>OY365812.1:30040418-30603817 GCA_959347315.1 Bimastos eiseni | reverse complement strand
AACATAACCGACTGCCAAGAAACTACAGACCAAGGCAAATGTTAGGATGGAACCAAAATATCAAACTACAGAACATATTTTGTTCATAAAATGCTGTAATGTAATATAAGCTTTAATATAATATAATGTCATCGAATATAAATATATATATATATATATATATATATATATACATATATATATATATATAGAGCGATAAGCAGAGAACTCTTCAACCCAAGTGGTATAAATCTCTTTAATATCCTATCAGTTCCTCTGCTGATAATATCGATGTTTAAATGAAATTAAATAAGAAGTCACTGAATTGAAAGTTCTCTGAATAAAACCTCCTCTAACACTAATCTAGACGACATGGGGGTTCAGTGAATAGTCCGCTGAGAGGAATCAGACAGGTTCACAGACACGTAGATCACGGTGCTGTCTGTTGAGGACTTTGTCCAGTGCTAACTCCATCTCATCCATAACGTTGCAGATTGTTTCATGTGCCTAAAACATACAGAAGCTCTGCCTATTATTGCAATTATTCAATTAGTCAGCAATCAACTAATTATCTATTGGTCAAGAGTGTGCCAAGCAAAATTAATTCTACCATATATGGCAAGTAGTTGACACGTGATTTCCTCTGTCTTCATGCATACAAATTGGAAGCAGCTGAGGATATGCCCAACTTCCGTTTTGTATCTGTGGAGATGATAGGAAAAGACAGTGTTATAGCAAATGAGTATCAGATGGTCTGGTCAATTGTCATAAGGCCACAGAAATGCTCTTGCTCCAATGTTAACCAATAAGTATACCACAACTGCAAAACAGGTCAATACGACATTTGACTTTTATATTTAATAACATTCACCAGTTCTCTATATTGGCCTTTCTTTCAAAAACAAGAAGTGGTCGACGTCTATGAAAACGATGTCATAAAACAGATTTATCTCCAAATAGTCTAGTGGATCAGATGATCCTATCATGACTAACCTGAGTGTAGAGTTTCTCCTGATACTTGGCCTTTGTTTCAAGGATCTTTCTTCCTTCAGTGTTTGATGTTGATGTGTCCGGAGAATCAAGCGGCGGCAGTTGTGGAGCTGGCGGAGAAGGAATCAGTCGTCTGGACCCTTGTGGCGTCTTCACCAAACTGGCACTCTAAGAAAAGAAGTAAAACACAAGAGTGCTTAAATGATGACACCTAACAAACAACACTATGAGATGTAAACAAAGCCCTACTGATGACTCCCATAGTTGTTCCTGCTATCAACACTAAACCCGTCATCATTATCGTTATTATGATACTTATCCTCATCATCATCATCCTCACTTTTCACCACTTTAACCACACCCATCACAATGTACAACTGCTGTGATCATCATTATTATCATCATGGTATTTGCCATGATCCTTTTTGGCTGCCCGTCATTGGTGTCACTGGACTCACTGTCTGCATACATGATTAATAGGTTACAAGTTACAATTGGGAGCTCCAGATGAATTCTTAAACAGTTCTGCTATTGTTAGAAGTTACCAACTTAAGAGTCATTATGGATCACATTAAAGTACATGTGAGGAGACTGTCTTTGTAGGAAATGCTACTCAACTCTGTATCCGCTATAAGGCAAAAGAAATCATTGTTGCATCATTACAGTATGTATGCCTATGTCAGGAAATGGCTCCAACATACTTAGACCAGACTGAAAGTCAGGACTGAATGCAGCATCTTCAGCTTCTGGTTGATGGGTCTCAATTGCATTCAGGATACAACTAAAACTTAGTCTATCATGATATGGCGTGGTCCGGAAAATCCACCATTACGCATGCAAGAATATTCAATGCATCTGACCTAAAGTTTTTGTCCATTGAACTCTGTGCATTAGAGCCATACCTAGCAAGAGGAAATAATAATTATTTCCTCTGAGGGCAGGATATTCTGCTATAAAAGCATAAAGATGCCACTCTTTGCAGCATAGGCTAGTTGACAACAAAGTATCTGAATCATCATAGTCATCATAATCATTAACAATGTCATAATCACACTCATTGTCATTATTTCAATACCTCTTTATCCCTTCCCTTTGAAGGTACTGCTTTCTCCTTTCCTCCTTTCTTCTCTTTTCCTCCTCTGGAACGTTTGCTGTCAGCTGTAAGTAGGAAAGAATTAAAATGAATGAATGGCTTTCTAATGAATCAAACTGACAAGGATGCTCTCAGCATAGTGCTAAAGTGGCAGTCAGCCTCGGGTAGGTACCCGGGTACCCGTTGACAGCCTTACCCTAATATTCACGAATATTAAACCTTTGAGTCACAAAATCTCATTCTATGACGACACCCTTCTTAGAATGATCAATTAAATTAGCTGCTGGTGAAAAGTGTCCCACCCTCAAATGTCAGTAGAATCTGGTCTTTTATGGAACTCAGATAAATTTCAGAAGGTGATTATTTACCACTTGACTTTTATATTCATAATACAATAACAAATTTGGTTATGTACTTGGACTAGAAAACTAACAGTGTCAGACAGGGCTGTACCGAGGGGAGGCCAGCGGGGCCGTGGCCCAGGGCGCAAATGTAGAAAGGGCGCAAATTTCAGGATGGCATAACTTATTATTTCATAAAATGCACTATTTTAAAAATGTGGGGCGTCAGATTGCTGCTAGGCACAGGGCGCAATTATAGCTCGGTACGGCCCTGGTGTCAGAAACAAGTAATGGACTTCAATGCAATGCATCCAGTAACTCTAAATAATATAATGCTAACTATTAACCTTGGATGGGAATCAATTGGCTGGGCTCTGCATGCAAACAGATGTCTGAGCACTGCTATAGAGAATCATGAACTTTCCTGAACGAAACTTGACACTGTTAAGGCTAACACAATGAATGCCTCTCACTTGATTTTTAAGTGGTACTATATAAATTTACAAACAGAATTTTAGAAACTGGTAAAAATTGTGTCCATTATTGCAAATGTTATTCCATGAGAGACGTTTTGCTATCAACTTGCGACAACAACATTCATCAGACATTTATATGAACTTTTCTTCATATGTGTCGTTTTTCAATTGCCATCATTCAATTGCCTCATAATCCAAGCGGACAAGAAACAACCGCAACCTACAACGACCTAGCCGTCCATTCGTCTTCATTTTCCTGTCAGGTGTATTCTCATTCTTAGCCGACTGTAAACAAACGATGTAAGAAAACCTGTCTGCTGACCAACTGTTAATGCCACAGTCATTTCAACTCTGCATCTAGAGACAGGGTGGCTAGTAGTCACAGGTGGCTGTTCATCTACTGACCAACACAAGACCTCTTCCATGTCCTCCTTGTGCCTCCACGAATATACAGACGTGTCTCATCTTCCACCAGTGAGGGACTACTCATCGACACCATCACCGTGTCTGCGAGCGATGTCTACAGTCGTCTCAATTGACAGGCAGACTTATAGCATTGCGCAGGTGCCTTAGGATTGGCAGCATGCTCCACTAGAAACCATAAAAGTTTCCAAAACTTGACTTTCAAGTGGCTTTGCATTTAGATTGTAAGATCATGTTTGCAGCTACTGATATGATCATTCAATGTTTGTAGCTTCCTGTTGAGAAATTTTACCAAGGAATGTAACACTTTTGTGCTATGTTTGTTCATTTGTTATATGAAGCCTAAAGAAATCAAAGCTGTGTGGCCAACAATTGGTTAGAGCGGTCGGCCCTTAACGCTCTGTGTGCGGTGAGCGAGCGGGTTCAACCCTCGTCTGAGGCGTCACTGTGTAGGGACCTTGAGCAGGTCCTTTGCACACAATTGCTCTGCATTACAACTGCTGTTGCGCCATTGAGGCATGTGTTCACTTCTGAACTAGACTGTAAGAAGGGCGATATCAAATAACAGTTGCATTGTATTGTATTTAAATCGCAATTGTTAGGCTTTGGTTTCAAACAAATGTACACAATACTCACACATGCTATCATTTCTTAACTGGACAATGGGTGCAGTTGGAACTGAAAGATGTGGGTGTGGAACAGAACCTTTCATAAAGGATCAAAGCACACAAAAAAGCACACATCAAAGCACACATCAAAGCACACATCAAAGCACACATCAAAGCACATGTAGGGCAAGTAGTAAAGCACATCTAAAAATAAAATGAAAATCCAACTGAAAAACATAAGAAGGCGAGTGAATAGCCATACATTACTCTACACTTCAGACAAAGGAGAGAGCAGCAGAGAAAATGTAGCAATTGAAAAGCATTCTTAGCAACAGAAGAAGCTCAACACTACAAATGAACATCCATTAAAAATATAAAAACAGAAATTTAAGCACAATTAATTTTCCAATCCAAAAAATGAAGCCATAGTGGAAAATGTATTGCGGTTATTGTCCGATTTCCACAAGCTGCTTTACTCTAACATAATCTAATCAAACAACTTCAATATCATCATCATCGTCGTCGTCGCATCATCGTCGTCGTCGTCGTCATCATCATCACCACCACCACCACATTGCATTTAATGCATCATCAACCAATGGCTGCATCAAGTGAAATCACAGATCATTCATTCAGAATGCATTAGAGAAGCAACTTTGAAATCCAATGAATCACAGAAGTCAAGCGACAGAGGTTAGGAAAAGCTGAAGGGTCAGACGAGTGTTTAGCTTTCTTCTGAATGACATCAGAGAAATGACAGAGTGTAGAGATTAACACTGGGCAGGGAATTGCAAAGCGCACGACCACCAAGAATACCACAGAGCAAGCAACATCAGCAACAGTCGGTGTATCCATTGATCGCCTGATAATTACATAAGGGATGAGGAATGAGTGCAGCAGTTAGATTGGCTATTCGGAATGCAATGTTTTGTGTACAATATGTCAGATTTAAACTGAATTCTGTGTTTGGTGGTCAGTCAGGGAAAAGAATGCAATATTTGTGTAATACAATGATACTTGGGAAGTTTGGCTTTGGCTGTGGTCAGAGAATTTTGAGTCATCACTATAAATGGCTGTTGAATGTCTTACAATAGCTGTCATTTACATATATTTAGAAGTGATATGACTAACAAACAGCCAAAATAGAAAACTTATATAATTTAAACACATGAATAAAACCACACAAACATGGACATAAAGTAAATAAAAGGCACGGTTTTTGACAACACACCAAGCGAAACTGAAAGGCATAGAACTCGATACTGAATTTCTTAACTCAACCTGAACTGGGAACACTGCTGTCTGGTCGCGATTCCTGATAACCTGTCATTTGGCTAAGCTTCATTGCAGATTGCACCAACTTATCCACCCCAAGACAAAGGATCGTGTATCTGATGACAGCAGAAAGGTAGGAAACAATTATCAAAGAACAAAGGTCAAAATAAGTGTAGACATTTCTATGAAACCCTCCAAGAACCTAATGATGGCTGTGCCAACCAACCTAAGTGATGCTACAGCTCATTAAAAACAACTGGAAATCTCATTCACAACAAATAGCAGTAAATGCTTTGCCTTGCTTTATGTCTTTATCTTATTTGGATTACACTACTTGTTGCATTGTAACAATTGCATAAGATTGCGTAACAACAGTGTAACATTGCGTAAGATTGCATAAGATTGTGTAATATTGCGTAACATTGCGTAACCTTGCGTGAGGTAATGTACAGGAACCCGGCCATGTAACAGCATGTTCTGTGCCTTGTAAGGAGAGGGTCGGAGGTTCACATCTACCTCAAGCACTGCATAGCGACCTTGAACGACATAAAATTATTAACTCATAATTGTGTGAGAGGTAGGTAACGGGAAACCACCTCACTCATCTCATCCGCAGGTGGAATAAACCCAATGGAACTGCGTTCGGGCGGAGAACTCATTCACCATCATCATCATCATCATCATACCTCTACATCAGGTTATTATGATGTGGTAAATGACATAATCCTACTTTACAACAATTCCTTGCCATACATTACCAAATATTAAAGCTGAGGATGATGAGATGCCACATAATATCTGAACAAGCAAAGACATCAAATGAAGGTGAATGAAAGGCTAGCAGTTGCAGCTGGATTTACCCGACACTGTTTGCCGCAGCCTGAGTTGGCAGTATCGGCTTAAAAGACATGGAACTGACGATCTGATTGAGCCTCTGCAGCAGGTCCTGCTTCCGATTATCATCCTCCGGAATCTGAAGTATTGCCTGGGAAAATCACGAATTCAACACCTCTAGGTTACTAGCAATAAATGCACAAGACACAGCACTAGACATAAAATGCACAAGATGCTTAATGTACAAGACATCAAATGCACAAGATGCTTAATGTACAAGACATAAAATGCACAAGATATTTAATGTACAAGACATCAAATGCACAAGATATTTAATGTACAAGACATCAAATGCACAAGATATTTAATGCACAAGACTTTGCATTGCAAAGTATTGAATGCATGGACACAACTGGACACACTCAACATCAGATGAAGATATTGTCAGATAAGAATAGGTTAACAAAATAAATTGTTTGAGAACTAAATCAAGACGACAAATGCAAGCAGAAAATTCTTAACTCAAAATATGGTAAATTGTATAAAAACATGTAGGGTTTGTTTTGACAGATTTTCACATTTGATTGAGTTGATTAAAATCTAGATAAATTAAGCAAAAAAACAGATAAACAGATAATTTGTAACTTTATAAATCAACATCATAACTTAAGTCACTAAATTGTATACAAAAAACAAACTGAATAAATAAATGACATCATCAAAAAAGGAAAGAACTGAAAGTTGAGTTTGCTGAACCACCAATTGACAGGAAAAAGAACACGACATAAAAAAGTAAGAGATGCTTATATAGCACCAGCTTTAGTTCATGCAATCGCATTTTGAAGGTGTCTGCCTCAGGGAAATTGACTACGATCTGTCACCTTAATATGTCCCTCTGTGATTATTCATTTAGTGAAGTGACACCTAGACAACTTCTTAGTCAATTTAGCGTCCAGCAAAGGTTTTAAAACCTACCCTTATACGGCAAGCAAATATTATGTCTGCATATCTATGTATGTATGTATGTATGTATATACGTATGCATGTATGTACGTATATGCATATATATGTATGTATATATGTATATATAAATCCATGTATATATGTATATATATATGTGTATATATATGTTTATGTGCATATATATGCATATATATATGTATGTATATATATGTAGATATATTCCTGTAGATATATGTATGTATATGTATATATATATATGCATACATGTATGTATATATGCATATATGTATATACAAATATATATATATATATATATATATATATATATATATATATGCAGTTTATGTATATATATATATATGCATGTAATTTATGTAGGCTGTATATATACATATTTATGTATAATATATGTATATGTATATACATGTATGCATATGTATGTATTTGTATATATATATGTATGCATATGTATGTATTTGTATATATATATGTATGCATATGAATGTATATGTGTGTGAATGTATGTTTGTATGTATGTGTATGTATTTATATATATGTATGTATGCATGTATATATGTATGTGTGTATGTGTGTAGGTACGTATGTATGTATGTATGTATGTATGTATGTATGTATGTATGTATGTATGTATAATCAATTAGACAATTATAATCAGGTTTGCCGTATAGTGGTTAGTTGTTAAGGATGAATATAATCGGGTTTGCCGCTAAAGGGGTTAACAGTGTTAAGAAAACCATGTTTTGCATTCATAGTTGTTTTTATTATTCTTTGTGTGCCATCATGTTTGGTTGATGAGATAAAGATTGATAGAAAAATACTTTGTCATCTAATAATCCTTATCTAAAAAAATTGGCAACTTGCTAAATATAATGATGTCTATGGTTTTTGTCATTCCTATTGTTGTTTTAAAACATTTATAGCTCTATATGTTGTTCATTTAATGTAAATGGTTTAGATACCATTTATATGGCTACTGTTACAGTCTGTTGTATTCTATATTGTATTGTGTAATGTCAAAGGATAATGTCAACCTTGGCATGATTTAGAAAGACTGAGCTCTGAGTTGACTAACATTGCAGCATAGACAAAGCCTCAGAAGAGGTTCACCTGAAGACCACTGCATCCATCGGTTGTTACAGTTACAGCTACAAATGACACCTAACAGTCCTAACAACAGGGATAGATGGCATGTGGACGACTCACTCACCTGACGAACGGAACCCAACGACAAATCCCAGAGTGCCAAGTGACGGTCTTCTTCTGGAAATGCTTCCACGTACAAGTCCCTCAACTGGTCACACTTCTCTCTGCTAAAGTGCAACTGAAAATCACATAAGTAATGTAAATGTACAGCCATTTCAACAGCCTCTCATAATGTTAATACACATTCAATCATTCGTTGATTGCACTCGTGAGACACTCTGTCAGGCATCTATGCTGAGGTGGTCACAGCCGAGTGCGCGCTGGTGAAAGGTGAACACCAACCATCTAGCCAAAAGGACAGAGTGGTGTCATTCTATGTTGGTGGTAGAGTCAAAGCATGGCATCACAGTTTGACAGTTTGAGGTGGAGAGAAAGAAGCATCTTTAGAAATCATATGAAAATTTGTTCCTCTGTTGATATTCATTCATTCATTACAATGATTTATATAGCGCCCCGTCAAGGCTACTACTCAGGTGTGCTTCCGACCCCAGCACGACTGAAAAGAAGTTTTAAGGTGAGAATGAGAATAAAGAGTCTGAATGGACCCTGGGCGACAAGTGCAATGCCAACGACCTCTTCCAGAGCCAACCACTGATACAGTTTCAAAGGAATCTGATGAATGATATTTTATTTAAATCAACCACAGATCGTGTGAAACCAATGCACAACACTGCACACACATGACACGACATCTACTGGGTCGACTGGGATTCACATCAAACTGTCTGTGTGGTCTCACTTGCAAGCAAGCATTCATTAATACCTCTTAAGTGTCATCATATAACCACACAATTATACATTATATGACTACAAGATAAAGATGCTGTAATAGCAAAGGTAGTCACCAAAGCAGATTATACCCATTAAGCATCAACTGGGCTTCTCAAATGGATCAAAATTGCTTGTACAGTTTCACTTTAAATTCATCGATTGACACAACAGTGTATCTGTAGAAGCCACTATCATAGAACACATAATAATAGCTGATTTGCAAAATTGCTGGTTACGAACAAATCTTTGCAGAAATTCATGCATAGCACCACTAATTAAGTGCTGAGTCATCATTACTTAGGGCAGCAATAAAATTATAAGAGAAAAATCAGATAGAATTGTAACCATTAACTTGAAGATAAAAAAGTCTATTTAAAGCATAAGCACAAAAGGTAATCAGAAATTGATGAAACAATGATTCAGCAGAGAGAGGAAAATGCATTGAGTTCTTCTATACAGTTCCAATCAGACCATCGAATGGCAAAGACAGGCCAACCTTTGGATTTCTCCTTTGGAATAGTTCATCCTCTGTGATGTAAGAATCAACTGGTGACTGAGGTCTCTCTGGTGATTGAATGCCTTTGAGTAAACCCTTCAAGACATCGCTCACAATCTGCTCAGCTTCCTTCTGTCTCAGTTCTCTCTGTACGAATCATAGCATCAGCTAAGCTTTAGCACAAAAGACACGCAGGCTAACTAAATTAAACATGCAGTAATAAAATTATTTAACAAATAAAATGACAGTGCAACATAAAAAAATTGAAGACATTATATCTATCTACGTACATTTGTCAATGAATTCATTAGCTTTCCTAACCCTAATTTCTTTAAGAAGCTTACCTCCACATCTTGACGTTGTTTCTCAAACTTGTCCTGCTTGAGGGCAACACCACGAAGGGTGACAAGCAGTACCGCACCCCCACAGACAGCAGGATGGGTGTGGAATTCCCACTGCTCCGAAAAGATGCCAGCATTGGATGATTTAAAGACAAATGGAAACTTCATTGTATCTCCAGGTAAAATGACTCCTAAAGAGTAAAAAAATAGGATAAATATATCATTGCCTTTAACAGTAATTCTGCATTCTTGCTTACTGCTTCATATCCCCTGTAATTTTGCAAAGTGAAGGCATGTTTCTAATACCAATAAAATTCAATTACTCACTTACTTATGTGCTCACCTAAATATTGTCCTTACTTAATCACTTTAATCAATCTAATTAATCAGTCATTAAGTCAGTCAGTCAATCAATCAATCAATCAATCATTGAAACCTGAGTGGTAGGTCAGCATAGTTCCTGAGGGTAAGCAGATGCAGCCCTAACAAAACCCATATAGGAAGAAACATGGCCTGTTCTAGAAATGTCTTCCATGAGGCGTGCCACCGACTGGTGTACTCACTCCATTTGCACAATCCTGCCTCGTGAAATGCCCGCATATATGGTGGAGCAGTAGTCAAGACGACTAGTGACAAAAGCATGAATGAGGGTGGCTGCAGCACTAGTAGAGATGTAGATAATGCCTACTCTTGCCTTGTATCAGTTCATTACCAGTCAGTGACCTCTTCATCAGTTCAAATCTACCTCATCACATCTAAGGAGTATGGACCTCTTTAGGAACATTATCACACTGTCAAAAGATGGTCACTTCATGCGAAATGTTAAAAAAAACATATTTCATTGTAGAAGTCCAGTAAGGGAAACAAGAAGTCAGACTTCAGTATATCAGTATGTTCAAGCAGTTGAAACTTAATTTAGACACGCAGGCTAACCTGAACTCAAATGAACAAAGGATGATTCTTAATTCTACACATGAACTCTACAACTATAGTCATATAATAGAGCCTAACATGATTCCTAAACATGCTACATACATGTGCATATTTGAACCTACTTGTTCATTATGTCTATAAAACACTGCACATGGTATGTCAACAATCAATACAATTCCTTGTACCAGTTAAGTCATTTCAATTGGTTTTAACTCATATTAAACAGATAAATTGAGAAAGAAACTTCCTATGGCCAGCCAATCATCAGCTCAACCAGTCAGCCAGTATTGCATCAGCCAGACACCAGGCATTCATTCAGTCACTATTCAAACACTTGATCAACCCACCAACAATTCAATCAATCAATCTCTTCAACCTACCTGAATTTTAATTCAATTCTTCTGCCAAATGGAAACCCCCACAAACAAGAAGCTCTATAAACATATCATTCTAATTTGCTACACTGATACACATAACCCACCATTTCCTGGGTTAAAGTAGAACCTCTGAGTATTAGCATTGATGACGTCAAATGTGTTTGGTTTAGTCACTTTCTAAAATATAAAAATGAGACAACTTCTAAACAAAGTCCTTTCGCTGATCGAAGTGATCTCTACCTATTTTCAGTCGATTAACTAATTGTAGTCATAGCAGAAACAACAAAGGTTACAAGTCAAATCTCTAAGGTCAATAATATTGTCTAAATTGAAAAAGCAAAGTAACGAAACATTCCTGTTATTACATTACTCCCTACCATAGAACAATCCTCAGTATTGGCTAATATCAGCTACTAGTTTAAGAAGGCAGGTTAGGTCAAATAAATCAAATCATTTTAGAAAAATAGGTCAAAACGAGTTTTAGCAGGTCAAAACAAGTCAGATTAGGTCATAGCTATAACCCCACAATGCTGTTGGTCATATCTAAGCTTATAGCATAAAACAATGTGTCTAATGACTTAAGAAAATCTAGATTTCACATAACTGACATTTAGATTCATTCAGATTAGATTCAAATAGGTCATCAGCATTAGTCAGGGCAGCTCAGAACGAATCTCAGGAGTTCAGTGGTTGAGTCGAGTAAGATCCAGTTAACTTGAGAAGGATCAGAAAAGATCGGATCAAATTAGGTTAGGTTGTGGTAATATAAAGTCAAGTCAGGTTCAATCAGGTCATATTATATGACATCATGTCAATTGAGGTGAAGTGAGGCCAGGTCACATATTAGATGGATGAGTGAATGAGAGACCACCTGCCTTCCAGTTGTAGTAAATGCAGGTTGTTCCATCATTAACTATTTCGAGAAATGAGGTTGTCCTTTGACCAGCACAACTCTCAAATGACACTCGAGCCTCAATACCGACTTGTCCTCGGAAGTTGTGACTGTCACCGGTCCACCGCGCTGGCTGCCCTGCAAACTGAATGGACGGACCAAACACGGGAGCCGGATGAACATCGGGGATCTCTTGAAATGGATCTCTACCAAAAAAAGGAGTATGGCGTAAATCATAAATCGTATATTTCAATCATGAAATCAGTTGCTTCTCTTCACTTAGCAGAATGGGTTCTCAGGTTGAAGGAAGTTCATCATCAGATTAAACACTATCTTCAATGCATTAGATGAACAGGCAGGCAATATACATTGGAGCTATTTAAATATGTGCAATGTGCATACATACATGCATTATAAACACACACACACACACATATATATATATATATATATATATATATATATATGCAGGCATGTGTTCTATTTTCCCCCGCACTTACCAGCAGAATGAAAAGGTAACAGTAAAACTAAC
The DNA here is from genome assembly GCA_959347315.1 of Bimastos eiseni. NCBI lineage: Eukaryota > Metazoa > Annelida > Clitellata > Crassiclitellata > Lumbricidae > Bimastos > Bimastos eiseni. The sequence goes on along the minus strand of OY365812.1, from coordinate 30,591,269 downwards.
TTATTCACAGGTGCATAATCAAAACAAAATCGATAGGAGAGGTTGGCTAGAGATACAACTTGAAAAATGTTTGCGCCCAACGTGGTTAAGATACAGAGTCAAGTGGGGCAGACAGGCAGATGGCTAAGATGGCTAAGATGGATGGTGTCTAGGGCTGAAACAGTGAGGGAGATACAGAAAGAGTATGAATCAGGATAGGATTTGTGAAAAAGCAGTGTTCTCAGGTTTGAGTAAAAGACCTCTGGAGATATAGCAAGAGGTGAGGATGTATTTGTAGGATGGATCAGATATTTGTCTTAGTACTGGAGGAAGTTTGTTCCAAAGAGGCAGAACTGCTCTGACTATGGAGCGATGTGCAAATCTTGGTGATGAGGTGACAGAGTAGGACAGAGCAGTGTTAAGGCGAAAGAGGAACGGGTTGAACAGAGTGGTTGGACTATGAACAACTGACTGTATGGATTGCAGTGTGTTGAACGTGAATTTTGAGCCAGTGGAGTGATTTGAGAACTGGAGTGATGCGGTGGTGTTCGGGGGGGGGAGCTTTGGTGACAGCATGTGCAAGAGCATTCTGATGTCTATGGTCAGGAAAAGAGAATAGCAGTAGTTCAAAGTATCATGAACCATAAATGTAGTGATTGCAGATGCAGTTTTGAAGTTGAGTGGATTCTGGGAATGTTACAAATATGCATGAAGCAAGGGCCGGAAAGACGGATGATGTCCTAAAAATCTCGCATCAAATTAGAGTAAATCTGTTAGGAATTCTATTACAAATGACTCTGCCACAGGGTCTGCTCTGCCAATCCAAAGCTGGGAAAAAGGAGTTTGGTCAGTCGGTAGGTAGCAATACTTTAACCATAAAACAAAATGATAAGAGAAATCGATTGTAATATACTGCCTGAACTTGGTGGATTCATAGGATCAAAATGATTGGAGAAAGACAGGAAGACTTGTGATTGACATCAACAAATGACAAATCGATGGACAGAAAGACGAAGAACTTACAAATGAAAAAAATGAATAAAATTCTGAGACAGAACTTTTAACGTCTTTGAACCTATCGTTGCAAAATGGCCGTCATGAAGAACTGATGATCAGAAAATCCTGTTGCACCGATAATGATGATGATGATTTCCATGAGAAAAGACTCACTCGTTAGTAACTAACGCCGACTCATATCTTCCCTCCGATTCTATTCTTCTCTGGAGCTTCTGGTGGTCGCTACACATCTGGGCATTGATCGCATTCATCCAATTCTCTTCCTTCACTCTTGTATTCCCAACTATCTCCAAATTCCCCAGATCCTATTTTTACAAGAAGCCAACAATTTCTAACTAAGATGAAAAAGATATCACATATAATTCCAATAAGGACTGCAAAACATGAGACTGATGATGATGACGATGATGATGACGATGATGATGGCAACAACAGTATGATAATGACACACAATAACTTCGTATGCAGACTTGTGTTTGAAATCCAGTCAAGTCAAGGACCTTGTCGTAAGTTCAACTTCAAAGGCTGAGACTTTCAAAGTCACAGTCACGGTCTGACTAAAACCCTCCATGTTTTAAAGTCCAAGTCACAGATATACACATAATTTGTAAAAATAACATCAAATAACAAACTGTTTTTCTGTGAACAATCATAATGCAACATCATGTTTTATAACAAGATCTTTCATTCAAGGAAGCTATGCCAATAAAATTGAAGGATAATTTCATATGAATTATTAACAAACCATCTCAAATGACTGAGTGTATTAGAATTAACCATCATCTGATATGGGTGCCTGTGCATCATCGTAAATTATGCTATAGATATTTTCTGATTTGATTATATATTATTTCATGTAGAAACATGAAAGAGTATAATATAACTTTGTAAATTTTTAAAATGTGCTATACAAACATTCATACAATGCATTTTTAACTTATTGTAAAACCACATAATTCAATACTGATACTCGACAACATTTAAACTCATTATAAGTGGGAACTGCCCCGTCTCATATCAGACCCCTTTGTATCTTTACTCATCGATTAGTGGTTGCAAGGACATTCCGATCATCTGTACATAGAGTCATTTGCATAACTTTGGCTAGGTCGTCCACTACCCAGCACAAAAGCTCAGCTATCATTTGAATAGTCTTACTTCTAAAATTAGAAGTGAGCTGATCGATATGTCACCTTCCTCATTTTCAAGTGCTTGCTGCCTGTTCTATTTAATCATAGGTTGTCCCTGATTGGTCAAGATCGCTGCTGAGGATTTTCTCTTGAAGTTGTGCTTTAAAACTTTTCCTCTGTGTTATACTATTTTGGTTAGTCTAAGTTGGTGCAGAACAGTTAATCGATGTTTATGCACAATTATAAATAATTATGTGCCTACTTTAAGTGAGTTACAATGTACTATGATACAGACTGGTTCATGGGGGTCCAGTTCATCCATGAGGGGTGCCAACTGGATCACTCTCTCCCTCAGGTAGGCTGACTTGTGCCATGGCTTGTGTATCACCGTTGAAGGCAACTCACTCTCCAACCCTGAATATCATATCAATCAGCAATAAAACAGTTTCTTTCTAGTCTAATAAGATAAACACTATTTAAGATCTTGATAGTTCCATAGCATCATCAGTGACATAATGCATGATCACATTGCAAAGGAACGCTCCTTTGCCCAGAGCCACTGAAGATCCACAAACCTTGAGTAATTAAAATATGCATAATTTGTAAAAAATTTCAACAAAAGCTAACAAATTTGATAGAATATTCTGGATTAAAGCACTTTCACTCACAAGCAGTTGATGCTTTCAGAGACAATACTGTGATTACATGGCCAATTTATCACTGCTAACAAACCAAACTGCTAGTAACTAGTAAAAACAATTAATGGCAAAAAAAGAACAAGACTTATTACAGTTTCTACTCCAGCATCTCAAAACAAATTAGAATTTAAAAAATTAGACTTTGAACTTGTACACACCTTTATCACTGAGAGCACATTGCGGAACTCCTACATGTTCTATAGGTGGCGGATATCCTTTCTCGGTCAAGCTAAGAGTCATGCTGGCAAAGAAGAAAAACTGTAATTAGAATGCACAGTTATGACGTCAATGACAATTCCTAAACAGCATGTTCTATTGTTCCAAGATAAAAAAATTCAGATCTGAAAAATAAATAGTGGTCTCCAATAGACAGTGGTAAAAAAACGATTCCACAAATAAACACCAACCTCTTTTATGCTCTGCATCAGAAAAAAATAAATGTTGGAGTCATTAACGATAAGATTTACAGAATGCATATTCTTGTATTTTCACTTAAATTAAATGACAGCAATATGGATCTTTGTTGAACTGTTACAGACCATGATATAGAAATGAATTCGAATCATATAGAGAGCAGTGAAGAAGCAGCAAGGTGAAGAACGTGTGTTCTCTGTGCCAGTGCAATGTCACACGTGGGTGGCCAGAAGATGCCAGTGAGTAATGTCATCGTAGTTAAGCAAAAAAACAATAAAATTCTGTAACTCAAAACAACTCAAAAATCTTTTGCTCACCGTTTTTGCTTCCTCCCTTTCCTTTCCAAATACACAGAAATGCAATAAATTCTATTCTTATTCTTACTATTCTCTATATTATACTCCGTTTCATTATAACTATCCTTTTTTTATCCCTCAGGATTAAAAAATTAGGAGGCTTTGTCCTGGAATGACTAGTCCTCACAGATGGCAGAAAAGTTGCTACAAAAAGCGGCTGCATTGAAGTGCTGGATAACCTTATTACTATTATTATTACACTGTGTACTTGTCAGTTAGAATCAATAAAGTGGAACATTATAATTATTATTCTTATTATTAGTCTGGAACGGCTGCTCCCTAGTCAAGATTCGTCTGGGCAAAAGTTCCTCGGAAGGCAACAGTGTCAAAGAGTCGAATTAAAGGCATTGGTGAAGGTAACAAGACTATTTAGGATCTTTGGTGAATAGTTCTTTAATGAAGTCCAGACCATTGGTGCTAATTACTAAACAATTCATTCATTGCACCTCTTCAAGGGGACTAGTTAGAGGCGCTCCCAACATGCAGTCACATAAAATCGCCTTAAGACGATAAAAGAAAGCCTGAGAATGGATATTCTAGGAAGTGGGTGGAGCACCACGAGGAGGCCTTCACAAGTCTACTCCAGAGAACGTGAGGCTCAGCCTAGTGGAGGTGCGAGCATGAAGAACATGGAGGAGACTGTAACGCCGAGCAGATGGAGCCCGAGCCCCCAACACTGAGGTCGCTAAAGTAGGCAGTAGCAAGGCTCAGCAGGCATTGTCAGACTAAGGCATCCATCCTATTCTCAATTCACTGCTGAATCCCAGTGGAGGACATTGCTCATAGAGAAGTGGTTGAATTTTAGCATCCGGAGAGCATGAGAATGATTCGACGTAGGTCAGCAGGGATGAAGGGAGTCATGGTGGACAGGCTGAAAGTTCTGGTAATATAAACTGGTGGGAGCCAAAGGATGTTGAGTACCTTAGTGGCGAATGAGGCTAGGCAAATCGTCCGCCGTGAAAGATAAAATGTCCTGCAAACAGTCAACTTGTCCATAACTGACTTGGTTGGTCAGAGTGCGCTGTGATTTTTGTGATTCTGCTCCTTTATAAGGCAGTGTCTGAGCATGTTGTGGACGGCTTAGACCCAGGCAGCGCAATCCAAAGGGATCTAGTTTCCTCTCTAACCAGCAGGCTTCACACTGCAGGGGCCGGCATTCCGCGTCAAACCACAGGAGAGGGGGCTGCACGAGAACCTGACCTGGAGGGTGGGAAGAAAGTGGTTCAGAAGATCCATCATTGTGGTTTCATAGACTGTGAAGCTATCAGTGTAGGTCCTTACAAATCAGATGAATCAAATTATCAGAGACAGCTGGAATGTTGAGCAATGCCGACCTGAAACCCACCAGCCACATGGGTTCCATCGTGCTGGGCCAAACAGATCCAGAACGACTCGGAAGCCAAACACCACAGGTAAATGAGAGGAAGATTCAAATCACCAGCAATGACAAGTTGTACATTGCTGGGCATGAGCTGTTCAAGCAATGAGACAAGCTCAATGAAAACCGTGAAAGGCAGAGCCAGAGCCAGGTCCTCTGACGGCTGATTGTCAGAAGACCACGAGGCGAAGAAACCGATACAGTGAGCGGGTGGTTGTAGAAGAAGCGAAGGGTATCCTTCGTGCTCAGAGAGCATCTTGGTGGAGAATGACTATTCCAACACTCTGGCTAGCAACTCACATTGTCAATGGCAGGGCATGGAAAGACCATTACAGAGTAACCCAGAAGTGCAGTGTGATGTATGGTGACAATATATTATATGCAAAATAATCTAGCTTATATGATAAAAGTATATGCATGTTCGACATGCACTTCCCAGCAAGATCAGAAAGAGAATTAAAGAACACCATGTCTGTACTGGATATTTAGCACAACTGAAGACATAATATGACTTGACACTTGTTCTGAGAAATGATCAAAAAAGAATGGACATAATTTACTAACACCTGATACTGCCACATGACTGGTATCAGGAATTGATGATCATGACAATGATCATTATTACTGATTCTTTAAACAAGTGCCTAAATTTTAGAGAAGATTTCTTACTGCATTCCATCCAATTCTCCACCAATCTGATTCTGCTGACTCCAGAATTCACTTCCCACACGATCTGCACAGAAGCAACAAAAGTATCAGACAATAAAGTAAAAAAGTTATCATTATTTTTGTGGATGAATGCTTTTGAGCATCTGGTGGAACACACATTTTGATGGTTAGTTATGCAATCCGAAGGTAAAGGCAGGACACAAAATAAGTGGATTGCTGTTATTTAATGTGTTTAATTGAGAAGAACTTTTTAACTACGGTATAGATCAGGAACAAGTATCTATGATAAAAGAGTCATGCAATAAACTACTATGCTCATGATCAATGTTTACTTACAATTGATCTGTTTTATCATCTGAGTAAGAAAGTCTCAGAGAAATGAAGTACAGTACAAAAATACTCTCAAAATGAGATGATTCATTAATTGATGCACTTAAACAGTTCAGAATTGTAGACTGAAGTGGTGAAACAGAGCCATGGCAACCATAAACAGGCAGGCAGGCAGGCGGGCGGGCGGGCGGGCGGGCGGGCGGGCGGGCGAGCAGGCAGGCAGGCAGGCAACAGTAAGCAATGTCACACCTTGTGCTGTCATTTCTTGGAAATCTAGTGTCTGCAATGACCAATCCTCTTCATTTTTTTCTTTCCGAAGTTGCATCTCTTAATTCCTCCAGGTTCATTTCAGTTTTTTCATATATCACATCCATCCATTTTTTCCTTGGGTGCCCTCTTTTCTTCCTTCCTCCTCCACATGCCAGCATCATTTCCTTTTCCATTCCATTTGATTGCATAACAGCTTCCTTCTCAACGCTGTTTGTTGTAACGTCTCATCATTCTCAACTCCAATCTTCCTGTGCACCTCATCGTTTGTCTTCTTCTCTGTCCATGATATTCTATGCATCTTCCTCCATATCCACATTTCACATGCGTTAATCTTCTTCTCCGTGTTCTTTGTCATTGTCCACATCTCGCAGCCATATAGTACTGTATGGAAGATCATTGCTCTCACTAATCTTTTTTTGTGTCTATGCTCACATGTTTTCTCTCCATATCTTTTCCAGTCAGTTCATTGCAGTTTTCCCTATCGCCACCCTTCTCTTTATTTCCAAGTCACATTTTCTCTCTTTTTCTATTAATGATCCCAGGAACGTGAAGCTTGTTACCACCTCCATTTCCTCTCTGTCTATCTCGAAACTGTCGCAATCAGCTGTTGTCATTATCTTTGTCTTCAATGTACTGTTAATAATATATACATACTGCATTCCAAAAGACAGCAGAAGTGACATCAGCATATATTATGGTAAATCAGCCAATCTATACTGAATAAATGTAAATACTGCACGAAGTAGGTCTTGCCAAAAGAGGCCTATAGTACCAAAAAGTACAATTGCCTTCATACCTCTGTTCAATATGCTTATTTTGAAGAAGTCCCTGGAAATCCAGGTTACTTGAATGCCATGTCAACACAATTAAAATACTTAAAATAATAATTCATCACAATTAAGAATGAGTTTCAATAATTGTTTTTTATATTAAGTCGGTCAGTAAGCTTTTACGCAAAATGCAACGCATGGTTCACTGAATTTCGAAAGTAATTGAGTAACAAAATCTGCAGCAGTTCACCAAACAGTAATGCAGTGGTGTCCAAGAAACAAGCTTAGTAAAGCTATAGACTGGAATAGAAAGATCTCTGAAGGCATAAGAACAAGAACTCACAGCCTTTGCCATTGTCAATGAAAGGTATGGTCCTATCAATGAGATATCTCAGCTCCTGTGTCTTCCTGAAGCCGTCTCCCTGATTCATGACCAGTTGACTAACTGGCTTATTCAGAAGACGTGAGAGATAGCCCTGTTGACGCTTCCTTTCATGCATCTTCTCTTGCCAGTTCTTCAGTGCATTGCTTTCATCCGCACTTTCAAACTTTGGATATCCTCGCTTCTTTGTCTTCTTCTCAAACTTGACCGTCAGCCGCTCGCTATGGTCCACATTTGATCGACTTGTTTCAAAAGCCACCTACATCATGTTCGAAAATGCCACAGAATGGTTTAATCGAAGCTTTCCATAGCATCGTCACTGCAATTATGGATATTACAAAAATCATCACTATGGCTTCATATTGATATGATTAACAAAGTCATTAAAATTTTAAATACACAACAGAGACAATACAATACAACTGTTATTCAATAGCACCCTTCTTACAGTTTCGTTCAAGGTCCCTATACAGTGACAAACGCCTTGATGGCGCAACTACAGTTGTAATGTAGGGCAGTTGTGTGCGAAGGACTTGCTCGAGGTCCCTACACAGTGACGCCCCCGGATGAGGGTCGAACTCACTCGCTCAGTGTATACTGAGTGTTACGGGCCGACCAATGTAACCAATCGGCCACTGTGCCACACAACAATGAGCAACCATGCCACACAACAATGAGCCACCATGCCACACAACAATGAGCCACCATGCCACACAACAATGAGCCACCATGCCACACAACAATGAGCCACCACGCCACACCCATTATAACAGTCTTCATCATTCATAACACAAATAAAGAAAGTATGAAAGAACGGACAGAGTCATTAATCCCAATTTAGTTCACTAATACAAAACAAATCCTTTATTACATGATCTTGTTAGAAGACAGTTCCTGACATGGCTCTACTGACAGTTTAATTAAAAAGTGAGTCATCTTGATGTAATCATCATCAGATGGCAGAGAGAAAGAGTAACTCACAGCAGGAAGGTCACCTCTCCTCAACGCCTCCTCCTTGAACTCATCAACATCTCCTAGTATGCTATGAGGAATGATGTTGCCATTGTTGTCAAACCGTGCACACAAGATCCCTGCAGAAGCATAAAGAAAAACTTGAAAATCAACCAAAATACTTATATACAATACAGCAGTATCATACAACTGCAATTTGGTATTGCCCTTCTTACAATTCAGACCATATCGGGGGTATTTTGCATGGTGGTTATTGTCTTGGGATAATTGTCGGGGGGGGGGGATTATTTGTACGGGGTTATTGTCCGGGGGTTATTGTCTGGGGGTTATTGTCTGGGGGTTATTGTCCGGGGGTTATTGTCTGGGGGTTATTGTCCGGGGGTTATTGTCTGGGGGTTATTGTCCGGGGGTTATTGTCCTAGAACCTTATTGAGGGTTAAGCAGTAATGAAGCTGTGCTGTAAGGAAGACTAGGACATGAGTAGTTACAGTGCTGGCCGTTAGCGACCGTGGCACAGGTATGTGAGGGATATCTCTCCCCAACCATTTTCTAAGCTGTGTCAAAAATAATATGGTGCCAGCCTCAATCATTAGAAACTTTTCATTTGAGAGTATTCAAATTTGTAGGGCAAAGACTTGAATTTGTTCTGAGGTTACCCTGAAAAGGGTGACCCGCTTTGTGTCCCTAAAGTGCTTGCTTTTTGGCTGAATGAGTCCAATGATTCCAATGGGTCTGCTCTGAGGTGTTAAAACTCTCTTTAAATCAAGCAAGTGATCCACTTTGCAAAAGAGCCCTTCAAATAATTGCTCTGCACTGCTTCCTGGGAGATAGCCAATCTTAGAGCCTACTTCACTTCAACAGCAGCTTATTCTTATCAATGGTCTCCTTCTGATCCAAATGCATCTCACAACAGTCTTCCTTCCTTCCTCCTACTCCTCCTCTATTCTCCTCTTCCATAACTCTCATTTTCTCTCCTATTCCACCTTCTCCTCTCTCTTTCTCCACAAGAACCCGAAGAATAAATGGCAAGAATAAGTAGAAAAAAATAAAACACAAAAAGATTCAGTAAAGCCAAAAGGACGCGTGCTGCATACGACTGACTGACCGTCATAGCTTGGTGGCAGAACCGGGGCATCAGGTGGAGCTGGCTTGGCTACTACAACACTAAAACACAACAGAAACACAGAACGTTGCATTAGTCAAGAAAATCAACCAATATATAAATAATTTTCTTCATTCATCTGCTATGAGTTGTTGTGCACCCAATTGTGACAAAAATATCGTTATTTATCGAGATGATTACATGGTGTTTTTTTCTTAAACTGACAAAGGTGAGTATGAGCTCATATCTTTAACTCAGACTCAAAAGTTGCTTCAATTCTTGATGAGATGCTGCTGATGCTGCAGCATATATCTTCCTGGAAAAAGTCTGTAACTCTATACAGCCAGAATCAATAGAGCTCTTCCTGTAGAATTCAGAATAGGATTTAAATTGTGTTATTGAATACAGTCTGGTCAATATAACCCAAAAAATTGTAAAAAAATAGGTGTCTAATTATGGTCAGAATAGAGCAGACTTTTACTATAACAAATGGCAACAGATTCCATTGTAAAACTTTCAGCTTTTTAAGGGTAAAGTGATTTTTTTCATAGATTGACCCAACTAATACATATACCTTACACTCATGCTAAAGATACAGCAACTAGAGCAAAGAAAAGACAACCCATCCATAGGACAGATGATATCAGAGCAACCTCTGTTAAAATAAAAACAATTTCAACTTGTGCTGTACATATGCAGACACACAGTACAATACCATTGTACTCTGGATTGATTGAATTCCACAGGTGGTTTAAGTTTCCGGATGATAACAGACGTTGTCGTTGGTGTTCTTTTTTCCTCGGCCGGAGGCTTTGGTTCACGGATCTACATAAGAAAACTCAATTCGTTTAATTATTTAATTCAAGAAGAATGCTGACCTCGATACATTAGCAATGAAGTAACCTGGATTTACCTCAGGATTACAGATGGCGCCCAGAAGGCTGCCATACAGTTAAATTTGACTCCTGTTCATATCGCTACCTTCTGTTACTAACACAACACGTAATTTTATTATGGTTAACTAAAAACAAAAACACACCGCAATAATCATATTGCGATGTGAGTAGTTGTTGGCCCTATCCATAAAACCTCTTAAGAACCATTGAGCCATTCTCCTCTGAAGCTCAATTGGCACTGATGTTCAAAAAGAAAGCATCATTCACCTGCTGAGGCATAGATGAACAACAGCCATTCAATCCATGGCTGACATCTTCAATCAATTAGTTCTGATTTCTATAAAATTCATGTGTTCCTTGTGCCTTCCCGGCAAAAAACCATGTTAATAGTCAATCTGAACTTAGATAGGGAACCTACAAATCTTAACCACAACAGCTGTATTGATACCACTTTTTCGGATTATACAAATGCTATAAGTAGCTGATTAGTGAAAGAATCTATACCAACTACTTTGAAATGTGATTTTTGCTCTTTCTCTTTTTTGTTACATTTATTTGTGCAAATAACAAATTCATTACTTTCAGCACTTTATCTGCAGTAGGGCTTTACTGGATGTATGAGGCAGTAAATGAAACTGCTAAACCATCTGCCATCTATCTGATAACGCACCAAAACCAGGAAACAGTTTTTCAACATCGGTGCTGATTATGTTTACCAATACGAATAATTCTACCAATTGTTTGAATAATCATCCCAATTACGTGTATGCATATGTGCCAATATCTGCACAGCTCTAAATGCAACAACAATCTTAGGCATTGTACTCTGAGTGCCAACTATTAAAACAAATGAGCTACTTCCAATATCTGTTCCACTCACTCAATGTTCAGTGTTAGCGCTCAACAATTAGCAAGATCATCCATCACCCATTTACACGTGTATGTTCAGTTGTACCCAGTGTGTGATCCTGGCAAGAAGGGGTGAGGGGTTGGAAGGTGACTGAAGTGGCTAACCCATTGAAACAATGGCCTTGTCTAATTATATCAGAAGACTTGCATTGAATTCTGTTTACAGTTAATGACATCCAGACTTGATAACAAAACTCAAAAAGCAACATGATTCAGCCGACAAGGTAAGACTTTATCACCTCAGTGCTACTGATTTCATCAATTTAATAAACATTAACAAGCATTTGCAGTCAGCCTAGAAGCACTTAACTATCTGATTAAGTCCAGCACATGAGACCACAGTCAAGAAATAAATGTCAGAGTGCTTTACTATCAATTGAGTCCATGCAGCTGTCAAGTCTACACATTAAGCAATCCAACAAGTGGTTGTTCGAACATGCATGGAGGGGGGGGTCTAGATGAGAGAGTTTAAGGTGAACAGTTGAGGACTTGTCTGGATTTAACCACTTGGCTCCTTGTTTCTTGTATGCTTCATCACAAGAACATTCACATGCTATAACATGATAACCATGAACATCTTGCCTGAGACAGACAGAAGGATGATTCCATGATTAACCTTAACAGTCCTTCTGCTGGTTCCCCTCATTGTACAATGAAAAGTAGCCTATAATCCCTCATCACTTCATAGCAAATACTGTCTGCCAGCTCTTTCAGTCAACCCCTTAAGTCTGCAACTGTCTTTGAGCATTTGTTTGTCTCATTCCAAAGAAGCCCAGTGCCTTGTCATTCTTCAAACTCCAGACAGCATCAGCAACCTCTGCCTCTGAAGGCATTCCTAGGCTAACTTCTGAGTCATCCATCAGTCTCTACCTTGGATTCGTCTCTTTAGATGATGCAAGCCTTGTGAGTGGTTAAGCAGTGAATCATAATGATCACACCATCCTGTCAGTTTTGTCTCATTAGTGCACAGCATGTATCTCTCCAAGGCCAATATGTGACCACCGATCCCTCCCTTGGCGAGCTATTTAGAGTTGCCTGAAGGAAGCATCCACGTGCCCAGAGATATCTCTCTGACTATTTACAAAAGCTATTATCTGCAACGAAATATCGCTCTACGTTCTTTTGATTGTCTTGATCTTTTCTGCCTAGGACTAAGACTGCCTTTGACCAACAGTGGGCGTTTGCTGTTGTGGGTCCATCTACCTGGAATGGCCCTTCTCCATCATTAAGGACTAAACTAATGACTGAATTCTCTCCATTGGCTTCTCACTCTTTAAAGACGTTTTCCCCCCAAGTTTCTGTGCTGAGAGCACCTCTGAATAGTTATTCTGCAAGATGCGTTATATAAATCTAAAGATACGATATGATTCTACAGTGAGACTTCTTCCGCCAGCTTAATTCTTTCGTCAGCTCACTACTGCTTGTCTTCCTGAACAGATTTCTTCCACCCTTTACTTAAAGAGTAGCAATAACTGCTTGGTTACCTGGATCACACAGCAGTCTGTTGCCTTGAGAGATCGATCAAGACTAATGAAAGAAGCTATCAAGTTACATACCGCTAACCCAACACTCAAAACATTCACCAGATTTGTACAAATCCCAGAACCCAGCCTGAGCAGGCTTTGGGCTGTTGCCGGTTGCTCCATCATAATGTTATTGACTAAACTACATCATGATGATATAACACCAACAGACCAAAATCATATTTAAGAATATTAAAATGTATAACATATACAGCCAAAAATAATTGTTTATATATATATATATATATACACACATATACATATATATGTTCTGATAGATAGTTAGCTCACCCTTTCAAGGTCCTCTGGCTTCACCCTGAGAGCCAGAATTTCATCGCTGATGATGACCTTCCTCTGAGACTCATTCTCTTCTTCCATTCCAGCATTTGGACTGGATGGCTTATCAGGCGTTCCATCACGACCACCCTTTCCACCTCTCTTGCCTTTATTTAACAACATAAATGACAGAATCATCACAAATTCCACCTCATCACTATGCAACAACATTGCACAACATAATCATAATGTATGTAAGACGACTTAGACCAAATGGAAATGTAGTGCCTTTAAAGGAATTCCCTTACAGTGCTTTCAACCTCACCATACATGATGAGCTCAATCACAAGAAATGCTCTTCTACCACTGGCTGATGTTAATTACTAACTTCTATTCTGCTGGTGTCACATGCACTCATTCACATATAAGTCAACATAATCAACATAATCTTATGGCTCTATACATAGTTCTTAGTTCTCGCTGAATTAAGGCAAAAAAGACAATAAAGTTGACAGGTTACAAGGCAGCAGTTCCTGTTTGTCTGGGGCTGACCATGGCAAAGCTATCACAGTGCAGTATGCAAGCACATGATGTATGTATGCAAGTGTGTAATGTGTTAGCATAAGCAAGTAACATAAGAACAAATAAAATGCTTTTATATGCATGGCATTGACGTTGGATGGAATCCCCATGAAGGCCTACAGCCCCAGTTATCACTAAGAATATGTAGCTCTTTTTGTTGTGTCTGTGTTTTCATCTGTGCTTTAGTCAAAAATAAGAGAACGACAAAAGAGATGGATAGGACACATACTAAGGGTGACTCCCTACAACGAAACATCATCGAGGGAAAAACGAAGGGAAAGAAAAGAAGAGGAAGACCAAGAAAAATGATTTTGGACAAGATGATGGGTTACTACAAGATGAAAAAGGAGGCCCAGAACAGAGAGAAGTGGCAACATTGGACATACAACCAGCCTAAAACGCACAAAACTAAAGAAAAAAAGCACTTGACCTTATACACCTCTTAATTTTGACAACCCTCAAAGATATTCATTTTCATTTTATGATAAATATTTTTATTAACTTACGAAAGGGTTTCTGGACAACCGACACCCTTCTAACTAATCCTGGACCCTGCGTAACAGAGTTTCTCCTAGATCCTCTGGCAGATGCATCCACAGAGGATGTGGCACGAGAAGATGCCAGCACTGCAGCCATTGGCGTATCAAACTCTGTCACAAAAACTCTTCAGTGCTTGCAAAAGCAATGTATGGCTAATCCAGTAATTATTTCAAAATCTTTCATAAAAATCTTTGCTGCACTACACTGTACAATTCTTTCTCCTCCTGAATTACTTCTCTTGACCAATACTTTCAAAGTTCAATGCTTAATATTTCCAACAGTACAAATTGGAAATCAAATGTTCTGATTCCTTCCAAATGCTGTCACTTAAGATCAGATCCTTTCAAGTACTTCTTCAGGAATATTACCCTCAATTCTTTCAAATCGTCAGTGACAGAACGCATAGCTGCATTGTTCCACTTGCAGATTACGCAATACACAGTTCTTATTCGACAGCTTGCAACACCTAACAGACCTTGGAGATCATGTCTGAATAACCTATCATGTGGCAACATGATCTTCTGCCAGGGACTAGCAATGAATAATTGTGGACTGGTGCAGGTAAAAGTAGACAAGTTAGCCAGAAGAGCCAACTCTCAAGATATGAAATTTTATGTCTATGTTTGTGCAAAGTCAACATGCTCACAAGGATGAACAACCGGGCAGAGTCTATCGATTATTTCTATGGTGCTTCTCTGTTGATTTGTGTATACATGAATGTCTCACTGCCCCTCGTCAATGGTATGCTTCTGTAGGCCTCTGCCTTGCTCTTACTCAATGCCTTCTCTTTGTCGTCCTACCTCTGGCTGCATCATTGTAACTCTAACAGAGTAAGTATGTACCACCACTTTCTCTATCCATCAGTTCCCTCTGTATGTCATTGTTAATCTGTGTGCTGTCTCTGTCTCTGTGCTTCTGTCTACATAAATGTATCTGTTCAAAGAGGATCAAAAAAGGACCTAAGAGAGGCACTCATTCTGTCTCTCAGACACTCAGACCAATTTATACGTTGTCAATCAAAATAAAACACCATTGGCAAGAGGACATGATAATTTCTTACATCAGCTTGAAATCTCCTTTGGTCTTAGTGGTCCTCCTCTTTCTGGTTTCAATCCTATCACAAGGATCTTTCACAGATGGTCATTCTAGGTGACAACCGCACCTCGTGGATACCTGTAAAATTTGGTGTTCCACAGGGTTTCGTGCTTGGTCCCATTCTCTATATCATGTTCACTGTTGACATCTCTCTCCTTTTTGATAAACACTCCGCAGTGGGACACCTCTATGCTGATGATATCTAGGTCTCCGTTCATTCATGGTCTGCCTGCAGATCAGCTTGTCCTTTCTCAATCTATTTATCTCTCTCTTCAAAACTCCATTGCAGAAAGTCATCGAATCAACTCCCTCTCTCAATTCTACAAAACTCAGCTGATCTGGCTTGGCACCCATCAGCAGCATTTGATTGTGACCTACTTTCTGAACAGTTTCCATTGTACACCTCTCCTAATAGTGTTCATAATTTGGGTGTTACTAGAGCAGAATTATTTCGTTAGCGGAGCTCTCTCGGTCTAGTTTCTATCACCTACGACGTCTTGAAGAAGTCAGACTATCTGTCCCCTCCTCCATTGTTGTCTCCACAGTACATGCTTTTGTTTGATCATGTCTAAGCTACTGTAACACACAGCTGAGTGGTCTTCAAAAATCTCGCCGGTCGCTGCTTCAATCGGTGTCAAAAGCTGTCTGTCTGATTGCCTGCCCTCCTCGCTTCTAACCTATTTCATAAAATAAACAAATTCGACCACATGTCCATTTATTTGTGAGACATCCTTCACTGGCTCCCCTCAGGCAGTGAATCGAGTATAGAATAGCTGCCTCAGTCTGGCAATGCCTTGCTTCTGTCTACCTAGTCGATCTCTAGAGCCCCACCCTCAGTGCTCAGAACTTGCGCTCCCACCGTCTGGTTTCCTCTTGCTCATACCTCCACTAGGCTGAGATGTGCATTTGCTGTGAAGGTCCAAGATTTGGAATGGCTTTCCTTTGACGCTCTGCTCCCCTTCTAGAACCAGTCTCAGACATTCCTCTCCCATCCTAAGACAACTTTATTTGGACATGCTGGAGTTGGAAGTGCCTCTGAGTAGTAACATTGAAGAGGAGCTATATGAATTTTTGCAATGAATGAATGAATATTTCGACCTTCATGACAGAGCACATAGACTGGCTTATGCTCAGAGCCTGCATTCGGTTTAAGTTCCTTACCTCCAGAGTGGTTTTTATGCTCAGGCTCCACGCTATCTTTGTGACCTTATCCGTCATCCTCTTTTGGCTGCTTCTGGTCATTCTCTTGGAACCTCAGACTTGGACAGATTTTGACTAGGACAGATTCTGCCCAAAACTGCATTCATGTGTTTGTTGACCCTTTGTTTTGGAACAATCTTCCCTCTCGGACCTGCTCTTTGATGTCAACTAAGGTAGTGGAGTGGGGGTGCTTCTGTTTCTGCCCATATTCTTGAGACCTTTCTTTTCCCACAGAGCTTTTGGCACTGGGAGTGCCTCTGATTAGATTGGACTGGGAGAGGCACTATAGAAATATGTAAATACAGCAAAGTGCAAGGAGGAAGTTTATTACACAAAGAAATAAAAAAAAACTCTTTGACTACAACTACTAGGTAGGGCATAACCGAGTAGACAATTTCCACCGAGTACCGAATCCGAGTATCTGGATGAACTATTTGCCGGATCCAGGTACGAACCGAATAGTAGAGGCAAATCTGGTCAGCGACTGGCAGCGAGTACCATCCGTAGGCAAAGAAAGCGTAGTTAATCTGCCATGTGCACAGCTATCTATAGTCAATGAAGAGCCTATCGCAATATCCTTCACTTAGCGCATCATCACATTCCAGGCTATAACAGTATATTTATTATTTAATAACTTTATTTGTGAAAAAAATGTAAAACATTGTCACAAAATTTGAAATATGAAGTATCAACGACATCTTTACTCTCTAATGTTTACTGGAAAGTGGGTGGCGCCAATTCAAGCGGGAAAATTACTGATATTGGTTGCCACCTGGGAAATGCAACCAAAAGAAAATAACAGATATAAATTAACATCATTATTTTAAAGAAAATGAAATGAAATGTTAAGTTCTTATTTAATTAATCAATAACTTATAAGTAAGTGCTTTAGTCCTAAATTTATTTAATGAAAAAATATTATTTTATCAAAAAAATTAATATATCAAAAAAGTTATTTTTAGCTATTTGCAGGTGTAATATTTGCCATGAGCAAATTAAATGACTATTCAGAATACTTCTGAATAGTCCAATATTCGGCCAAGGCGAATGTCCGAGGCGATTTCCAGTTATGCCCTACAACTAGGCCACAATGTTGGATGGTTTTTACACCACCACTGATATAACAAGTAAGCAGACATTTGTTTCAACATAATATTCAGCGTATAGGCAATATACAACAGAAACAGTTTGAACATAAAAGCCTTTGTACACCTCCCTCATAAGAAGTTTAAAGTAAGATTCTATAACTAAGCCACCCTTGTCATGTTTGTGCCTCAGCCACTGATTTTCTTACTTTGACAATGCTGAAAAGCTTGTGTAGTGGCAAGTAGACCTAAAAAAGACTTCAATCTTTACCATACAAAATAAAAATAATAATTCATATTAGGGAGTCTCAAGTCCAATATAAAACAACTAAAAAACAAGTACCTAGAAAGTGGCAGCCCAAAAGTGAAATAAGTGCTGCAGGACTGGAACTGCCACCTAAGGTAATTGACCTGACAACAACCAAGTCGTGAAACACATCCTGTGACCTATTGTATTCACCTGATACCAACACTAATGATAACGGATGACATGCCAACCTCTTAAGACATTCCATCACTCCCAACCAACCTACTCAGTCCTGCTGCATCCATTTGCCATGTCATGATGGTTCTTTCCAAGTATCAGCCTCCTCTTCAATAAGAAATACTGAGAAGCTTCTTCTTAGGGCATAACCGAGTAGACAAATTCCACCGAGTACCGAATTCGAGTACTAGGATGCACTATTTGCCGGATCCGGGTACGAACCGAATAGTAGCGGCAAACCTGCCATGTTCACAGCCACGAAGAACTATCTATAGTCAATGCAGAGTCTATAGCAATATCCTTCATATAGCGTATTGTCGCACTATAGGCTATAACAATATATTTATTATTTAATAACTTTATTTGTGAAAAAAATGTAAAACCTTGTTAAGTAAGCAGTCACATATTTCCAAATTTGAAAAATGGATTTTTGATGCAACATTATAGACCTTCTTATTAGCCTTCCAGAACTGCTTCTGCTTCACTTATATCTTTTGCCTGAGAAAAGTTATGTCAATTTAAAATCGAACTATGTTCGCAATCTCTTCTGAGGTATTTCTTCTTACTCAAGCTATGATTGGCTTAAATTAAAAGCTAGTCCATTTCGAATACAAAAGAGGGCTAGAGGAGATGTTTAGCTTGCAGGCGATACCATTATTGTAGGGGTGCAAGCATGAGAAAATGATGTAACAGACCTAGAAAATCATCATAAATTTCATAAAAATGCAGAAATTCTAATTTGAAATTAGCATAGCAGTTTCCAATAAATATTCATTAAACATGTTTAGCATTATTTTATAGCAAAAGCAATTGGCAATAATGTTTATTAATAATTTGTTTAATCATTAGTATAAAAATGTCAAAAGGGATGAAAATGGATTTTCCCACTAAAAGGCCAAAATGAGGCATTTGATAAAATGCGACTTCTGACTGGTTTTGTGAAAAATGATCACATATGAAGTTATCAATGACGTCTTTGCTCTCTAATGTTTACCTGAAAGTGGATGGAGCCAATTCAAGAGGGAAAATTACTGATTTGGTTGCTGGGGAATGCAACCAAAAGAAATTATAATATATAAATTAATATCATTATTTTAAAGAAAATTAAAAGAATGCTAAGTTCTTGTTCAATTAACCAATAACTTATAAGGAAGTCTGTCCTAAATTTATTTGATGAAAAAATATTATTTTATCAAAAAAATGATTTTATCAAAAAAGTAATTTTTAGCTATTTGTGGGTGTAACATTTGCCGAGACGAATACTTCCGAATAGTCCAATAGTCGGCCGAGGCAAATGTCCGAGGCAATTTCCGATTATGCCCTACTTCTTCTCAACGTTGACTAAATATATCTCTTGAAAATCATTTGAAAACTTGGCACATTTACAATATATATAACTCCTTCTTGGCATTACATTATGTATCTGGAAGATCATTAAGCAGTGCATGCGTAATGCGCAGTACCGACAGCGTGCCTCCCACTGGCCGCCTGTTAACAATGTTTCACTGTATCACATTATACAGATATCTCGCATTAGGTAAAAAATGAAATCACTAATAAAGACTATCACCACACAAAGCTTTATAACATACAGCTATCACAGCAAAGGCATCACAGTGAAAATAAGTTACACCGAAAATATTTATTGTCACTGAATCAGACAATCAGATCAAAGGTATCGGATAAAAGCTGTAACGTAAGAACAAGTATCGCAATATAATTATTTGTTGAAGAGTGTTTTCAGTTTCAGATAAAAGACTTGCAGTGTAAGGGACATGGGAAAAATCGCCAACCGATTGGAATAATAGTTAGTAAAATCTTGTAGCAAATTCATTGGAATTGGAATTAGCAGCAGGTAGTCAATTAGCAATTAAAATCAGATTATGATTGTTGATATAATAATATATCATTATAGTCCTTAGAATTGGTATTAGCTGCAGGTAATCGAATAGCAATTAGAATTAGATCATGATTGTTGATATAATAATATATATTTGCTTCAGGAACTTTTCTGCAAATTAATCATTTTTCAGTATGAGTTCCCAGCACAGCACAGAAATGAGATCTATAGAGAACTAAATGCAGAAATAAGAACTGAAATTGGTTCCTTTGTTTTGTAACCATGAACAGATCATTGAAACAGTCTTCAAGTTCATTATTAATAAAATCATTCTTAATGAACTCATTCATAGCATAATTCAGAAATCTAATGGATCAGCTGATCATTTTTCACTTAGAATTAGCTACAAAATGACCAATTGGTCATAATCAAGTAAAACATAGAATTACCTACAAATTGACAATTGGTCATAATCAAGTAAATCTTAGAATTAGCTACAAATTGTCAATTGGTCATAATCAAATAAAACTTAGAATTACCTACAAATTGTCAATTGCTCAAGTAAAACTTAGAATTAGCTACAAATTGTCAATTGCTCATAATCAAGTAAAACTTAGAATTAGCTGTTTGTCTAAACAATAAGAGCTTTTCTGCATTCAGTTCAAAGTCCTTGTTTTCATCCTCAAATACAAGTTGGGTTTTGACATGAAATATCTCAGCACTCTCATTCTGCAGCTTCTCTCCGACCACTCCGCAATTTGGAACGGCATGATCTTTTTGTCCAGCGAACTAACAGCACGTTTGCCCAAAACTTGATTATTTTCCACCACTGGGATTGTCCTGTGGAATGCCATCCCATCTTCTTTAAATGTGGATCCATTCTTTCAAAACTATTTCTACCCTCAGGGTAATTGCACTGTGAGTGCTACTGAATTGCCTCTGCCATGTGAATGATGCTATATAAGTTACATTGCATCCTTTGACCATTTCAAGCTACCATAATTCTTTTCTGAACCACGAACCATATGAAGTATTTGCAATTCATCCAATATTTTGTTACCCTACCCATCAACAGGACACCCATACCTAAGCAATACCACATTATCATCATCATCAACATCATTAATCATGGGCACAACGCCCATAGATGTCCGATGCCCACTTCGTCGTGACTTTCCACTGTTGTTTGTGCTGTGCAATATGTGCCAGTTCTTGAATCCGCTTATTTCCCCATTCCCATATATCGTCTATCCATTCTTTGTGAGGATTTCCCCTTTTATTCTTTCCTTCCATTCTTCCGAACAACAATGTTTTGATTTTTCTATCATCGTTCATTCTGCATATATGGCCAAACAAACCTAACTTTCTATTAATTACTTTTTGCATTAGATTTTCTTTTGGTTGTATTCTTCTGTACAGTTCTACATTGCTGACCGTCTGTTTCCAGCCTATTCTTAATATTTTCCTCTAACATTTTCTCTCAAATGTCAAAATTCTCCTTTCTATGTATTGTTTTACTACCCACGTTTCTCAACCATATAGCATGCTACTAAACACGCATGTTTGCAGAGCGCTTAATTTTGTCTCTAACTTTTGGCTTTGCTTTTTCAGATTTTGTCCATAGCCTTTAATGATGATGACGCTTTTGCAATTCTTGTTAGCATCTCTTTTTTACAGTCCAAGTCGTATGTCATATTACTCCCTAAGTATGTGAATCTTTCTGTATTTTCCAATTGGATTCCATCTACAACAATCCTTTTTGTAGCAATTTTCTCCCCAAATATCATTGTTTTTGTATTGTCGTAGTTCATTTCTAGACCATATCTCTTGCCTTCTTTGTTTAATTCTTGTGTTGTCTGTTCCAGGCTCTGTTCATTTTCATCTATTAAGTCGATGTCGTCGGCAAAATAAAGGTCACTGAAATTTGTGCCGCTAATTGTAACTCCCCTCTCTTCTTCTTCTCTAATTTTGTCCAAGACTCTTTCCAAGAAAGTAATAAATGTGTTAGGCGATATCGGATCTCCTTGTCTTGTGCCTCTATTTGTGCTGAACCAGGTACCAATCTCGTCGCCCACCCGTACCGCTGCTCTCACGTTGCCGTTCATTTCCTTTAGTAATCGGGTCAGTTTGCGATTCACACCATACAATTCTAATGCTGCCCATGCTATGTTCTGATCGATGCTGTCAAAGGCCTTCTTAAAGTCTAAGAAACAGTTGTATACTTTCTTATTTTTCCTTCTTGCCTTTTCTCCTATCAGCCTTAGGGTAAGTATCTGTTGTATGGTGCCTCTGTCCTTTCTAAAACCTGCCTGCACGTCTGTTAGTTGTTCCTCTGTCTGTTTCCTTAATCTTTCCGTTATTATCATCATCAGCGTCTTACTGAGGTGGCTTATCAGTGCTATCGTTTTATAATTGCTACATTTCAATGCACTTCCTTTCTTGTGAATGGTTACAATGATTGATTTCTTCCATTCCTCTGGTGTGTGACCATCCTTCCATATTGAGTTAAAAATTTTGTGCAACTCCTTTATAATGGTGTCTCCTTCATTTTTTACCATCTCACCCATTATACCATCATTGTCTGGGCTTTTGTTGTTTTTCAGTCTCTGTACAGCTCTTACTACCTCTTCTTCTGAGATGTTACTTTCAATGTCCTCAACCGGTTGGGTAATTTCTTTCAACTCTGCAATGACCTGTTTGCTGATAGCTTGGTTCACCTCTGCTTCGTAAAGACCACTACAACACTCTGTCCATCTCTGTATGATGTCCGTCTTGTTAATGAGTGTCTTGCCCTTTTCATCCCTGAGTGCTGTTAGTTTGGGTTGCCATCTGTTGTTGATGTTCCTTATCATTTTATATGCCTCCCTTGTTTTATATTCTCCGTGATATCTTTCTATACTTTTACATTGATTCTCCAACCATTTAGGTTTGTCCTCTCTTGCTGCCTTCCTTACTTAGTTACATTTTCTTCTGTATAATCTTTCTTCCTCTTCTGACATCTCTTCTCTTTTACATTTTACCACATTACCCCATCCTTATATTGCTCATCTGGTTCATCCACTAATATCACTGCTCACCCAACATCATCTTCATGACTGAGCACTTACACCGGAGAGGCTGACACTCATAACCCGTTCGATTCAAAGTTCTTTTCTTACTTCCAGAGCGTTTTTAGGTCAGGCTCCACACTATCGTTGTGACCTTAGTCATCGTCCTCTTGGCTGCCTCTTGTCGTCATCGTTGACGTCTTCGTTCTACGACCGACTTCACCTCTTGGTACCTTGGACTCGAACGGCGTCTCCTCAATACCGCATTTATACACCTTTGGCCCTTTGTATTGGAATAATATTCCCTTTCCAACCTACCATTTGATTTTAACTCTGGGAACATCTGTCTAAATTCAACGGAATTATTATACCTTCTTCAAAAATTCAGAAGTGCACACAACTATAATTATAACAGAACATAGATGGCACTAAGCAGCAACTGCCTTGGGCAAGTATTGAACCTCTAAACTCCACTATGAATATTCTACTTCCTGCGACTTCGCTTCTGCAGGCGCTGTAGAAATGTTGAGTTTACGATCACAGCAACAGGCAATGCCTTATACGCAATCGGCCACCGTTCCCTACCAATCGATTCTGAAGACTTTCACTCAAGATTAAAATCTCGACTATTCAAGAATTCCTATCCTGATCCATCCACTCTTCCGCTTCCGAACAATTCTCACCCACAAGGAAAGCCCTTTGGAATCTCTTCTGCCGCCTTTTCTTCATTCTCTTCTGGCAAACGGACTTGGCTCTTCGCTCAGTTTCTCAGGATAGCCTCTGTGCCACGACGTAACATCCGGGCATCAGCTATAGCCCTGCGCTGGGTTTCAATTGGCGCTTTAGAAGTCTGGAGTTCACGATAAGGATTACAGAACAAAACCAAGCGTATCAAATATTGACCTATAATAGTCGTATTGGACGATCTTGGACGATCCTTTCTTAAGATTCTGACGCTGGCTCTGGAGGTCATGTTTTGAATTCTTAATAAATGATTATAACTCGATATCGGTAGTTGCAAACACTCGTACGTTTACAAAATGGCGTCCGCCATAGCAACCAAAGATGGCAACATCAAATCATTCATCAATGAAATCAATGCATCAAAAATCTACGAAGAGCCAATGACAGTAACCAAGGACTAATATAGCGCTTTAAAAATAGACATAATTAATCCTATAAAATTTTCCCTTTTTAAGTGATCTTTGTACATGTTTTTTAAGCTTTTTGATTTCTAGATTATTTAGGTCTTTAACGTACGTATAGGCCCTAGTCGCGCACCGGACACATATACGCAGAATCTAACTGAAATTTAGAGCAAACACCTAAAAGCTTTAAATCTTTCCTTTTGAGATTATTGGTTCAAAACTCTAAAAAATCAGGTTTTCCAACTCAAATTCTATAGCCTCGATCCATCGTGGGTAGCCAGACAGCTCGAGATCATCCGACATGTTCGTGACTTCGTTCTAGGCGCAACGTTGATCGAGGAGCGGCTACAGAATCTGAACGAAAAGGAAAAGATGGCAGATGCAAGCACTTTGCCAAGCAAGGCGACGAAGAGGAGACAATGCCAATAAATTATCTACAGCATCAGCAATTCAGCATAGATGTCATTAGACGATCAGCAATAATTAGTTGCTTACTTAAAATGCGCATTGGCTGAGCTACGACGAATAATGAAGTTGCAGTCGAAGATTGATTTGCCTCTGATCACGCAAGGAACATCAATATTTTAAAAGATCCCGTAACATTCGGTTCGATCATTCATTCATTCACGGCTATAAAAGAATGGCGCTACATAATTTGTTACGAGGAGACAACCTACCGGAAGTTGTATCGTCGCACGTGACGTCATGCAATTTCTTTAGTTGGTTTGAGATGTCGGTTGTGTATTTATAATTTTCTAATGACTTTTGACGCTGCATAATGACCGATTTTCTTAAATCAGCTTTTGGATATTTTGGAAGCAACGTTGTCAGTCAAGATAACGATTTTGTTGGGCAAAATGTAGAATTGGGTGACCAGAAACTGAGGGTTAAACGCGTCATCGCGGAAGGTTCGTGTTTTGGATGAATTGCTGTCGAGCTCTACAATCACCTGATGTTTCCTTTTATATAAAATATAAATCGTGATAGCATGTGTGATCGGTTGATTGTAACATAATCGCTTTTATATTTTAGGCGGATTTGCTTTCGTTTTTGTCGCCCAAGACTTGAAAACTGGAAAGGAATATGCATTGAAAGTACGTGGTTTGACGCTTGCCTACCGGCTAATGTTTGCTTACGCCCACCTTTTGCTAAAGTTTAGTGTGGTGGAAAGGGAATCCGAGCGGTCTAGGAATTTTATATCTCACAACGATCTCGATGTGCCTTTGAGCTATTTTATAACTATCATAATCTGATATATTTTCTTGCATATCTGTTTTGCAAACAACATTTTATGCTTACCAGCTCTAACTATGTCAATGTTTTACTTAGTTTTGTTTATGCTGATTCAAAGCGTAGCCATCCTACTCGCTTGTCATCTTGAGCATTGTGTGTGTTTGTGTATATACATATATATGTGCTTGTATGTATGAATGTATGTGAATATATAGCACATTTAAAGACCAGCTGACCAATTGTGCAAATCAAAATGATTTATATGTCTAGTCTCACTGTTTGATAAAGAACTTGTGGTTAGCATTGTTACATTTTCTGTTGCTAGAGGCTTTTGGCGAGTGATGAAGAGAAGTCTAAGGCAATCATTCGAGAAATAATGTTTCTTGTATCCTTTACAAATTATTGAAATTAAAGTACATCTGTACTTCTAGTCATGTCATGTTTAAGCTTGCAAATGAGTTGGCATCATGAATCTTGTGGAAATGCATTTTTTACCATTCTCAACAGAAACATCTATATGCTGTCACATATATATGTGACATGCACTGTATATAGTTGCTGTGCAGCAACTGTGATGTTTATGCACATTGTGCACTGGACATTATTCTTGCAAATGTTAAGAATCTGTTTGAATTAGACTACTAGCAATATTTTAAAGAGACTTTTCCAGCAGTTGTCGTTAGAGTATTCTTGTTGCATCTATCTATATATTAATTTATCTATATATAGAAATTATATAGTACCCCTTCAAGATGACTATTCAGGGGCACTCTCGACCCAGACCTGGCCAAAGGAGAAAGTCTTGAGTATCTTATAAAAGGAGCAAGACAGGTTCCACATCTGAGAATGCAGGTCAGAGGGTGTGTGTACTCCAAACAGATGGACCTTGTTCTAGAAAACTCCATTCCATCTGCTGGCATTGCAAGCATGTGGAACCACAAAGTCACCTGTGGATTTGGAACGAAGAGATCGGCGACCATAGCAGGTTGAACTTGAGGTAGAGTGCTCTCGAAGATAAACAAGCCCACAGCACGGTGCCAGGTGATAGGGATAACCCTATTATGCATGTGGTGCTGGAATGGGAACCAGTGGAGGACATATACATAGTGATGTGACCAAACCTAGAGACACCACCAACCATGCCAGCAGCTGCCTGCAGTCGCTGCTTCTAAGATTTCAATTGAACCTGTGGGAGCCAACAATTGAGAGAAGCAATGATCTAATTGATTAACGATATATGCATGCATAAACCATGCTGGCAACAGAAGAAGAGAGCGGTAGACATCCATAGCTGTTTCAGAAGAAAATGGCAGTCGTAATTGGTAGTTAATGTCTGAGTGTTGATGTATGTGATGGGAAAGCTAATTAAAGTGTTAAATGAGATGACATATAAGTTTATCAGCCACACACCAGATCCTACGTGATTTCGTTATACTCGTGAACAGTCCTATGCGAATCGAGCTTGATCCGTAAAGATTGATTATTTAAACATGCTAACCACTAGACCACTGCAAAATTAAAATCCAATATGCTTGAGTGTTAGGGATTAACAGAAACTTGGCATGGAAACTGGGCTCGCCCAAATTTCATAGCACTCGTCATTACTTGGACTCAGACAAACAATTTGTCCAAGTATTGATTAAAGTCTGCTTTTTTGTGTTTATGATTTTCTGTTTTGG
The DNA here is from genome assembly GCA_959347315.1 of Bimastos eiseni. Classification (NCBI taxonomy): domain Eukaryota; kingdom Metazoa; phylum Annelida; class Clitellata; order Crassiclitellata; family Lumbricidae; genus Bimastos; species Bimastos eiseni. The sequence continues at coordinate 30,564,265 of OY365812.1, read as the reverse complement.
AAATGAAAGTTGAATTTTTTAATGTACAAAATGACAATCGATCTAACTAATGCACAAATACTGTTACTAGTAGTTTTTACTACTTCCTGGTGTACGTGAGGCAAAGCCAAAAATCATAAAAATTGTGCAAACTGCCGAAGTGGCGGAGCTAAAAATCAAGAGAATTAGAGTCTTTTAAGTATTCAAAATTCAGCCTCTGTACAACTCAACTCATGAAACTGACTCGACAGGAAATTTACACTTGGTTCATCCCTAATTAGTGGTGTAGTCTGACGTGTACCCACTGAATTTCAGATTGCACATGGTCTGGAGACGAACCCAGAACTGAGAAGGCTGGCAACATGTTGTTGAAATGGCTATGTTTCAGATGATGATGAACCAGATGTATGTGAGGAATTAGAGTTACTCTTTCACTTGGTGGCAGCCTGTATGTAGTAATTAAGAAATATAAGAAGATTAAGAAATATAAACCATCAGAAACTCAGTAAGTAGAAGAGAATTATCTATTGTATAAATATTAATTATATTTGTAGCAGATGAGAGTTATACAATTATTACTAAACTCACATTGCTGTTTCTTTGACCTGGTATGATCAGAAGAAAATCTCTGGCCATCCAAACATCATTCAGTTTGTGGCTGCTGCCAGTATTAGCAAGGAGGAATCAGACCATGGACAAGCAGAGTTTCTTATTTTAACTGAATTATGTACAGGTAAATCTCTATAATTCTGTATACTGAATGAGAATGCTAGCCTAACTAAATATGTGTTGTGTGTTTTTAGAGTTTTGTAAAATGGTGTACAGTTATATGGAATCTTTTCTTCTGATGACATAGGCTGAAACTCTGTCCCAGTGGCTTGTTAGCTTAAGTGACTCTGGAAGAGTTTCCTGAATTCATCTCATCTGATTTAATACATATTTTTATGTATCCATTACTCTTAAAATCTCGAATGATCATTAGAACATCCCCCTTTTTGTTTCTGTCAATTGTGTTCTGTAGCTCAGTGTAGAATCTATCATGCTCCTCCTGGCGCTGTCGATGTTGGGGCATACACTTGTACAATCATTGTGTTGACCTTAAATCCCCGAAATCTTGCGCTCAGTATTCTGTCACTCACTGTGTCATACCCCACTATCGCGTTTGCACTCATCCTATCACACACGATTGCCACTCTATTTCGTCCTCTCTCCTTTTGGCCTGACATTATTTTGTATCCATTCCAGTTGAAGTGTCCTTGTCCTTTCCATCTCGTTTTGCTTAATCAAATTATTGCTATGTCTAGTTGTTTCATTTCTCTTTGTAACACATCCAACTTTCTGCTCTACATGCTTCTCACATTCCATGTGCCTATTTTTGTCATCATTTTTCAGCTCAGATTGAGTCTATGCCCTCTGAAACGATCCACTGCAAGACATCCTTTTGGCTTTAGTCCTGTTACATCATTAAGTCCAATGGCTTTCAACTTTCTTTGCTCTTTCCCAGTAATTGTTAAGTCGCACTCTGGCCTGGGTGTCCCACCATCTGCAGCTATTAGGTTTAATCATATTGTTTTTCCCATTGCGATTTTCTTGGCACGTTAACAGGTGTGGTTTGCCATTGCCTTCCCCAGGTGTTTTTATCGAGACACCATCTCCTTGTGTTGAAGACTTTCTTCATCCGTCCTTCAGGATCTTCTCCTCTCTAACTCGCATATACCGGCGATAGCTCGGTCATCCACTATGAACTTTGTATTCAACAGGGGGACCACGCGAAGGTGGCGTGGTGGGCAATTGAACAGCAGAGGCTTTATGATTTCCTTCTTCGTGTTCATTAAGAGATTAAGAGATGCAACTTCAGAAATAAAGTATTGGAGATGTTTTTCCGCCAAGAACTGACAGGACAAGGTGATCCATTACTCAGTGATGTAGTCGAGTCCACATAAGCCGAGTCCAGAGTTGCTCGAGTCAGATTCCCGAATGTTCAAGTCCAAGTACACCAAAACACACAATAAAGTGTTGTGTTAAAGGTTTACAGTTCAATATATGCACAAAGAATTACTTTAAACATTTTGCACAATTGGAATCCCTAAATATCTTGCTTGCATTTGAGATTTAAAAGACGTTACGTTAGTCTAATGATACACTGATGTATACTCCATTCATATATGCTAGTAGGATGACTAGAAATTTGAAATGAAAAACCGGAATTGGCCATGTAAAAATATGGATTCCTCGTGCTAAGAATACTGAGATCTAAACGCCATCTATGTTATAATGGTCGCCATTTTAAGAAAGTGAGCAGTAAGGACATGTAATTTCTGCAGTGAGACAAAATCCCGAAATTGTGACTCGGAAAACGAGTCTAAGTTCGAGTCAAGGGCTTCAAGTCCGAGTCATGTCATTTCGAGACCTCTGAAAACGGACTCGAGTCCTTTGCTGGACTCAAGTACTACATCACTGCCATTACTGTAATGCATGAGGCATTAAATCAATTAATGGTCTATTATCTGGATTAAATTTTAATGTCACAGTCAGTGTTCCCTCTAAGCTGTGCGCATGTGCGCACACACTCGGGTCGTGGAGCCAGCGCACACAAGAATTTAATGTTTGCACACAGATTTTTTCCTCTGAAAAAAATATTAAGGTGAACTCTAAACCAATAGTTAGCTAGACAGAATAGAAAATTGCAAATAAATTGAAAGTTAATTACAATGACGTACAATTGTCTGCTCTAAAATACGTTTTAGCCTACTCGCTATAGCGCGTATACCTGGTATGCTATTGCCAGGCTTAGGGGGCTGAGGTTCATGAGCTCATGTTCGATTTGAAGCTCTTGCACGGCCAAGATGCCCGTATGTTGCTCAGCTAATGCAGCCACATGCCATCGATAAACTTTCAGCTAAAAATAATGTTATGTGCTGCTGTGTTAGTTAAAGTCAGGTTGTGCTTGTTTCTTTTGTAATAATTTAGAAATGTAAAGTATTTAGCAGTAGTAATAAAAGATTTTAAATCAACCATCTAACAATGTCTCTGTCTAAAGTTCTGAAAATTTTTCGGCATCATTCAACGATGAATGGCTTAACGAAATAGTAGAAACTGACACACCGAGTGCAAGGAAAAGAGATTACCCAAAAATGAAGTTCACGATTAATCTAATTAAGCTATTGCACAATGTAGGTAGTTTTAATTTTGGGATTGAACAAATAATTAAGAGTCTCCTCAAAATGCAAGGATCTTCTGGGAAACGATGACATTAATTTTGTGCTATTACCTGACTATATGTTTGTTGTAGCTGAGAGGATTAAAAGTAACTTACATTGATCTCTAATTATCCAGAAATGCACTTCAGAGTGAACAGTTTCAAGATCTTTCAAAGCTGATGGATATTGGAGGAATTTTTTTAGCTTCAAGTGTCGACTGAACACGGTTTCAATTTGAATAGGCCTAATCTTAAACCAAACTACATACCGGTGACTGTTTAGAGGAATTTCATCTAGAAATGCTCATGGAAATTAAAAGTTACATTATAGAAGGCAGAGTAGAACTTAGCACCATAGACTTAGATGTTTCATATTGATTATATACACTGATAGTGGATGAATTGTAGTTTATAGTCCAGACTCTTTGCATGGAGTCTGGTTAGTTCTGGCTTGACGTCTATGGATTATTAGACCATGCAGGCTACTAGAAGGATCATTGTGCACACGTTTGATTAGAAGCCGAAGCACAAGACCAGTTGAAGAACAGAAGAGCTTTTCCTTGTGTATTACTTGATGTCAGAATGGATTCCAAGTGATGCTCCAGGAATTGAACATCAGATAACAGGCTGAGCACAGAATTTGCATTGAGCCACAGCATCACACGTGCATTGTACTTGAAAATGCATTTTAGTTTTAAAAGTTTGTCTATTTGTCTAGGTTTTTCTGCTTGCATTTGGTAATGTGGTTCCTGACATACAAAATGTGATCAGTTAATGTTATTTGCATTGATGATGTCTATGCCTTCGTAGGTGGACAGTTAGTCAACATCTTACGGTCACATCAAGGTCAGGTGTCTGTGGAACAAATCCTCCAAGTCTTCTATCAGACATGTTCTGCAGTCCACCACATGCATAAACAACAGCCTCCAATCATTCACAGAGACTTAAAGGCATGTATCCATAAGTTAACAATCATGAACACTTTGACCATACAGTTTTAGAATCTACCAGTATCACTGACATGGTTGAAAATATCTTGAGAAAAGTTTTCAAAATTCATTCATTCTGAGCACATGTATTGTATAGCGCCCCTTCAATAGACCTACTCAGGAGCGCTCCCAGCCGTGGCTAAAGCAAGAACAACTGAATTATAAGACGTGGTCTGATAAGTCAGATGTAACAAACACTGTTGCAATGGAGGTCATTCCAGCATGAAACTAAGGCAGCTACAATATGAGATCTTTTGAATCACAGACACACCTGGAGCAACACATATCATGTGTAGTCAGACAGAGGAATTTGCACAAAGATGTCTATTCTAGTCGGCATTCATTACTTGCATGCTAGCAATCAAAACCTATTTCAATTATTCTTCAAGTTCTCTGCATTTGGAAATTCTAGACAGTTCAACAACTGTATGCTGTGTTACATTTCTTCCAACTTTTTCATGTATCGAGCAGTGACGAATACTTCAATTCTAAGCTAGCTTCTAGACAAGTTGAAAGTCCTGAAATTCTATATCGAAAAAGGTTTAAATGTTTGCGTTTTGAGATTATGGTTTGTGTTTGCTTACTTAGTTGGCTGTTGACAGTAAGTCTGCTGCTTGTGTTAGGTGGAAAATCTGCTGCTGAGCGGCCAGGGGTATGTGAAGCTGTGTGACTTTGGCAGTGCCACGACCACAGCCTACTATCCAGACCACAACTGGACAGCAATCAAACGAAGTCTCATAGAAGATGAGGTGACTTGACTAGTTGTGGTTAATATTCATTTTGGCTTATGGGTTTCACTGACAGTTTGATGCAATGTAACAAGCATTTAACTAGAACCTGTGAAAGCCTGTGTTGATTGCCTATGAAAGCAACTGTGTTCAGTGGATGTTTGTTTTTGTAAGAAAAATGATGATGATGATGGCAGGTCCATTTGGCTTTACACCACCCAGGGACGAGATGAGTGAGGTGGTTTACTTTTATAAAACAGTTTTGAAACCCCTCAACAGTGTCAAAAACATGCCTGTACAAGGGATCTGAGCAGGCAGGTCTTAACATGCTTACCTACTCACTGGCACATAAGCATGCATTCATATGCATGCATGCATAGTGTTCACACAAATGTACTTGTGAATGGTTGTGAATAGAGACATTTGTTGTTGCTTGTGATGACCTTCAGTTGACGAAGAATACAACGCCGATGTACAGGGCACCAGAAATGCTCGATCTCTACCAGAATTATCCGATCAATGAACAGTCCGACATCTGGGTGAGTTGTGTTTCTGCTCTGGGTTGGTCCCGCTCAGTCCAAAATACTCTCAATTGAGTTTTTGTAGGTTCAATTCATCTGTGTCAATATCATAGAACACTTGGCTTCACACAATAGATATTTAACTCCTCTCACCAGCTTTCATGCATTTGGCTATACCAAACATCTAGTCTTTCTGATTTTTTCCTTATTTTTTTATTTTCATTGCTGCCTAACCTAAGCCTGCTGTTTTCTTTTATTATCATTTATCTCTAAAACTATTACTATGCACACTGTTCTGTCTAAGTCCGTCCTGTTTTGATGTATTAGCACTATTAGCTGGATGTAGGAGCCCCTAGCTAGCGGGACATTCGATCCCTTCAGGGACCCCTACACACTATTTATACTTATAGTTTGTCTGTTATATTCTGTGTATATTTTCTTTTGCATAAGGGTTCTTTGTGTTTGTATCCCAAGAACAAGGATGGTTCTTTGGTAATACAATGCAGTGATACAATACAACTGAAATTTGATATTGACCTTCTTTCAATCAGCTCAGAAGTGCAAAACGCCTCGACGGCACAACTGCAGTTGTAATGCAGAGCAATTGTGTGTGAGGGACTTGCTGAAGGTCCCTACACAGTGACTCCTCGGACGAGGGTCGAACCCACACGCTCGGTGCACGCTGAACGTTACGGGCCGACCGCTCTAACCCATTGGCCACCGTGCCACACTTGTCATGAGCATTTCTTCAAAGTGTTTTTTTAATCCATGAAAGCAGAAGATTGGTGTATGTTTGTAGGGTTCAAGGTTTACTACTTGTACAGTTTCTGTGCTTTATTACTTTTAGGCTTTAGGTTGTGTCCTCTTCCTTTTCTGCTTTAACGAACATCCGTTTGAAGACTCAGCGAAGTTAAGAATTATCAACGCCAACTACCACATTCCTACTAATGACACCAAGTTCACTGTGTTTCATGATCTCATCCGTAAGTCACTTGGAGATAACTTAAGATTGAATATCTTGGCTTAATTCTTTTCCAGTCTAATAAACAGGTGGTTAGCATTTCAAATTGTCAATCAAAGGTTTGAGATTCGAATAGCTGAGGTGACTATCACTCATACTCTTGTTTTGCTTGCCACAGGTACAAAGCTATGAATTTGTTAAACTTTCCAATCGGCCGGCCGACTAATCGGGCCGATTATTGAGATATCGGATATCGGCAAGATAATCGGTGCCAATATTGAAAAGAATTTTGTTTTAATTTTATAATATTTTCAGTCTATAAAAGCAAAATGACGACAGCAACATCACTGGGTCTGTGAAGGACAGCGTTCCATTCCCACACAATGTTAACTCGGACTTTATAGAGCTTGGCTACTTAAGACCATCCAGTAGGCGTGGGAAAGTGTGAAAATAGGTCTTGTGCAGAGTGAGTCATAGTAATTACCCTGGGCACACCTGGCACAGGTTATCTTTGCTGGCCCAATCTTGCTGCTGGTCGACAAGCTGGTATTTTAGGCCAAAGTGACTTGTCGTAAAAATGGGGAGGGAATGGCATCATTGGCATGTTTGATAGAAGAAGGCGTCCAGTTACATAGATATATCTTTTCTCTCCTCCGTCATGCAAGGTCGGCGATGGTCTGCCTAATCTATATTGCCTGCCTATGATTAGTCCCAAACCTCATGTATACATCGCTTATGGAGCGAGTGTTTTGCTTGTATCACAACAATAGGCAGTAGCAGTAGGTCTATCTTTTGGAACCTGACATCTTGGGAAACACAATGAAATAATCGGCCAAATAATTGGGTATCGGCAAATGAATAATTGGCAATAGTCGGTATCGGCATAATCGGCAAAAAGTGTTATCGGTACAGCTCTAGTAAGTGTCCTAATTAGAATGATTGAAACTTATGGAGCCAGAATTCATCATATATATGTAAGTAAGTTTACCATTGATAAGGGGCCTTCCTAACCATGTGCACTGTGCTGGCCCTGGTTTTGGCACTTCTTCTAACTCTAGCCAGATATTTGTTGAGAGTTTAGGTCCAATTCACCCTTTAGGGTGAAATTTTTTTATCTCGTGAACAGATGAAGATTGAGTTGATATGTAAGCATGAAATTGTTTAGAAATGAATTTCAAGCCAACCTTTGTCATTTAATTGTATGCATATGTCTGTTTTATATGACTTTTAGAAGTTGGTGGTGTGACATATGATACTCATCACTTTTTATATACATTCTGCCAAGATGTAAAATAAATATGTATGTTACTAATAAATATAATATAAATGACTATGCATTTGTATATGCATTTACATCTGTAGATGTTGGTGTGGTGTAAGTATCACAATAGAAATATGGTTTTGCATTGCACTGTGTCTTCATAGGGTGATTGTATTCTGTATAGTTTTCAAGATGATGAATAAAACTGTTGCTTCATAACTTCTATGATTTTGTTGGTAGTCTCACTACTCTTGGCAAACGATAAACTACTGTAGATGCTCGTAGAGCAACTTACTTCATATGGTCATTGCATAGAGAACTTCTGTAGAGCTGGACCAATATCACTTTTTGCCGATTATTTTGAGACCGATTATTGCCGATTATTTATTTGCCTATACCCGATTATTTAGCCGATTATTTAGCTGATTATTTCATTGTGTCTCCCAAGATGTCAGGTTCCAAAAGATAGACCTACTACTACTGCCTATTGTTGTGATACAAGCAAACACTTCCCTCGTAGGAGACATATGCATGTAGTTGGGGACTAATCCTAGGCAGGCAATACAGATTAGACACACCGCCCGCCGTTGAACTGTGCCCAGGGTAAGTAAAAGCCAAGGAATGGCTGTCCTATTCACAGCCACCCATCTAGTCTCAGGTGACTGAAATGTTTCCGGGAGATCTGATTGGCATCTAGCATGTATTCATTAGGCTTGCCTCCACGATGTATATTCATTGGTGTCTCTGTTGAATTGGCCTGCCATTCCTTGGCTTGAATTGGCCAGCCATTCCTTGGCCTTTAAGCAGGCTCTATGACTCACTCTGCACAACACCTATGTTGACACGTTCTCACGGTCTGTACTAGCACACTGGGTGGTCTCGTCAATGGTCTGAAGAAGCCATTGGCTCGACGACACAATATGGGAACAGAACTAAATGCCGTCCTTCACAGACCCTGTGATGTTGCTGTCGTCATTTTGCTTTTATAGACTGAAAATAATATTATAACATTTTAAAAAAAAATTAATATCAAAGCCGATTATCTTTCCGATACCCTATACTGCCGTTATCTCCATAATCGGCCCGATTAATTGGCTGGCCGATTAATTGGTACAGCTCTAAACTTCTGTACTGCATTGCATCAGTGTTGCTTCTATGCTTTTGCTAGGACTGATGCTTCAAGTGCACCCACTTGAACGGCCAAACATAGTCGACATCATCGAGAAGCTTCAGGAGATTGCGATTTCACGGAACATCAGTCCTAAGGAAGTTGTTCATTTCAGTGGTGTCAACTGCCAGGCATCAGAGAAAAGCCCTGGTCAGCTCAGCAATCTCTCATCTCAGAGCTCTTCACCTTCAGAATTCTTTAAATTAGTTTTCTTATTCAGGCTATCCTTCAGGAGTTTAGTTGTTTGGCTTCATATTGTGTTTTTCTTGGGTGAAAGCATCTTTGAAGTATATGTGTCTGAACACGTTTATGGTGAGGCATGACTACCTGATAGGTTTGCAATTTCTTATCTCCCAGTGATCATGAATATAAATTTAATTTTTGAGCTTCTTAATTTCATTGTGATTAAGTGGTTTGAAGTGCATTTGTTTTCACACTATATCAATTGCATTTGCTTTACAACATGTCACAAACTCCACTGCATTGGGACAATGATGTGTAGTTCACAATGACATCACCTGCTCTGCCAACTAGTGGCGAATGCTGGCCTTGAAAATTTGATTTAAAAGCAAATGAAAACAGAACGTTTTTAAACAGGAAATGGTCAATTATGGAAAGCTGTTGATTTATATTAGCTATTCTGAGTCTCGATAATATCAATGGACTACACCATAGGTACTAAATAAGTATGTTCTGACATATTTTAAAATTTCATTCTATTTACAAATTATTTGGTTAAATATTTTGATTTCTTTTATTTCGTAAAAAAATGTTGAAATATTTTGGTAATTTTTTATCTTTTTTTGGTACTCAGTTGCGTATTTTGTTCCCATGCAGCGCCACCACAACTGCTAACAGTAGAAGAGTGATCACTCTTGATGTCGTTTGTTGGTTGTTATATGTTTATCTCATCTCTAGGAGTTTTAAGTGCGCCACAACTGCCGAATCAGAGGAATTCAGAAAATGATCTTGCCTCCCAAATGAACTCGGTTGGGTCTGAGGCAGGTGGCCCGTGCCAGCCACAGCAGCCAGTCGCATCATTTGGCCTCTTCAGTCAGCTTAAGGAAGGGGCTGCAAGTCTCATGAAGAATGTTAAAGATGCTTCCGCCAAAGTCGTGGAGACAGTTTCTCTGTGAGTGTTAATAGCTGTCTTTTAAGGCAATATAAGCAGATATACATGATCTCAGAATGCATTGGAGAGGACAGGCCACTGGATATCATAGACCAAGGCTAAGAAAATTAAGTTAATTACACTTCCTGTCCATGGCTACCTATGGGTGGTAGCTCATGTGACTGCTCTTTTTCTACTCTGACCTATTGACATTTATAAGATGATTGTCATTATTGATAAAGCATCAATTGGTGGTCGCTTTAAGTGAGACTGTGGTCATCTGATGTGTGTATGATTGGTTAGAAAGACCTTTAGATATAATTTGGTGACTAGCACTTTCAAAAACCCTCTAAGAATATTTGTGTGTATGGTGTCAAGAAATACATAGAATGCTTTGGTGGATAAGTTTGGGAAGCAGAAGAAGAATGCAGTGGAAGACGTATAAAAATGAGGAAAGCTGTGTGATGTGCGATATACAGTTAAATATGTTGGCACTTCATCGCAAAACACTATTCACACTAAGCTACCGTAAATTACTTACACTGGCTGTCAATCATGCAGCATTTGATCATCTGACAATCCGTCACTAAATGCCAAAACAAAAATAATCATGTCAAGTGGTATAATTTTGTGCAATACTACCTTATGCTAAAAGCAAGTGTTTGAAGATATTACATAATCTGATGCACGAAGAGCATGACTATTCTGGTCTTGGGCTTATCTCCAGGCTGTGAAGCCCAATTACTGTTGGTGAGGTTGGCCTAGTACTAACTACTAAAACACCACACTCTGTCTAAATAAGCATTAATCCAATAACAAAGGATGACTTCCGCTGATTGTTCAATGGGCTGACATGGTACAAGTTTTTTGCCAGATGCTGGTACTGTAAAACTGATTGCTAGTTTTAAGTAGTTTAAAAAAATCTTTTTTACTATTTATTATTTGAACTAATCCCATATGAAAGAACAGTTGCAATTTATTGCCCTGTAGTAAATAGAGCGATAGGTATCGTATTATCCACACCGTACATCTGTGTCAGTCTCTTGCTCTCTCTGTCTCAACAGACTCAGACTGTGACCTCGTCAACAATCCAGTACCAAATTGTTCTGTCTTGAACCTTCTCATTTATCACGGCCCATGGTTCTCTAGGCGGATCCTCGTTTTCTCTGGACTGTGCAGTGTGATCGAAGAATGGAAATCTGTGTATTTGGACAATGGTAGAGAGATGGTGTTGAATATAACTCACTAACAGAATGTGACATTTTTACATATACATCACACCAATCTATACATCGCTACCCTCGATGCTCATGTGAAATTCCATGACTTATACTCCACAAAATTTGTATCTAAACAAAGCACAATCCTTTCCCTTGCCATTTCTGAACATTATTCTTCCCAGTGAAATATAAGTTTACATGCTTTGTATTTCTTATCTTTATCTTGCCTTCAAACTTCTGCTTTTTCAGTTTTCCAGATTCAGTGACTCATGTAGAGGATATTTCATGTGGTAATCTTTGTAGAACAATGAACAAAGGTGACCTTGACTTTTCTTATCTGACAAGTCGACTGGCCGTCATGTCGTACCCGGCCGAGGGTGTCGAATCGGCCATCAAAAACCACATTGATGATGTAAAAAATTTCCTTGACCAACGACATCTTAACTCGTACGCAGTCTACAATCTGTCTAACAGGAGCTACAGAGCACTTAAGTTTCAGAACAGGGTATGTTAGAACAGCATATGGTAAACTGATTTAAGCGCAGACCGTACGCTGGTTGCCGTTGGCGCACCTTGTTTGTTCAATGTTGAACGAATCACTGAAATGACATTTATTTCATTGGCAGTTTAAATTCCAATGTGTTTGAAAGTCTTTCTGGGGATGAACCAGTTATTCAATTGATATTACTTCATTTGTGCTTCAGCTACCGGACTATATCTTATGGTGGCAGCTGATCATAGTAAATCAAAGATTATCTTAAGTTGAAAACATGTTAATATTTTGCTATGAAGACATCTTACATCTTTCATCTGTCTTTTTATCTTTCATCTGTCTTTTCAGCACCACAGTTTTTCATAAGACCACCTTCCCCTAGAAGTTCATGCAAAACCTGCAACTGGTAAGGCAATAACAATGATAAACTACGATGCATTTTGTGAATCAGGTGTCGGAGTGTGGCTGGAAGCAAGGCAAGGCGCCCCCACTTGCCCTTCTCTTTTCCATATGCAACAACATGAGTCTCTGGCTTCGACAGTCGAAGAAGAACATCTGTGTCATACACTGCACAGTTAGTAGCACTCTCAGTTTCATCTCTGATATTTCTCTTGGTTATTTTCTGTGTTGTGATGTTGATATATATGTGGACGTTCTACCTGAGTAGGGTTTGTCATTCTGAGAGAAGTTTAAGGCTCTAGGGTTTTGATAAAAATATCAATATTTAAACTCAACATAAGCCTAACCTTTACCAGCGAATCAGTGAACATCAGACATCAACAAACATCAGACCATAACAATGCTGGCGATATAAAACAGGACAACGTCAAGCCGGTTGTCCCCGCAACGGAACCAAGAGCTAATTATCATTTAAACTAGGATAAACCTTAATGCTTAAATACCCAATATGGAGCTTCTGACGGCCAAACTTAACTAGTCAGCAACAAGTTAAACACGCACATCTGCCTTATGCTAAAGGACTTAAGTGCAGCTTGTTGTCATTGTAGGATGGCAAAGCAATGTCTGCCACAGTTGCTGCATCCTTTATGTGCTTCTGTCACCTGTTTGATGATGCTGCTTCAGCACTAAACCTTTTCACAGTTCAACGCCAGGTGCCTGGTATCACGCCGTCACAGAACAGGTAGGTTAATTGTCTTGAATTTAAAATTGGCTTATTACAAGTATTTGAAAGCATATTTGTGAAGATATGATTTTATGCAGATGGTGATGATTATTTGTTTGCATGACGGTTATTTTCTAAGGTATACATCTTATTTATATCATTATTACTATTATTATTATTATCATCATTTATATTGTAATAATCCTGGTACGCAGGAGTAAAGCAATGATTATTTATTGGTTGCCCTTCAGATAGGAAACTTTTTGTCTCTTTTGGACACATCAGTTCAGAAAAAATGGAGACAGATGGCAACACAAGGCTAAATGACGGTTTATTGTTAATGCGAGATATTAATGTGCCTTATTATTTTCCTTATAACTATTATTGATTAGCATCTTATGTTTCATCAGTGTCCAATGCATTAGTAACTTCTGTTGTACCACCTGTGTTTGCTTCACCAGGACTGATTCCAATGACCTACAGTGATTAGGCAATTTTGAAAAGTTGAGTTTTAAATTGAGAATGAAATGACACAAGTGATGAACAGATACATGGAGGATATTCTCTACCTATTCTCTACCTTTTGTAAGCTGCTAAAGTCATTTCTTTTTGGCCATGGCTGGGCTGGGAGCACCTCTGAGTAGTTTCCCTTGAAGAGGCGCTATATAAATTATCGAAATGAATGAATGAATGAATTCTCAGAACAAGAAACCCACAATTCAATTGGCCATGCATCAGAGGAGAACAACCTCTGGTCGTCTTCAGCCACACAGTGTGTGTGTGTGTGTGTGAAATAAATGGTCTCATTTTGTCTAGAGGGAAATCATCAGCTCCATAGCAGCTCATAGGCACAGAAAGCTAAAGATAGAAACAATTGTAGTGCAGTGAAGGGTACAAAGCTAACTTAACTCGCAGAGGAAAGCAAGACTGTGTGCGATAACAGATGGATTTCAGCAATGGTAAATAACACATGAACAACACATACAAGGAGTAATTAAACTTATCACAGCATACTGAAACTTATCTTGGCAAACTTACCTTAGCAGAGGGTAAAAAAAAAGGTAAAAAGCCAACCTCCTTAAAAATGTTAAATAACATTGATTATTGTATCGTATCCTTTAGATTTCTATAGCGCCTCTTACAGAAGGTTCCAGGGGCTTTCACCTCTAGGGACTTTAACCTTTGGGGGCTTTCACCTCTGGATGTTTCACCTTCAGACGATTCACCACTGGGGGCTTTCACCTCAGGGGACTTTCACCTCTAGAGGATGATTAACTTATAGATGTGCAAAGTGTGATTTCGACGGGATTGTGAATGAATTTTTACATAGATGATATATATGCAGAACAAATTTATTAAGCATATGCAGGGAACTGTAAATAGAAACATTAAGGAAAGAATTACACATAATCTACCTTCTGTAATCGCTAAAAGTGCTATTTACTCTGTCAATCAGAAAAACTAGATGTGATTAAGCATGAGAAAGATGAAGGTGAGTGATCGCCTTAAAAAAATGTCAGAACGTTAGTCCTTCCACAACTGCTAACAGCCTGATTTACTCTGCTGATCAGAAGCCGATATTATTTTCTTTGAACTTTCTGAACACCAGATGTTGCTTGCAGATGCATTCCTTTCTGTTTGACGATTCTTTCATAATTCCTTTGAACAGTTGACTTATTAGTGTCACAGTAGTCACATTTTTGTGTGTATCAGTCTTTAATTTGACAGTTGAAGTGAAAGCCTAGAGTTGAAAGCCCCTAATGGTGAATCGTCCGGTGGTGAAACGTCCGGAGGTGAATACTAGGGCATAACCGGAAATCGCCTCGGACATTCGCCTTGGCCGAATATTTGACTATTCGGAAGTATTTGCCTCGGCAAATATTACACCTGCAAATAGCTAAAAATAACTTTTTTCCAAAAAAATAATTTTTTTGATAAAATAATATTTTTTTATCAAATAAATTTAAGACTAATGGACTTACTTATAAGTTATTGATCTTACTTATAAGTTATTGATTAATTAAACAAGAACGTAACATTCAGTTGAATTTTCTTTAGAATAATGATGTTATTTTATACATTTTAATTTCTTTTGGTTGCATCCCCTCGGTGGCAACCAAATCAGTAATTTTCCCGTGTGAATTGGCTCCACCCACTTTCCGGTGAACAGTAGAGAGTAAAGACGTTGTTGATACCTTCATATTTCAAATTTTATAGCAAGGTATTACAGTATTTTTTACGCTGCATGAAAGCAAAATACGCAATTGCGAAGTAACAGAAAGATAAAAGATCAATTTTTTGTACATCTTTCGATATGTTTTAAATGAACATCATGTGTGGAACATGCATATTGCCGCTATTTCATACCAAATTTCCAAGGCCAGCGCCACCACTACTCGCTGACCAGATTTGCCGCTACTATTCGGTTTGTACCCGGATCCGGCAAATAGTTCATCCAAATACTCGGATTCGGTACCCGGTGAAAATTGTCTACTCTGTTATGCCCTAGCGAATACCCCTGATACCTCACAGAATGGCTATTTTCTCAGCACGAAAACCCCAGGAAAAAAGGAACGCCGATGTGTTGAAGCCAGTTTGGCCCTTAGTGATGGAGGAAGGTCATTCCAGGTAGATGAATCCATAACAGTATTCTGTGGAATGATGACCTCTGAATTCAGATTGAACTGCTGGCAAGAGCCCAAACTTGCTCAAAATGGGGAAGAAGCTAAAGTGAGACTAGTCTTTCAAGGGTCTTTGAGAGAAAAAGAATATTGTAGAGTTTGACCAGTAATTTTGACAGGAATTTTGGTTTTAAAATGTTTTCTTTTTCAGTTTTGGGAAAACGATGTGTTCATCATGTGTTCCACACATGATGTTCACTTTTGGAAGGCAATAGCTCTGATACTTCTGTTGTAGTAACAGTGTTGTGACTTTGAAACGGAGCTGTAGTTGTGTGTGTGGGTTCGTGTGTGTGTGTAGATATGTGTGTATGAATGAAAAGGTTGCAAATAGACTTGTGGGAGGGAGTCCACAGTAGATAGAGGAAGCGTTGTCCAATCGATTAATGATTGAGGCAATTTATTGGATGCTTTTCTTATTTTAATTCATACAATTTACAAAATGTGACATCCAAATTTGTGCTTTTAAATATTCCAGATATATTGAATATATTCGAGTGATGGTTGGAGATGAACCAACAGTTCCTCACAACTTTCCTGTTCTGCTGTCTACGCTCAGTATTTCGCCTATTCCAATTTTCAACAAAATGAAGTGAGATGCGAATTTTTTTCTATTTTCTGCATTTGAAAATGTGCCATGTGTCATTTCTTTAGGCACCACTCTGATCACTTCATTATGTATATTTAAAATCTTTCTCGTAAACATGTTGTTGGAAATATTTTTCTTTTTTGGGTTTCATGTTAATGTCAACTTATGCTCTATGTTACCAGCCGAAAATTTTTTTGGAGGTATACAAGCTTAGAAACCGACTGAAATTATGTCTTCGTATTCAGCTGAAGACTACAAGACTGCTTGTCCTACAGGGCTGTTATAAGCAGTAGTTTTCAACCTTTTTGTATCTTTGGAAATTCAGACAGCACACCATTGAACTAAAACTAATTTTTTTATGTTTAATTTTGACCAATTTTATGGCTGCTGTTTTTAAATCTTGCTTAAAGTTTACATTATATTCAAAAATGAATTTTTATGTTTACAGTTTAACTGGAACAGACTGAAATGCAACATTTACAATTTTACATTTACAATTTTAAACATAAACTGATTGTAAACAGTGCGAGTTATTGGTGTTAAGAAGACTTTTGTAATTTGCAAGACCTGTTTAAATGTCAATATCAAAGTCAATGTGATGTTTGAGTGTTTTTAATTTATTTTATTAAATCTAATTTACGTTACCGATAAATATATTGATTTACCAATTAATTAAATTTATTATAACATGCATGATTGTTATAAGTGAAGACAACTGGCATATAGCATGGCAGCTATAGCCAAACCCTTACCAATGGCGGATGTTTAAAAACGATAGATTGGGAAACCTGTGACATACTTGTCATTGCAGGAAATTAGTTCAGCAATAAGTAAATAAATTATAAACTTCAACAATAAGCTACACAAAATAATTTATAATTTTATATAATTATTTTGATAATTTAATCGTTAAATAATGCAATGCTATACGTTGCCAATGAATCTTGAAATAAAAAAATAGTTCCGCGCATTAGTTTAACTTTAGCTTTACGACCAGATAGACATACATTTTGTTAGCAGTGGCTACAGCTAAAGTGCTGAACTAGGCGAAAGCTTAGATTACAAGTTTTTTTAGATCATTAGAAGAAATATTAGGCCTGACACAATGATAAACAGGAACATTTCCCTTTTTCATTAAAATAGATACATTATATTTTAGCTTCACTTGAATACGATTTTTTTAAACTTTATTTTTTAATAAGGTCGCAGCACACTGTGCTGCATTACGGCAAACCCGGGTCCCAAGGCACACGGGTTGAGAACCAATATGTTATAGAGATGCTCCAGCATGTGCTTATCTGCCTCTGCATGGCAGCCATAACCCTCTCAATTCTCTGATGTTATCCTGAGATATACGAGCTTCGTACATAGTGGTTGGTGAATACTGTCCCTGCCCGAGTCAACTCAGGCTACCATGCTATAGGAATGGATTACACAGCCCAAGTTAACTCGAACTCCATGCTAAGGGGATTAAACTTACTTTATTCCACGTCAGTTGATCATTTTGGACAAAGCTTGACCTAAACATTTTGTCTTTATGTGTGATATTGTTATTGCATTGCTTATTAAGGAATGGATGTCGACCATTCATTGAAGTTTATGTTGGTGAAGAACGTGTTCTAACAACCACTCAGGAGTATGAACAAATGAGGTGAGCTGCTTGTGTATGTATGTCTCAACAGCCATAGACCTTTCTAGAACTTTTCTCTGTGCTGATCTATGGATGTCTTGGCAGGAAAACTTCTATATAGTACATTGCAAGGCTTTGATTTATACTTTGTCTAAAATTATATTCATACTATGTATAAAATGTCTTTTTTCTGGCTTAGGGCCTGATTACTTTACTGTGTATGGATTTACTTAGAGAATATTGGAAGTTATTTCCCCAGTAGTCTGTTTTACCTATGACCATTCACCAGGTCTAATGTGCATCGTTTCTGAATGCTTGTCTCCCAAGACTTCATTTAAACGAGTCCAGATTGTATTGTGTTCGAGAAGAATATGTTCTGGCAAGATCACATTCTTGTGACATTTTGAAAACATGTGCATCACCAAAAAATTAAGCACCACAAAAGCATACAGCAAAACTTGTTAATATAGCTGATTCGCTATGCTAAGCATACCTCAGAAACCCATAGCACGCAATTTAATTACACAAGCTTAGGATATTTGCAGCAGTTTTTATGCATCAAATATGTTTAAATTGTTTGTTGCTTGTACTCTGAGCAGAGGTTTCACAGTTGGAGATAGCAAGGCTGTCCTTCAGTTGAACACGCTTGTTTGTGGCGATGTCACAATTGTTGTGTACCATGCACGATCAACATTTGGAGGAAAAGTTCAAGGGAAGGTGTGGTCTTAGCATATCTATCTTTGATAGTGTGGTGTAAAAAATTAAAATCCAAGAGCATAATTGTAATAAATCATTGCCTTTAGGTGTAGTTTGTTATCATTATGATTTTTTCATCATATATTTTTTTAAAGCTCATTCTTTCTCCAGGTTTGTCTCTCTCTCCTCTTCTGTTAGTACTTAAGACAGCTGTTAGACTGATAGCTCACTTTCTTCATTACTCTCGCATCTCTATCTTTATGTTTGATGAACTTTATTGGCTCCCTCTCCATGCTCGCATACAACTAGAATCCTCATGCTAATCTCGAAGGCTGAGGGGGTGTATCTTGTCCTGAAATATCTGGTTGACGTATTACTTTGACGTATTACTTTTCTTTTGTTTTTTGGTCAAGTGGAACTCATTTTCTTGGTTTTTTGCATGGTGTAGATTTATTGATCTACTGATATTCAAGGCAACTGGTAACTGTACACTAGCTATCACCTATTTTACCTGACATAAACACTAACCACAACTTCAGGTCTAACTAAAGCCAAAATTTGCAAGTAAGCGTCTGACGAATATTTAATATGCATGGCTGGTAGCCTGTGCTCAGAACGTAAATGCTATCTGAACCGTGGGGAACCTTTGTTTGGGAGTCAAAGCTCTCTGCTCTGTTACCCATTCTTAACTGAGATATACTGATTGATTTTACTATGATTAAATTACTATTATTAATTATACCATATATTATTTGTTTATTATTGATTGGTAGATTACATCAGTGAAGATGTTCCAGCTACAGTTTCATAGCGGCTTTATACCTTCTGGTTCAAGATATTTGAAGTTTGCCAGGTGTGATTATGTTAATAAGTTTAGAGTTTACTAAATGCAAGTGGGAAAATAATTCAGTTTGTCATTAAAAATGTAATAGCTCTACCTCTGTTTGGATATCTCATTGTTTTTTAATCAGTTGAGTCCAAACTGAGGACTGGGCAGCTGTTTGACTAGCCTTCATCCATCCGTCTTCTTCCTTTTTAGTGTTTTTGAATGAGTTATATCTCATTAACCATTCGGTTAACTTAGGCCTAGGTGGCATTTTGAAGATAACTTTTGGCTATCACTGGGGATTGGCTTACATAACTGTTTCTCTTTTCTTCTGGCAAACATCACTGTGTTTGATTATGTTAGGGTAGTTTTGACATTGTTGTTAAGTAATGTAGCTGTTTCAATGTATATGTGGATAAATCAGTCTTATTAATCATGAATTATTCCTAACTTCGTATCCTTTTTCTTTCCAGGCAAGAGCTGGATCATATGGATACTCCAGACAAGTATTCAGAGGGGTTCCTTGTTACCCTGAACTTAGCTGTTGCAACAAAGGAAAAGCAAATGCCACCTCAGTTGTGCCCATGGAACAAATTAAATGCTAAGTCTGCTACTCCAAAGCTTCTTTTCTGCACAAAAGAAGAGTATACCAAGGCTGCATCTGAGTTGGGTGAGTCTTTATCTCCCATTGTATGGTGAATGGTGATGGCCTGACTTATGGTGATATGGTGGCAGACATGTGGATGCTTCAGCCTTTTAGGTTATTAGTAAGCCTAGCCTATAACGCTTGTAGCAGGATTTCCCGTGTCAAAAATTTGCACCTCTAGTTAGTGGGCAAAGGGTTATTGAACATTGATGGATTGGAATTTGAACTTGATGGTTTATTTTATAGAGTTTAGACATCGCTTACAATGCAAACATTATGAGCGATAGCATGGGTACGGAACCTAAATTATACTGAAAGTGTTGATAAATTGATGTTTAGTTGTTGGTGCTGAATGGTAACCATAAAACTTATAAAGGACATTCTTTTATTTAATCTTGAATTACTATTAGAAACTGAAAATGAATAAATCAGACTGAAGAACATTGAGTTCATTCCAGTATAAATTTGGTTGAGTTCAGTTTTACAAGAGCCAAGGAGTCTAGTGGCTTCCATTTTGATTTCTCTCTGTTTTTGGTCTAGGATTGTCTCGCAAAGAACATTGGCTGGAACACAGTAACAGTCGCAGTTCCACAGATCCATGCTCAGACTCTGAAACTGCTTCAGCACGTCTGCCTTCTGAAATTCCCCAAAAGTCATTGGTCAAGGCTCTCCCGATGACCGCCAGCCAAGAAAAGCAGGGTGCTTCAACTCAGCTGGGGTTCTTTGATACATTGGAGTGGCAGGAGGGAAACCAGCAAATGATTGGCAGTGACAGCAGTGACGATGAAGAAATCATTCATGTCACTGACAACTTTGATGATGAATTTGCCAGGTTTTCAGCAAACAGAACATCAGGAACAAAAGCTGAGTCATTAGGAAGAGCACTACCAAAGCCAGCTCAATTTGGTGGGGAGTTTGATGGCATACGCATAGTGGGGGACCAGTCTGAAAATAATTTATTTGAGGCACAGTTCACAGAAACATCTGGTGAGAGCAACTGGAGAGGCAACATTGAGACAACTAATGATCTACTTGGTGGGGCCGAATGGACCTCAGAGCCTGCTGATAGCCTTGCTGGTGGAGTGACCCTGCTTGACGTTGGCGAGTTCGAGCCGAGTAACTTCGATCTTCTAGTCGGTGAAGTGTCTGGATCCAACCAGAATCTGTTTGGTGGAGAGAAGCAAAATCCATTCCTAGGAGCTGAAGATCCAGTTGCTAGCTCTGTTGCTCAGCAGTCAAATCAAAACCAGTTTGACTTGTTTCCTACTTCGTCGTTAGTTGGCAGCATTCCAGAAGATTCAGCATCATCATCGTTGCTCTTTGATTCATTCATTCCATTCCAGAGTGCTGTGTCAAACCCAACTGCAATGCAAGCCTCATCACAATTGTCTGAGAAAGCCATTTCACAACCACAAAATCAAACTAAGTCTTCTGAGGACGACTTCCTCACCTTCCTAGAAAGCATACCAACACAGGGGACCAGCGACGACGATCTGCTTGGACAGTGGAATGCAAGCAACATCACATCTGTCGGTCCTGGAATGGGAGCCATGCCCCGACCCACCAGTCGGCCGGATCTGAAGTCAGGTCAGGCTTCATTTCCACGTAATAATGGTTCGACCGCAACGGATGATCGGTTTGGCCAGTCGGGACAGAAAGTGGATCCGTTTGGGGGTCTTGGTTAGTATGTTATTTGAGTTCATTTTAATGACTTCATGTCAGAGAGTTAAATGCATTCATGTTACTGTGCAACAGTAGATATATTTGACCTATTTTAGAGCTGTGCCGATATCACTTTTTGCCGATTACAGTGTATTGCCAATTATTGAAATTGCCGATGCCGATTATAATAGCCGATGCCGATTATAATAGCCGATACCGATAACCGATTATTTCATTGTGCTACCAAAGATGTACTGTGACTCACTCTGCACAATAGCTACAAGCAGAGGATGTTGGTATATCAGAATCTAGTATCAGTCAGGTAAACATTTTGCCCAGGTGAACCAGATATAATGGTATGGGTATATGCTTGTCTGCATTGATTTTCTGCTGCATATATCGCAACAGATCTCAGCTGTTTACTATATTTTAAGTTCTGTTCATATGTGACATTTTAAATGTGCAGTTCATGCATGATTGAGGTGCATGATAGTCTAGGGGTCAAACTGTTTTGTATGATCAGGGGTTAAATCCTGCAATTGCAGACATTTTTGGCATTTGCCTTTCTGGCAAACTCAACTCCAATGAGGACACAGAAGTAGATTGGTACGAGCATATGTACACCACATACCCATGGCTACCATTTGGAGCTTGGCTGAGGCACTATTCATTGTATTGCTTCTTCATGTCTTAAGCTATTCATTGCCTTTGTATTTCTTCTTCTTGTCTTAAGCTATTCACTGCCTTTGTATTACTTCTTCATGTCTTAAGCTACTCATTGCCTTTGTATTTCTTCTTCATGTCTTAAGCTATTCATTGCCTTTGTATTTCTTTTTCATGTCTTAAGCTATTCATTGTCTTTGACAATGGGTGGCCTGATCTTGAATGAGTAGTTCTGACCATCACTGTCATGGTCCTTCTTGACCCGTGACGGTTCGGTTCCTCATCCACCAAACACGAACAACGACGCTTCTTTGTTTTTTAAAGAATTATATTAATATCATACATACAACTATCTACACGTAGCTTTTAGAAATTAACTCGACAGAGGTCGACTTGTCTCTCGAAGAACGTCCCGCTATAAGTCCTGTTGTTGATGGATGTCCGACGTCTTCCAAGTCCAGAACACTTTCGTCTCTCTATGCTGCAGCCATCGTGGCTACAGTTCATAAACTTCCTCATCGGCCATCGGTATTGCGATACCGAGGGGCGATCTCGCTACATCATTGGTTCCTCGAGATTCCAAGTTGCCCTCCCCTTGACGTTGATAGGTGGAACGACCCCTCTACTGCTATAGTCCAAATTCTATACTATACTATACGATTAATGGCATTCAGCAAGGTATTTACTACTAGGGTTGTTAACGTCATAAGAGTCACAGGCCCCTAGGGATTTTAGATTCCTCCTCCACCGCTGACCCGTTAATGGCCTGGTCCATTGGGAAAGCTCCAGTCGTGACAATCACTAACTTAACTTTGTTATTCTTCTCATTTTACCTCATATAGACTTTGGATGTTTTCCATCTTAGGAACAAAATTTAGAGCAGTTTTGAACAAAGCGAAGTCATCAATCCGCTGGCTTGTTAAGAAAGCATTTTTTATTCTTCGTTGTGTACCTGCTTATTCAGGAGATCTGACCGGACTGAATGCAGGCCTTAGTAATAACTACCAGAACAAGAACATGATGAAGAATGCGAGTGGCAGCAACCTGACTAACACAGGTAGAAGTAGTTCACCTATGATGGCAGGTGTGACAAGTCCTATTGGTAGCGGTACACCAGCGTGGCAGCCAAGTCCTCAACACCAGCCGAAACCAAACTATGCAGCAGGTACTCACATATGAATATACATATATATACTATGAGTGTAAAAGTGACCCCTAAATGGAAATCATAGTGTCCTGCATTCACTATTAATAGCAATTAAAACTATAATGATATCTGGAAAACTTCCAATTTGGTTTTTACTTGCCACACATTACAAATTCTTCTTTGCCTTCAATGAGGTGCTCAGTAAGACCCAGTAAGTGCTATTGACGTATTGCTGTTTGTCCTTGTCATTTCACACAACTTTTAATGAATGAGCTCACAGTGACATCGTGTCTAATGAGGACATTCTAGACTGCAAAATTATTAGAGTCTAGATTAAAATCCATTTGAATTTTGTGTATATTTAGGATTTCTTTAGTTGTATAAATATCTTTCTAGGGAGTCACTTTTCCCACTCTCACTTTGTATATCAGCATTTTTTTATAATATTTATATATATGGCATTATTTATATTTTATTTGATTAGGATTTTGATAGCACATTTGTATAGCGCATTTTTGCGACGTTAAGCTATTCGTATAGAGGTAGAATAATGATTGAATGATTGCTACTTATGTAGCATCCATCGAGTGCATTATAAACACTGCAGAGTTAGGGATTGTCTGCAATGCAGATACAATTCTCACTGAGTGTTTTGGTCTTCAATATGATCAACTCCTGGAACAGCATTAGGAACTGTGTTCTTTTCTTTTTTGTCAATATCTCATCAGAGGTGATCTTGCCTTCTGCTTATTGTTGTTGCCATTGTCATCCAGTGTTAGTTGTGAGTCAATGTCTGACCCAAGAGCCCTCGTGTTTTTCATCATTGTGCCACAGCATCTAGATTTTATCATCGAAGAGTTGAGAAGATCGTGTCCTTGTTGTTGATATGTTCTCTGGAAGCAAAAAGCTCTCTTTACCTAAACATCAATCTGGTTAAAGATCATATACTATTATTATTAAACGGACGATTTCTAAAGCGCCGTAACACAGCCATGCCGCTGCAAGGGCGCTTTACAATGACACGATCAGCAAACTAACAAGAAAAAACCGTACTATGACAATAACTACACCAGTTCAACAGAGATATGCCTTCCTGAACAGGTGGGATTTGAGTCGTGCCCTAAAGATCTCAATCGATGCTGCAGAACGCACTTCAGGCGGGAGGCTATTCCAGCAGTGCGGGCCAGCAACAGAGAAGGCACAATCACCGAATTTGGTCTTGGTCTTGGGGACAAGAAGGTCTCCACGCACAGCTCCACGCCGTCGTCCAAAGAGTAGCCTCGCTGCAGCGTTCAGAACGGACTGTAGGCTGTCTCATGTGCTATTGCAGTAGTCTACCCTGGACAACATGAAACTGGCGACAGCAGTTTGAGCAGCATCGAAGGGCAACGACTTTAGGCAGGATTTGATGAGACGCAGCTGGCGGAAGCATCTGCCGACGGTCCTGGTAACATATAGTTTCATCGACAGATCAGACTGTAACATTATGCCCAGCTCATGGACGGACTCCACCGGTGTTAGAACGACCCTGATTACATGCAGAAGAGAGAGATTGAGTTTACTGCATTGGCCGTGAGTCGCGCAGCACAGAAGTTCAGTCTTGGTGGGATTTAGACTGAGTTGGTTTGAAGCCATCCACACGGAGAACCTCTCAATTGTAAGGACCATGCGCCTACATGAGCGGACGGCTGGTGTAGAGCTGGGAGTCATCGGCATAAAAATGAGACGATACACCCAGATCAGCCGCCAACCTTTTGAGGTCAGCAGTATAGAGTAGAAACAACAAGGGTCCTCGGACTGATCCCAGAGGTACTCCGAAAGCAAGTGGACGGTAGGCGGTGACATTGCCATTGAAGTGAACCGACTGCATCCTTCCGCTCAGGTAGGAGCAGAAACAGGTTATTGCCATAGACCCGACGCCGAAGGTCCTCGACAGTCGCTCTAAGAGAATGTTGTGGTCTACGGTGTCGAAAGCTGCGGATAGATCGATTAGACCAAGGATTGCGTGATCACCAGCATCGACTGCCTCGATAAGATCAGTGAAAACTTTTGTTAGTGCCATCTCAGTAGAATGAAACCTTCTGTAGGCGGATTGATGATGAGGGAAAAGATCCGAGGATGTTAAGTAGTCAGTGAGCTGTCTATAAACACGCTTGAGTAGCTTCGACAGGGTAGCCAGGTTGGAGATAATGAGATTGGTCGATAACTGGCCGGAGAGTCGGCAGACAGTGAGGGCAGGGTTTCTTCAGACGCGGGGTGATATATGATGACTTGTAACGAGCTGGAACAACTCCAGAGGTCAAGGAGACATTGAGGACGTCAGTGATGTAAGGAGCGAGCAAGCATATTATATATATATATATATATATATATATATATATATCATATATATAATGATATATAATATATTGTTGCATAATCCCTATAAATCGAAGTGAAGAGCAAACAAGATTCAGAGAATATAAATTTTCTGTCCTCTAGTGTAGCACCACATTGTCAGCAGTTATAACTTTGTTGATTTCTAACTGAAGTCTGTTTTTCCTGTTCAATTACAGCATCTTTTGGTCCTCGACCAGGTCAGCCAGCAGCAAACAATGCCTTTGCTAAGCCTGCAGCAGCAACATCTGCTGGGTTTTCAAGTGTCATAGGAACCCGTGATGAACGCGGAGTGAAGAAACCATTTGGTTAGATGATCTACTGCACTTAAACAGTTTCTTTTTAGCAATTTGTTATGGAATATTTTGCATGTTGTATTTTTAGCTTTTGTGTTGAAGTTTTGATTTGTTCCTGGTTGACCAATACCACTAAGAATGGCGGATAGAATGGCAGATACGTCTACATCTATGGATCAATACTCCCAAGTGTTGTCTAGTACAGCGGTGCCCAGCCTTCTTGTTGTTGTACCCCAAACTAAAAAAATTATTTGTGCACATACCCCACCAGAAAAAAACTTGTCAGGTTATTTCAATAGATTATTAGGAATATGAGTTATAATATTGCTAATGAGTTTTGCTGAATTTATTATATTCAAATTATTATTGTTGTACAATTGAAGTAGGCCTAATGAAGGCTTCCTCGATAACTTTTCATCACATAGGCTATATGGCACACTAGTTATCCGTTTGGTTTTCTTCACCATGCCACGAGAATCCAAAAGACATAATTTTCATCACATCGCCTAATCTTCCGCAGATTTTGATTGTCATCATCGCGGTCTGAATCTGCACAGATGCCTGCAGTGACTGTCTCTGTTGTTTCGGCACTTAGGCCTATTGTTGCGTTGTCAGAAGATGACTTTCGTTTTAATGGTTGTCAATTGAGCCATTTATCAATGTTAATTAAATTTTCAATAACTTTTCTTATAATTTGGTATTTAAAATTCTAATTGCTTCGCCTTTGTTTTCCTTCATATTTTATTTATATGTAGAATACGAAGAAGCTGTGACGTTATTTTGTGACAATCAAATAATAGATAAACATAGAATAAAATGGTAGCAAGAAAATTATTTAAGAATATTTAGGCCTACTACTGTCAATAATATAACTATGATATGCTTAAACATGGCATTTGAAAACCAGTGATTATTATCTGTTTCTGCATAATTATTTATTTTAAAAATTATCTTGCATACCCCTAGGCAACAGCTGGCATACCCCGAGGGCTATGCGTACCGCCGGTTGGGAACCACTGGTCTAGTAGTAGCTAAGCTTGACATACTTAATTATGGAGTACTGATTGGCATATTTCTTGTCCCAGATATTTGACCTGCCTTTTTGCCGATTCTGGATTCAATCTGATTAATCAACAATATTTTATTTGTATCTGGTTCTAAAGACTAATTTAGTAATTTTCTTAAATTTTTGTGTGTCTGCCATTTTTTCTGCATTGACTCGTAATTTGTTTATTTTACACAGATTTTCAATGATTAATATTACCACAGGGGTCACTGATACGGATTACTATTTTTAATTACTGAAAGGAACAATTGTGTTTAGTCTTGGTTTATTCATTTATTTGGCAATCAAACATGGGCAATGAACAAAATGCACGATAGAGAAAAAACAGCAAAGTTAGACTGCCCAGGAGGCCCAATTAGGGATCAATTGTTCCCGCTAGTTAGGGCCACCTGAAAGTTGCAACAATTAAAAAAACAGATTTTTGCCAACACTTTGGTAAATCAAATGGAAAAAGTAACAGCTTGCAAAGGCATATCCTGCCAGAAACCCAACAATTTCCATTTCATGACAATGCTTAACTAAGAGACATACTATAAAAAAATACATGTAACAATTGTACAGCCTTCTAATCAGCAATAATTGAGTCAAAAGAAAAATGTAGGGATTCTGGATGAAACCATGTTCAGCCCCTCCCCACCGGTCTATCCTCACCCAATGTAGTAACAAAAACGCTCCAACTGACGGAAGGTAAAAGGAAGAGAGAACGTTGCCTGTGTAGATGTGTTACTCCTATCTCATATCCTCCAAGATATACGTCCTCCATCTAGATTTAAATTGGTATATGGTATTTGGTCTTTCAATTGTGTATCAAACATTATATGTTAAATTGTCTTTGTTCTGTTCTTCATCATAATTATTGTGAAATTCTCCTTCTGCTTACCTTTGTTTTGATGACTTGACGATAGAATGAAGACCAAGAGTAGACCTCTTCAGCCAGAAGTTAATGTACACTGAATGCTGGAATTTTTTTACCAACTAACACAAGCATTGTCACTATATAACTAATACTCTTCAACAATAACAGTGACATGTAACAATATATTAGTAGTGGTATGTAGTGAAACATAAATATAAGAATATGAAGTACTTAAAAATTCCAATGTTATCAGTTAATAGGCCTACTTAGAATGCTCATCAGAGCAATAAATGCAGACCTTTACATTCCATTATTCAGGACCAAAGCCAAAGGTTGGTGAACATGCTTTTGAAGACCTGCTTGGAGGCCATACGTTTACATCAACAAAGAAGGAGCCACGAACAATAAAGGAGATGCGAAAAGATGTTGACTGCAGAGCCACAGACCCAGCTACACTCAAGGTGCAGTGCAGCTGGTCTTTCATTTGTCTGTTTGCCATGTAGCAGGCAAAGGCAAGCATGTATAGACTCTTATTGCATCCAAAGTCATAGCCTTCCTCTTTCGTGTTTCTTACCTGTGGGTTCAATGATGTGCTTCCACTTGTTTGACCAATCAGGTGTAATTCATCTTTTGTATACAATCGTTCATTGATTTCTGCACTTTGTTTTGTATGATCAATTTCTGTCATGTATTTAGCCCTACAGTTTATAGCAGCTGCTTCTACTGCCCAACTTTCTTCAATCCGGGCTTGGGACTGGCACAGGTGGAAATTCGCATTTCCTAGATTTATTCTCATTTGTTATTCTTATTTGTTATTCTTATTTGTTATTCTTATTTGTTATTCTTATTTGTTATTCTTATTTGTTAATGCTTCCGTAGTTGTGTAGTATATATTAATTCATTTTAAGTTTATTTGGTTATCCAAAGTGAAATCTTTATAACAAAGAAAAACTTACAATTGCACCTGAGACCTAAATAAGGACGGAAGGGTCTCTCAATTTAGAGCCCCCTAATAAATTAGGTATAGATTAGTTTAGTATAGAGGCCAAAATGAGAGTAGAGTGAGTGAAAATGACTAGCGAATATTACCAAATTAAAAACGAGGACGGGCAGGTTATGAACTAATAGGGATTATATGATTGAGGTAACTGACCATGCCCAGCAAGTAAAGTAGGTGCAGCAGGTTATATTATAATATTTAATATATATATATATATATATATATAATTTAAGATAAATAATAACTATATAATTATATATATGTAATATATATAAGTTTAAGTTGTTTTTTAGCAATGACTTTGCAGTAATAAGAGTTTTCTGTAGACATATTATGTGAATTAGTGAGCTTTGTGTGGAGAATTGTGTCATGTGAAGCATTATTTTGTGACAAAATATGACTATTCATAATATGTAGAGGAACAATAATAGTTCATTTGTAGTTGATCAATGTTGTCAGTTGTTTGCAAAATAAGGTTTTATGGTATTTTATTGATTGGATGACTTTCTCTTCCTGATGACTTTTGATTTAAATAAACCATTCAGATTGGCTTGTATAGGTGCGTGAATGGATTGAGGGTAAAGAGCGCAACATCCGCACCCTGCTCTGCTCCCTGCACACGGTTCTGTGGGAAGATGAGGAACGTTGGAAGGAGATCGGAATGCACCAGCTGGTCTCGCCAGATCAAGTGAAAAAGTACTACAGGAAGGCTGTTCTTTCCGTTCATCCAGATAAGGTAGCAACAGATTTGTTTCTCTTTTGGATTAATTGGATCTGGAAGTCTGTTTGTGATCTAATGATTTAATTGGATCTAATGTTTTATGCAGCATCATCATTAATTGACTGTTAACCTCTTTAGCGTCCAGTAAAATTTTTAAAACCTACCCTTATATGGCAAGCAAATTTTATATCTGCGTATCTATGTATGTATGTATGTATGTATGTACATATGTATATATGTGTGTATATATGTAGGTATAATGGTATATAATGGTATATATGTATATATGGATATGGGTATATATGTGTATATGTATGTATATATGTGTGTTTGTTGTATGTATGTATATATGTATGTAACTGTATATATGTATATATAAATCCATGTATATATGTATATATATGCATATATATGTATATATACATATATATGTATGTATGTATGACTGTATGTATATATGCATATATGTATACATGTGTATATATATATGTATGCATATGTATGTATATTTATGCATATGTATGTATTTGTATGTATGTACATATGTATATGTATGTATGTATGTAAGGGTATGTAAGGGTATGTATGTATATGTATGTATATGTATGTATATGTGTGTATGCTTATGTATATGCATGTATGTGTGCATGTATATATGTATGTATGTATGTATGTATGCATGTATATATGTATGTATGTATGTATGCATGTACGTATGTATGTATTTATGTCTGTATGTATGTATAATCAATTGGACGATTATATTTGGGTCTAATGGTTTTTTTTATTGAGGACGAATATAATCGGGTTTGCCACTGAAGGGGTTAAAATCTGTAACTCATGTCAGAACTAAAAGGAAATATATTAGTCGTGTGATATTATGATAATTGTTTGACTATTGATTCAAAATTGGCACAGTGGCTGATCATTTAGAGCGGTCGGCCCGTAACACTCAGGGTGCGTTGAATGAGCGGGTTCGATCCTCATCCGAGGCGTCACTGTGTAGGGACCTTGAGCAAGTCCTTTGCGCACAATTGCTCTGCAGTGCAACTGCAGTTGCGCTGTCGAGACGTGTGCACTTCTGAGCAAAAAATGTTGGAAGAAGGGCGATATCAAATTTCAGAATAAATAAATGTAATGTTATCGTAGAACTTCTCAGGTGATGTGAGGTAAGACATTTGGGCATCAAGCCATGGCACGTGGCAGTCTAATTCTTTCATTGAGGTTCATTCTGTTATAGTAAAGGCAGCCTTGGGAATGCAACATGTGAAAGTGGCCTCTTTCTAAGACTTAGATCAAAATGACATTAAGCTACATGTATCCAGGATATATTGTGTAAGACACTAAATATAGCACCTTTTAGTACCTCACAAAAGTTATGTAAAATTAATCTGTGTCTAATGATTTGTTTTGTTTTGCATACACTGAATAAGCGAAATGGAACTTCTGTATTTAATCTTATAATACAGTAGTAACCTCATTTTGGGTTTGTTATTAATTTAAGACTCATTGCTATGGCAGGCTGAGATATTCCTCTCAACTCTTGACTATGTAATTATTTAGTTATTCTAAGCCTGAATTAGAGTTTCCTCATCTATGAAGAATTTTGGTCTTTATTCTTGAAGCTGGCTGGTGATCCAAATGAGCAGCTCGCTCGATTGATTTTCATGGAGTTAAACGATGCATGGTCTGAATTTGAAGAAACAGGGATGAAGCCTCTTTACAGCTAAAATTGTCTGCTCCAATCCGTTCCAGTTCAAACCAGTTTGCGTCGGCAGTGAGGCTCAACAACCTTCTTCTTGTCAGTACATTCTAGACCAAAACACCCAACTTTTCATTAGGCTCTGCGTAGCTTTCACTACTTGTGACAGTATGTGCAGTATGGTAATATTTGAAGTTTTCAAGTTTTGCAAACTTCAGTATCTGGACTCTGGTTAACAGCACAAGCAGAAGCAGAAGTTCATTGTTGATAGTGTATCGGTTTAGCTGTTAATGGAGACTTTCTGTAAAGTCTGTCATCAACAGAAATGAACTTCGACAGATGATGTACTTCTGTGTAAAGGTCAAGGTTTGGAATGATTCAGACATGTTGTCGACTTGTGCTTTGTCTGGGGAAGCTTGCTTGTTTGCTAAAGAACATGTTTTGTGTTTCCCTTGGTAATTGAAAATTGTCTGTTTGTATGAGGCTGGTTTAGACATTGTGCAGAAATTTTACAATAATTTTTAAAATTCATTTTTGTTAAGATGAACTACTTTACACTGCAGCATTGTTTTATTAGGTGTGAAATATTTACTGTCAGTGGCGTCATTTTATGAATTCTTTTGCTGCGCAGTCACTCTCTGCACTTATTTTTGATTGAACACACACTGGCTCTTAAATTAGTTCTTTGGATGGAGGCGACTTATAAATCATCTGAACAAAAATCCATTGAAGGCACACAGTTTCAACTGCATTTCTTGATATAGTGGAAACCAAATATATTGTCTTGATGAAATTCTATCAGAAGTACTTTAAACAGAGGTTGAACATTTTTTTGTAGCACTTATAGTCTATGCTGTGTTTCTTCATAAATCTGTTGACATGATGTCTCATTCTAATCTGCAGTTGTTTTGGCGATGCTGCTCTCTTGATTATTTGCTGTATGCAGAAGAATCCCACTGGGCTCAGATAACGATTTAAACCCACATAGTCAGAGCTAACATAGAATCAGCCGTAGTTAGTTCTAGATTTATTTTCTATTCTGTTTTTGCATATGGGTGTCTTCTATAACAGTATGATGTTTCTACTGTAAGAATTCTGGACAGTGACTGAGAGCTATGCTTTCCTGTTAAATAAAACTTTTCTTTATGGTTCAGAAGTGCATTTCTGATTTACTTGATTTTGTCAATTATGTTGCAAGGTTTATTGAAACCAGTTAAACTGCACTTTGTAGAGAGCATAACTGTAGTTTCAATAATAAGGGAGTTGGCGGCCAGATGCAAAAAAAATAATTTGTACAGCGCAGCATCAGTAAGGTATCCAACTTTGCTCCAGAATTGTGTTAACTAATTGTATATGTAAGCTTAAATAGTTTTCAGCTTGTTAGTAAGCTGTTATGCTATTTACAGGAAACTTAATTAAACCAAAAATTATATGTGTACATGTATATACTGCAAGGTCTTGTACTAGTTTGTGGTTTGCATTCAATTCGAATGTTTTGCATTAGAGATTGTACATATTTTCATTCATTCTTGTGTTTTGCCATTTGTGAGAAATCAAGAATTGTTGTATATACATAGTTGTGTTTTTCTGTACCTTATATCTACTCACTAAGTACATGAAGTTGCTTCATTTGTAGTCTGTGTTAATACATCCAATGTTGGTTTAAGCATTTTCTCTGGCAGTGGCATCCAGAATTCTGTTCTTGGTATTGATCTTTGACCTGGAATTTTGACTATGACATCAGTTGACAAAGAATCACAGTTGATCAATTTTTCATAAATTCCTCAGAATTTAATACACGTTTTTAGTGTCTCGTTAGTCTTAATGGCCTCTCAATGTTGCCCCTCCCCTACATACAAATCGAATTGGCATGACCAGAATGTTTGACTCACTTGATCCGTTTGTGCAACTTTATGTACCAATACATGTACCAATACATGTACTGATAATTGTGTACAAACAACAAGAATGACGTTACCATCGACTTGTGTATGTGTTTTGAACTGTTCAATTTGACAAAGTTCTGCTAAGTTCACAGCCATTGCAAACACTGCAAGAGTGGTCAAGTTTCGGGCTTATTTGAACTGATATGTCGCCCGATTGTAGCGTGTTGAGAGACGTCGAACCCAGGACAGCCAAGAACGTCACCTGAGTCACAGCAGTGGCAACTGTTGGCAGCCACTTCCAGACTGTATCCGGTGCCATCGTTCAGGTAATCGGTGGCGTTGTGTAGAGGCTGATGCGGACAGGCGCTGCTGCCATGACCAGAGTTCGTCGTCAGCAGGAGTTGCTGCCGGCAGCACATGTTCTCCTGACCTGGTCCTGTTGTCAGTATATGCTGACGCGAGCGGATGCTGCTGTCGGGACATGTTCCCGTGACATTCGTAGAGCAGCACGACGGGCAGAGGTCTGGGACGTAAGCGGTTCCTTGAGCAGTCGATAGCCAGCGGCTGAGAGGACACTGGCAGCGGCTGGTTGTGCGGACGTTGTATGGATGATTCATACAGAAGTACTCCTCTTCCGGGTGCATGTAATCACCTGATGGAATCTTGGTATACCTGGTCCGAATTTAACAGAAATACAGAATTACCATATGACTTAAGTTCTGCCAATTGAAATCTAACTGAAAATCTAACAGATTCAAACTAGTCCAATATTTCATTGTTGCCTAACAATGCTAACTGGCTTGCAATTTATTAGAACTTTGATCCCCATCGATCAGGGATGTGGTCTCGAGACCGGAAAACTGCGGTCTTGGTCTTGAAGGCTTCGGTCTTGGTCTCGGACCCTTGGTCTTGGTCTCGGAGGATGCGTCGGTCTTGGTCTTGGTTTTACAGGATGGTCTTGGGATTGGTCTTCGTCTTAGGATAGCGTTCTTGGTCAATTGCCGTATCAGAGCAATTTCTTTGATATTTTGTCGGTTATTTTCGATTAGAGACACCGGTGTTTAGACCATATATATATATATATATATATATATATATATATATATATATATATATAATATACATGTTACTGTGGGCAAAATAATGCATTTGCAACGGAACCAGCCATTTCAAAATTTGCTTTCACAAATTTCAAGGTTCTAGAACAATCTAATAATTATTTGGTCAACCTTGTTTAGTCACTATTAACCTACAATTCCGAGTACAAGTAGGCTTACATCATTTAAACGGAACGTTAATCTACTTGTCTTAAAGTATTTAGTATTTAAATCGTATACTATAAGTAGTTTATAGTGTGATATTCTCCGGCCGAAGACAAGGACAGCCCTCAAAAGTCCAGACTGGCCGGTAAAACTGTTTCTGGACCATTATTAAGATTAGTATTCTTCAGCCAAAAAATTAATTTTTTAAGCGTGGTATTCCGTTTTAGCGTCTTAATAGACTGAATTGTTTATAAAAAAGAACATCGGTCTTGGTCTTGGTCTCGGACCCTTGGTCTTGGTCTTGTACCTCTCGGTCTTGGTCTCGAGGTTTTGGTCTCGTGCCCAACACTGCCATCGATCGAGTGTCTCCTGGGTTTTTTTCTCTCGGGAATGGCACTGTGTAAATGTGAGATTACAAGTGGAAAACTAGTCTTACAATTTGCCAAATCCTAAAATGTAACCTGATCTTAGCAATAAGATCCAGGCTTTCCAGAGCACTTATATGGGGGGAAACACTGTATTAGAAGAAGAATTATAAGAATAAATTTTGCTAATTATTAAGAAATGAAAGACTGTTTCGTTACGATGTAAGGTCACCATAAATTATTTATTAGACAAAACTTTATTGGAAGAAAATGATACTATTATCAAAACAAACGGAATACAATAGGGCCTACAATACAATTATTAGAGGTCTCGTGAATAAACACGATGAATGTTTATGGCTCGTGTTTCGTGAATAGACCAGAATCAACTTCCGCTTACTAAAACTATAGGATCGTTCCCAAGTAGCAATAGAGAGAAACTACAGCGGTTTAAAGCAGTTCGCAGATTAGACTACGTTAGAAAATATTCAGTGTGTCAAGTAGGTATAAGCGAGTAACTAAGCCTACGTAGCTTTGGGTTCTGTTACTTAACTTAATAGTATCTCTTGCAGTTATTAATTTTGTGGTGTACGAATTGCTATGACCTGCTTCTTTTTATACTCCTGCTTCTTCTGCTGCCTCTTTTCTCCCCTCCTCATCTTCCCTTTCTCCTCTTGATTCCATTCTCCTCTTCTTCCTCTTTGTGCTCTTTATCCTCTTCTTCCTCCTACTCGTGCTGCTGCTACTACTATGACTGCCGAGTGTAGGACAATTGCCCCCCACCCGGATAATTACCCTCTGACCATTACCCCACGCCCCCACCCCATTTTGCCCCCCTGACAATTGCCCCTTATATGCATGCATGTATGTGTGCATTTATACATGCATACATCTTATAAATACAGAAGACTATGTGTGTCCCTCTATCCTGCGATGCATTTCCACAGTTTTACAGTTATTGTATTCACTCGAAACCTTCGCCGTTCACTCGAAGAACACCTCGGACACCGTAGAGGCTCGGCCGCCGTCACCAGTACAGGCTCGGCCGCCGTCATGCATGCATGCATGCATGCATCTTTGTATGTATATATTTAAGTATACATGCATGTACGTATATATAGTTTGGGTAAGCTTATTTGGGGGCAAATATTGTCAGTTCCCCACGACTACCACCACAATCACAACAACTACAACTTCTGATGCTACTATTACTACTTCTTTCATTGCAGCCGTATTGATTATTGTCGGTATATTGTGCAAAGTACGTTGCAATCCTTGGCACTAAAAATTATGATTTATAAGGCGTGCCAACGACGTCGCAGGGTACGGTGGGCACGGGTTCGGTAGTATTTTGAGTGCAGATCAGATACGGGTGCGGTCCTGTTTTACGGTGGGTACGAGTCGAGTAATAAAAGTTCTTACCCACAGTCCTTGTAAATGAGCAACTTGTATGGCCTATATGGCGTGCTTGTATAAAATGTGATACGCATCATACACGCTATGTAATATTATATATAACAGAGGCACACTCATTTGCCCATACGTAGGCCTAAGTAGACCTCATTTACCCATACGTAGGCCTAAGTAGACCTCATTTACCCACACGTAGGCCTAAATAGACCTCATTTACCCATACGTAGGCCTAAGTAGACCTCATTTACCCATACGTAGGCCTAAGTAGACCTGGCCTACATCAAGACCTTACCTTTTGACATATACGGCGACAAGACAGAGCAGAAGTCCTCCGAGAATAACCCCGACGGTCACACCTAACGATATGGCGATCAGCAGCCCTACAAATGCAACAGCCGTCAGTCATTCCAGTGTGAGTGAGGTCATGAAAAGGTTAAACAGGGTTTCTATGCCGTGTTTTACAACCATGTAATCTCAGCGCCTAACAGATGTCACTTCCAGATGAACGAGCGCCTATCAACAAAGCGACACTCGGCTCTTTGTCCTCGGTAAACGTCTTAAGCCAACACATTCAGCGACCAACGCGCATTACATGGCATTGTAGGCTAATAATCTCAGTGTGGCGAAAAAGTTTCTTTGCGAATTTGTCTAATAGCGATATTTGATAGGATAGGATTGCACAGGCGATGATTTCTGCGAATGCAAACTTATGTCCAGCTGCATCAACCACAGTTGAATTTGCAGGAACTCTATGTTTAAAAGCTGCGAGGTCAAACTCCAACCCCCAATCATAGGCCTACCAATGAGCAACACATCAACCATAGAGTCCGTTTCAAATCTTTCGTCCTCTGTTTAACAGAAAGATTTATCAACATACAATCTGAGCTGGCCACTGGTCGGGTTTCTT
This sequence comes from Bimastos eiseni, assembly GCA_959347315.1. NCBI lineage: Eukaryota > Metazoa > Annelida > Clitellata > Crassiclitellata > Lumbricidae > Bimastos > Bimastos eiseni. The sequence goes on along the minus strand of OY365812.1, from coordinate 30,527,125 downwards.
AAAGTTCTCAATACCATCAAGATTTAGGCATACTTCCGACTGCTATTAGCTCGACTACATTTTACATAGTAGACCAAACTGCACCACATATTGTGTGAGTCAGTGCTAATATCGCGATAAAGTACTTTATTGCGATACTTTGGTATCGCGATACTTTTGTCAGTATCGCAGCGAGTATCGCGATAGTTTTATTTTGCTGGTATCACATGTGTATCGCGATACCTATTTTTAGCCTGTCAGCGATACTCGATGCCAATACTTTTTCTCACTAAAATTTTTATGGTTTCTTAAGAAATATGCGAAGTCAATCGTTGCACTTTGATAAGTTTGAAAAGCCTCTATATACATGTACATGTATAGCCTCTTTCTTTTATAAACCTTGGTGCGAAAAGATGAAGTATTGCATAGGCATAAATGGAGAAACGACCGACTGAGTGACGTAGCAAACAGAAAGAAGTCTCGCCAAAGAAAAACTGAGAACAGTGACGTAACAAACAGTAGGAAGTACTGCCAAAGAAAGACAGAGAGCAGTGACGAAACAACAGTAGGAAGAATTGCCGAAGAAAGATAATGAGCAGTGACGTAACAAACAGTAGTGACGTAAGAAACAGTAGGAAGAACCGTTAAAAAAGATAGTGAGCAGTGACGTATCTAGCTGTAGAAAGGGTCGTCAAGGAAAGATAGAGAGCTGTTACGAAACAAACAATAGAATATATCACCAAATAAAGACATACTTGCTACCGTTTGTTACGTCACTGCTCTCTGTCCTTCTTCGGCAAAACTTCCTATTGTTTGATACTTCACAGCAGAGAACAGTGACATAACAAACGGTAGTAAGTATCGCCAAAGAAAGATAGTGAGCTGTGACGTAACAAACAGTTGGAGGTATCGCCAAAGAAATACGGAGAGCAGTGACGCAACAAACAGTAGAAAGTGTCGAAAAAGAAAGATAGTGTGACCAGTGACGAAACAAACAGCAGGAAGTGCCGCCAAAGAAAGACAGAGCGCAGTGACGTTACAAGCAGTAGGATGTATCGCCAAAGAAAGACAGAGAGCAGTGACGTAATAAACGGTAGCGAGTATAGCCAAAGAAAGAGACTGACCAGTGACGTAACAAACAGTACGAAGTATCGCCAAAGAAAGATAAGTGACGTAACAAACAGTACGAAGTATCGCCAAAGAAAGATAAGTGACGTAACAAACAATACGAAGTATCGCCAAAGAAAGATAAGTGACGTAACAAACAGTACGAAGTATCGCCAAAGAAAGACTGTGAGCAGTGTCATAACAAACAGTAGTGACGTAAGAAACAGTTGGAAGAAAAGCTAAAAAAAGAGAGTGAGCAGTGACGTAGCAAGCTATGGAAAGGATCGCCAAGGAAAGATAGAGAGCTGTGACGAAACAAACAGAAGAATATATCGCCAAAGAAAGAGATTGCTGTGACGTAACAAACAATACGAAGTATTGCCGAAGAAAGACAGAGAACAGTGACGTAACAAACGGTTGTAAGTATCGGCAAAGAAAGACAGATAGCGATGGCGACACAAACAGTAGTAAGTATCGCCAAAGTAAGTTATTAGTGACGTAACACACAGTTGGAAGTATCGCCTAAGAAAGACAGAGATCAGTGACATAACAAAGAGTAGAAAGAATAGCCAAAGGAAGATAGTGACCAGTGACGTAACAAACAGTTGGAGGTATCGCCAAAGAAAGACGGAGAGCAGTGCAGTAACAAACAGTAGGAAGCATCGCCAAAGAAATATGGTGAGCAGTGACGTAATAAGCAGTAGAAAGAGTTGAAAAAGAAACATAGTGACCAGTGACGAAACAAACAGCGGGAAGTTCCGCCAAAGAACGGGAGGAAGCAGTGACGTAATGAACGGTAGAAAATGTCCCCAAGGAAGGATAGGGACCTGTGACGTAACAAGCAGTAGGAAGTATCGCCAAAGAAACTTAGTGAGCAGTGAAGTAAGAAGCAGTATTAAGTATCGACGAAGATAGAGAGTGAGTAGTGACCTAACAAAAAACAGTAGGAAGCATCGCCAAAGAAAGATAGTGACCGATGACGTAATAAACAGTAGAAAATATAGCCAAAAAACGGGAGGAATTGAGCGGTATTAAGTGTCGCCAAGGAAAGATAGGGACCTGTGATGTTACAAACCGTAGGAAGTATCGCCAAAGAAAGACAGAAAGCGGGGACGTATTAAACAGTAGAAAGTATCGAAAAAGAAAGATAGTGACCAGTGACGTTACAAACAGCAGGAAGTACCGCCAAAAAAGACAGAGCAGTGACGTATCAAGCAGTAGGCAGTATCGCCAGAGAAAGACAGAGGGCAGTGACATAATAAACGGTAGGAAGTATCGATAAAGAAAGACAAGAAAGACAGAGATCGGTGTCGTAACAAACAGTAGTGACGTAAGAAACAGTAGGAAGAACCGTTAAAAAAGATAGAGAGCAGTGACGTATCTAGCTGTAGAAAGGATCGCCACGGAAAGATAGAAAGCTGTGACGTAACAAACAATAGGATATATCGCCGAAGAAAGATAGAGAGCAGTGACGTGACAAAAAGGAGCACGTGTCGCCAAAGAAAGATAGAAACCTGTGACGTAACAAACAATAGGAAGTATCGTCGAACAAAGCTTGTGTCCTCTGACATACCAAACAGCAAGAAGTACCGTCAAAGAAAGACAGTGAGCAGTGACATAACAAACAGTAGGAAGTATCGCCAAAGACCGACGGAGAGCAGTGACGTAACAAACAGCAGGAAGCATAGCCAAAGAAAGATAGTGAGCAGTGACGTAATAAAACAGTAGAAAGTATTGAAAAAGAAAGATTGATAAACGTGACGTAACAAACAGTAGCAAGTATCGCCAAAGAAAGCCAAAGAGCAGTGACGACACAAACAGTAGAAGTATCGACAAACAAAGACAGAGAGTAGTGACGTAACAAACAGCAGGAAGTATTGTCAAAGATAGATAGTGAGCAATGACGTAATGAACAGTAGAAAGTATCGAAAAAGAAAGATTGTGAAACGTGACGTAACAAATAGCAGGAAGTATCGCCAAAGAACGACGGAGAGCAGTGACGTAACAAACATTAGGAAGTATCGCCAAGAAAGAGAGGAAGCAGTGACGTAATGAACGGCAGTAAGTGTCGCCTAGAAAAGAATGTTGCCTGTGACGTAACAAAATGTTGGAAGGATCGCCAAAGAAAGACAAGAAAGACAAGAAAAGTGTGTACACGGAAATTTGACGAGTAACCATTCCTCTTATTTTATGATTGGCCCAAGCCGGGCCAAATGATTCCTTGGAAAATTTTCAATAATTATCGGTGCATGAATTATAAATTTAAAAGGCTAAGATCGAATTCAGCAAGCATAATGAAAAGTATTGGTAAAAGTATTGGTATTGCTATTGCAATACTTTTGAGAAAAAGTATTGGTATTGGTATCGCGATATTTTTATTTAGGAATTATTGGTATTGCTATTGCAATACTTTTGAGAAAAAGTATTGGTATTGGTATCGCGATACTTTTTTTTAGGAAGTATTGGTATTGCTATTGCAATACTTTTTTCATGTATTATTAACAGCCCTGGACACAGACACTTTGCAGGCTTACATCAGGCTTACATCAATAGATTTGCAGAGAAAATTGTTTTTCTGTTATGTGAACATTTGGCGGTGATGACATTTACCGTAAGGAAAAGGTTCATCTGCTGGAAAGATGCGCTGGATGTTCGAGTTTTCCCCTGGATAAGCACACAGCCACAAACGCATGCTCAACTGAATCAAAGCATGTGCAGGTAAGCTGAGGCGGCGATCACTTGGGGTCCAAGGGGATAAGTCCCCCTCACCTTTTACAGAGAAAGAACACGCTATACCTTTCTCACCCCCACATTTCCTACCGCTCTCTTTGGATGTACCCCACCTCTCAAACGAGATCGCCGCCTCTGCAAGTACGCATGCAAATTTTCTTCAAAACGCGGAATTGGCTCCCAGGTCGGCATGCATGAATACATACATAGTATGTATGAATAAAGGCCTATATGATTATATATATATATAATATATAATATATATATCAATGAACGTGTGTGTGTTGTATGTATGTACGTATGTATGTATGTATGACATTTTTGTACGTATGTATGTACGTACGTACGTACGCACGCACGTACGTACGTATGGATGCATGTATGTATGTATAAATGTAAGTATGTATGAATGTATGTGTGTATATATGTATGTATGTATGTATGCATGAATGTATGCAGGTATGCATCTATGTATCTTTATATGTAAATATGTGTGCACGCGTACGTATGTATTGTATACGTAAAACACACGTAGGCCTGTGGGCTTTAAGTAGGGTAAAGTACCCAACGGTAAGCACCGTCGAGAGGCGGCGATCGCGTTGGACAGGCGTGGGGACACCCAATGAGACGGGTAGAAAATGTGGGGGACACACACTATATAGTGTCCCCTCTCTGTAAAAGGTGGGACCGACTTAATTGACCCCGGATCTCCACCTCTGACACCGCCCAAATGTGAGCACCTTTGATTATTTCACTTAATTAGCATAGACGGTGGCGACACTCAATAATAGTAACGACAAGCATGTCCGAGAACGTAAAGTTGTTAAATTCATTTTGCCGCAGAATGCTAGTGCTTGAGAATAAAGCCCTATAAATAAACTTATTTTTCCATTTTCGTAAATGATCGATAACTTGGTCTAATTTTTAGTCATGATACAGTCATTGTTAGAATGTGATCGATGATAAGACTTTTTGTAGAACCTGCCTGCAATATGTGTGAGCGTGTATGCTCACATTAGGAACCAAGGTGTGCTCACATTTAATTCGGGTGCCCATCACCTTTTACAACATTTCATTTTTTTTATTTTAGAATATGTCAATAATATGCGAATATAATGCATATATGTTGTATCCCTTGCACGCACATGACAGAAGCTTGTTGCACTCAATCATTTTTCATAGGCCCCAATTGCAACTTTTCGTAAAGGTGCTCATATTTGGGTATTTTACCCTATTTAAACCTTAACAAGAGCATGTTAAGTTCCTCACAAAGCGCTGCCTGCGTGATAACTTCAGCAGACATGATCGCGATTAATAGAACACGATTTCTCTAACGCGATTACTCTTCACAATTCGATTACAATAACGTTTGCGGATTTAGAATTACTTATCCAACAGTAACGCCTATGATATATATATATATATATATATATTTAGAGAGAGAGAGAGAGAGAGAGAGAGAGAGAGAGAGAGAGAGAGAGAGAGAGAGAGAGAGAGAGAGAGAGAGAGAGAGAGAGAGAGAGAGAGAGAGAGAGAGAGAGAGAGAGAGAGAGAGAGAGAGAGAGAGAGAGAGAGAGAGGAGAGAGAGAGAGAGAGAGAGAGAGAGAGAGAGAGAGAGAGAGAGAGAGAGAGAGAGAGAGAGAGAGAGAGAGAGAGAGAGAGAGAATGATAATCCGACATTGTCTTAGACTAAGTTCAACCATAATAAATCGTACCTGAAGCGGCTGATGAAAGCGTTGGATTGGAACAGTTGCCGATCTTGCCTTCCCAATGAATCCCTCTGCAGGTCATCCGCCACGAAGCAGACGAAGTGTTGCACTGCACCACCAGATGGCTCTTCTCCGACGCGTAATATGACGTCATATCGTCTGCCAGTCTCAACTCCGGACAACCGATCACTATAGAGCACAATGCCATATAATACTTACCAAAGATGCTACTAAAACTCGTTTTAAATTGGTTTTTAATCCTCAAAAGTCTTATTTTGGTTTTCTTAGTTTCGGTTAAAAAAGCTCAAGCGAATGTAATGTAAGCGGCGAGTTGATTAGGCCTATACGCCATCTGGACGTCATCGTCGGTACGTAACATCGATTACATAGGCCTACGCGTAAAAGGGAAATCGAGTAGATCTGCGCTAATGTGTTTTAATATTATACGTGTCTTTACTATTAATTTTATTAATTTAAGTGCTTTCATATTTTGAAGTAACTCTTTATCCGTTTATCACCAAATTTTACAAGTTATTAACCGAAATTAAATTAGCCACATTAAACACCTTTTGAGCTCTCAAATGACCATTATAAGGTTTGGCATATTAGAAAGTCAAAGTGAGGAAGTCCAGATCATACAGTCAGGTCTGCGTATGAACCTCATTGGACAAATGATTACAGAACATCTGGACATAGGGATGAATCTACATAGGCCTACACACGAACAAACAGTTTTTTCTCTTCTCTAAACTGCTCGTTCCAAGCTGCAAAATTCCCTATACACGGTGATTCATTAAAAAACGTACCTTACATAGGTTAGCATAACTCAGGTAAATGACCATTAATTTTAATGAAATTTCAGAATAATGATGCTTGATATTCTATTCAAGTGCTACATAAATCATTTGACACACCAAGCTAAAATGACGTAACGCGATTGACGAAACTAATGACGTCACGAAAATATCGCGAAAAAAATGGTGTTTACCGAAGAGGATAAACAATTTGTTACATTCTTACGAAAGAATAAAAAGTACAGTGCAAAACGTTTTCTAAAGAAATTTCCTGATAAAGAGTGGACTCTTGGTGGATTAAATGCGTTACTTTCAAAGATCGACAAAACTGGGTCTTTCCATCGTCGACCAGGCAGCGGCCGCCCGCGTACGGCGGCAACAACCGACAATGCTGAAAAGGTTGAATCGCTGGTGCTCAGCCAGGAAGATATGCCGCAAACGCATCGCACACAGAGACAAATTGCTCGAGAAATAGGAATCAGTCAGACATCAGTTTGGAGAATTGTCAAGAATGATTTACATTTGCGATGTTTAAAGAAACGACACGCTCAAGAACTCACAGCAGCCAACAAGCAAGCAAGATTGACACGTTCCCGTCAGCTACTGAGGTTGTATCCTGCAAGCTTAGTGAATTTCATTTGGTTTACTGATGAGAAATTGTTTACTGTGGCAGCACCCAGTAACAGTCAGAATGATCGTATTTATGTCTCAGCCGGTACAAGGAAGAGAGACGTTCCAGCAAATCGTCTTTTGCGGACTCGACCAACTTTCAGCAAGTCCCTTATGGTATCTGTCGGGGTATCTGCACTCGGTCGTACGAACATCCATTTCATCGAACCAGGTGTTAAGATTAATGGACAATATTACAGAGATGTTCTACTAATGCAGGGTCTCTTGCCTGACATTCGTGAGATAACGGAGTATTTCATCTTCCAGCAGGATAGCGCTCCTGCGCACAGAGCTCGGGAGACCGTTGCGTTACTCGAAACTGAAACACCTGATTTCATCCCGCCTAATTACTGGTCACCTAATAGCCCTGATTTGAATCCAGTGGACTATAAGATATGGAGCGTCATGCAGGAAAAAGTCTACAGAAATCGAATACATGATGTCGACGAGTTGCGTCACCGAATTGTGGAGGTATGGGATGAAATGGATCAGCGCATCATTGATGAGTCAGTCAGGCAGTGGCGTAGGCGTCTTCGCGCGTGTGTTACTGCCCGAGGGGGTCAATTTGAACATAAACTGTAACTTTCTTCCTATTCAGAAGTGATTCCTCTATGTTCACTTAAAATTTTTTTGACATAAACCGATATTTGACGGAGTTACAATTAAATATCTAGGGGTACGTTTTTTAATGAATCACCGTGTAGATCGCCCTTGGTTAAGTAGTGATATTAAAGTTGTCAGTAAATCAGTAAATAAGAAAACAAATAATTATGAACTTATCTGTCTTCTTTTCTTGGAACATATAAATAAATATCAAGAGTACACACATATATACACTGATGGATCTAAATCTGATAACTTGGTTGCTGCTGCATATACAATCCCTTCCTTAGAGATAGATAAACAAGTCAGTCTCTGCAATGATTCTTGTATATATGCCGCTGAATTAACTGCAATTAAAGAAGTTTTGTTATGGATGTCAGAGAATGAAAATCAAGATAATATGAAATTTGCTGTTTTTTCTGACTGAGTGCTCTTGCTTCTATTAAAAGTAACTATTCACACTCTAGATCACTCCTTTTACAGGAAACAGTAGTAGCAATGAATCAAATTAAGATGAGTAACATATGTTCAATTTGGATTCCTAGTCATGTGAATATATTAGGTAATGAAACAGCAGATGGTTTAGCAGAACAATCTCTTAATTTGCCTATTATAAATTCAACAAATTATTTAGAATTACAAGAAATCTTTTCCATTATAAATTCTCATGTGGTTGATGAATGGCAGATTGAATATGACAATCATTCTAAGGGTCAGCATTATAAACATAATTGTCCTGTGGTGGACACATGCTTAAAATTTGCTGACCCAAATAGAAGGAAAGTCAAGTATTATTTCTTATAGATTGATTTTATTGACAATTCAATATGTAAAAAAAATAGAATAAGATGACCTTGGTGTAAAGATTATGAATATCTATAGTCTGTAAACCTCTGGAAAACATTTTGCACTATATTAAGAATTCTTTATTCTGAGTGAAGTTTGCTAACTGTGATACAACATGTACTCAGTTATTGGTGTGCTAAAAATGTTTTGTCTTCTTGCATTAAGTTGTCTATTGTCATGTTGCAGCTATGATGATAAGATGTCTTTGGAATTGGTTATAGTTGATGTAGATGGGCTAATGCTTTTACTTTCAAGGTTTTTTTTATATATTTCAATTGCTCTGAATTGATTGTGTTAATTAGGTGCTTATGCAAACATGCGATAATTAATATTGACCTCATTTGAGTCATTTCATACATGTACATGCATATATGACAAATGTTAATGGAGTTGTATTAGAAAGTCAACGTGAGTAATTTGAGATTGATGATTACATAATGTACATAGAGACTGGGTATACACAATTTGTTTTATTTTGAACATTTCTTGATGCAAATATTAATGCAAATATTGTTACATTTGCATGAAATACTATATTACATGTATTATTGATGTTATTAATACCATTATTATTTATGTTGTAAAACAATGAACACTAATGTCAGTTTAAAATTCAGACAGTTTTGAATGGTGTCTTTCAAATGCTATGAATTTCTTTTCACTGTACTGTATATGTTTCAAATTTTCGCCAACGGTCATAGATGTCATATGACGATGTTAAACTGTGGATTAATAATAATAAACATTATATTGTTATTCATTCGTCTTTTTTCCTTGGATCATATCAACAAATATCATGAGGGCCATCCATATATTACGTATGCAAAAAATAATATTTTCCGAACCCCTCACCTCTGTTGCATCGTACATTTTGCGGACCCCTCCCACATGCGTACGTACATTTGAGCTATATCCCCCCCATTGCGAAGGTGAAAGCTAAAAACATCTATAAAACATTGGTTTTACCACAGGCTATTTATCTTTCTTATGTATCATATTTAGCAGCTTAAAATTGTTTACAGCTATGAAGAATTGTAACACTAACAACACTTGCATTTACGACATAAAATTGATTAAATTAAGCAGCAACATAGTCTGTGATCAGGTTTACAGTTCTGATTTTCATATTCTGTATTGTGGACATCATACTTAGACAATTATATTTGCGTACGTACATATTTTCGGGACCCCCCGCCATACGCACCCGTACGCAAAATGGCTTAAATTTTGAAACCCTTTCCTCCCCTCGCTGCGTACGTAATATGTGGACGGCCTCTGACTATACACACATATACACTGATGGATCTGATAACTTTGCAGCAACTAATCCGAGCCTCCACCCCGAACTAATCAAATAAGAGGCCCCACCCTGATCTAAATAAATAAGGGGTCCCACCATTTGATTATTTGTAAATAAATCGCATTTGGTTTTATTAACCAGATTTCTACTTTAATATTCTCAAATAATTCATAAGGGGCCTTTCTGGCCTTTATGCTTGCAAAGGAATCAACAACTGAATCAAAATTTATGTTTTTTGCCAACTGCGCTTCAGTGGCAAATGTTACCAATCCATTGACTCTGTTTTGCAAGGCACAATGTTGCCTGCTGATAGCTTTTGACTCGTTTAACACACTCAGTGTGCTCTCTGCACTGTAACGGAAGCTGGAAGACAACAATCCTCAAGGCAACGGCCAGTGTGTGGATTTTCAGTGGCCCGCCCTGGTTTGCAGAATTAGCATTTTTTAAAATTAAATGTAGGCCTAGACAACTTACTTAAGTCAGTGGTCACTGGCCTGTTTTCATGGCTATCCGCTCGCAACTTGGCTCATCATTTGACAGTGTGAACACGTGTCATTGGCTATGCGATAATTCATTATGACTATTAGGCCTACATATTCAATTTTTTAGTTCAGTAGGCCTAACTGTTAATAGCTCGAAGAAAATTGGCTATATGCCTTTGAGTTTATTAGTGCGGCCCGAGACTTTAAGAATAATTTGTTCGGTGGTCCTCGGTGTCAAAAACATTGGACAGTGCTGCCTTAAGGATTACTGACAAGGAATTTATATGTAAGGGTGGCAAAGTGAACTTTAATTGTCGTGCAGTGCACGAGAAATGAGAGGCACGATCCCAAAACAATTTATGGCCTTTCCATACCCTCTAGGTCAGCATGGCAGCACAGTTAATAACCGATTAGGCCTATTAACATTGGCAAAGAAGTCGAGACAGGAATTATCATCGATCTCGGCACTACTAAGGGTTTATTGATAACCTATAGCATGTCGACGTGGGTCCCACGACATAATTACTGCTCACCGAAGAACCTCTTCAAAATTAGATTTAAGATTATGCAAAATGTCAATAATGGCAATGGAAATTACACTGCATATTAAATATGATGTTTTACTTTACACGTTAAACTGTTTATTGTTTAAACAATAATAATTCATCGATTTTCTTCATATAAATCGCAATGCATTGTAAACACGAATTTTTTTCTACCTTTGTCGCTAGGTAGCCAGCCTCCACGGATGCCATGCTTGGGTACACAACATGTATGGGAAGTTTCTAGTCCTGTGTACCATGCAATATATAGGACCTATCCCTAGCATGGCGTCCTTGTACGCCATGCAAGGGATATAGGCCATTAAGCAAATGCTTAGGACCACCTAGAGCAGATGCTACAATTATTGCGCTGACTACTGATCGTTGAGGGGCTCTGTCGCACACAGATCTTGATTCTTTTTCTGGTATGTTTAATTTCGAAATGATTTCGAAGATCATTCTTAGAGACATAATTTCTTTGGAAAACCAATTAAAACTTATAGAATGATCTAAATGCTGTTAGCAAAATTGTTGTTCCTACTTTTATAGTGTATAAGAAATGCGACTCCTAGGGTCTTCATGAGTTTCCGGTTGGTGAATTCCAGTCGTATCTGGTGCCACTTGGACCCAACGACGACTGACTCCTGCCTGGCGTTGTTATCGCAGACCGCCAGTGATCTCTTCGACTCGCGGTCAGTGAGGATGGCCACCTCGAAGCAAACATCCGGTCGGGTCCTTCCTCCTGCTCCCCCCGGTCGACCACCTTCGTGAGAAGGATCAGGTCTCCTTGTTTGTCCCGTCAATGGTTCGGGAACGGACGTATCGTACGCGTTGGAATAGCCGAAGTTGTACATCGTGATGTTGATCGTCTGTCCTTGTTGTCCTTCGATCTGCCAAGGACACTCCTTAGAGCCAACGCCTCGCTCCATCGAAAGAATATTCGAGATGAATGCGGTGGATTCATTGAGCCTAAGCGGTTGGTGTGTCTCGCATGGCTTGTGATTCGCAGCAGCGACTATGCATTCAAAAGATGACATCGAATGACTTCACTGAAACTAATCCAACTCAATACATTTCATGCTGGATGCGAAAAGGAGAGCAAAGGAAGATGACCACAACGACGATGACCTCTTTCGCATAGACAATAATTATTACGAAGATAATTATACAAGACTAATAATGGACTTCACATGAGCATTGTGTAAGGCACTGGATTTTGCAGATAACCGACAATAAAAAAATGACAAAGGCATAACGTTTAGTTTTGCATATTGTATATTGTAGTGTAGCGTAATCAAATTGTATTCTATTTAAAAATTTCTATGGCGCCTCTTCCAATGCAACCTTATCAGGGCGCCTATGTAGCGTTATGTATTGTGATGTGTTTTGTAGAGTAGCCCTACCTGGAAGACAGAAATAGCCGACCTCGAGATAGGATGTGAAGTCAACTGGACAAGGTCGCATTTCGTACATTGTCTTATCTGGGACTTGGAATCGACAGTGCTGTCTTCCGGAACACTTCTCTTCTAGCAGACGATGTGTGTCGACAGCACAGCCCAGGTAGCCGTAGTTACCGCTGACGCATCTGCCGACGTTCATTCGACCGTAGCGAGCGGTGTCTATGATGATGACCTCTTCGTTACGACAGCTGACATTGAATATCTCCATGTTGCAGAAGTCTATCGAGACTGAAGAACCAAGTTACAAGCAGAAGTCAATCGATTGAAGCGGTTATCCCTATTCTTATTACAAATCCAGGGCTCTTAATTTCGCGATGAAGTATTGCAATAATTGGCATCGCCGATATCCTTTTTCAACATCGCAGCGAGTATCGCGATAATTTAATTTGGTTGGTATCGCATGTGTAATGTGTATCACCGATACTTTTTTTTAGCCTGTCAATGATACTTGATACCAATAAAACTAGGTAGCTAATCATCATGCAGGAGATAAAGTGAGACAAGAATCACTACTTCATTATATTGAATTCGTTGTTGTCAAATTAACAATGGATGGTTGACAGGTTGTTGACAGTACAAAGGTCGACCTGCGCCAGGATAACAATGGATGATTAACATGTGGGCGGAGCTAGTATTCAACACAAGGCAATGGATGACATCATAGGTGTCAAGCGACAGTCCAAAAGGTAGGACTGTTCCAGAATGCTCACTTACCCCACTACTAATCTACGTAAATGTGTTGGTCATTTTTGTCAGACTGTCAGTTTAATAATGTTTCCAACAAATCAAGGACATTCTGTCAAAGTACAAGTCTAGTTAACTTATGAGTGTCTCTGTCTTCTGTTATATACAAAGATACTTAATACAGTCAGTGACACATATCAGCATCTGTCGTTAAAACAGTCGCTTACGAATCTTTATTCTGAGCAAAACTGACACGCCTTATCATCTTACAACATCTTTTTCCTGGTTTGAACGTGTTATAAGTGTGGGCGAGCTTACGGTCTAACCCGATTTGGGCAATTGTCCTATAGACCTATCCTAGATATATCGGTTTGGCATCGGTTCAATCGACCCACTCACTCAACTAAGCCTTGGTACTAGTTTCTAAGGTTTCTCTCTCAGCAGATTTTTTATCAGCATTGCATCTAAACATTCACTGCAAAATAAGGTAAGGTTTGTGCCAGGTGGCACTGTGAAGTATAAGAGATCTATGGTAAAGGTCCTAATGTAACGTGAAATGGGTCTATAACGTAGCTGTAATGTTAACAACGCGTATGAAACAACGTCTCAAAGATCATGTTTCTGATGCCCTCAAAGGTCAGCGTTTCTATCAATACGAATAGTCTTCCTTCGATGACCTATATAGCTACATCACTCCTCAGCAACAACCCGCCATCCGCATGCCACTCCTTCATTATGTAGCTCCAGCAATTTCTCCCGGGCGTCTGTTTTGAAGTCGTAGTCTCGAGCCCTATCGTCTGCGATCGACGGATAATGACGACAATTTGCCGACGAAGACATCAGAGGAACAGGACATAGGAATGCTCGGGAAGACAGTGCAAAATTACGCTGAATATAAGGCACACGTGCGTCATCGTTATCCATTAGCCATCATGAATTGGAGCCATCGTCAAATGGAGCCATCGTCGACAGACCTTCATATACAACTATCGCATTGACAGCTATTATATACGATTGCCCCATGTCCCTCCTATAGGCTGTCTGTCTGCCCAACAATTCTTTCTATCCGAGTGTCTGCTTCCCCGATCGTCCGACCGTCCCTCTGCCAGTCAGTCCCTTAGTCCGTCCGTCCCTCAATCCGTCCGTCCTTTAGTCTTCCGTCCGTTCGTCCATTAATCCAGTGTGTCCGTGTGTCTTTCCATCTGTTCGTCCTTCTTTCCGTCTGTCAGTGTGTCCGTGTGTCTTTTTATTCGTCAGTCTGTGATTAGGAAATCGCTGCCAAGACTGCGGTGATGAAATGGGTCTCATTTGCCGCAAGAAATGACGCCCATTACGACAGCTAACGCACCAACGATCGCCTCGTTTATGTTGCTCATTACACTCCCTACTCCCCTTCCCCTTCCCCGAACGCAATAATAATTTATCCTCTTATAAACGTCGATTCATCAAAAAGTGAAGACAGATTAGCTTGCGTTTAAAAGTTGTCATGGCAAACGGTTGGGTGTATCAGAATCCATGTCCTCTGATGATTCCAACATAGGCTTATATAACACCAATCAATTGCCGCTGACAATGCCAACGTAGGTCTATTGTAATTAAACTTGCTGGTTTGAATTGCCCATAGAAACCGTCCAGATTCTTAGTTCTGACAACAGACGCATAACCGAGAGTGATCATCTCACTGACTGTATGTAAGCCTACAATGTATCCACATCATGTGTTTCACGTAAAAGAAACGTTCGTGTCAGTTTAAAAAACTATAAGTCCTCAGAAACCACCGGAATGACCTTTCCACCTTTAGACTCTTTAGAGGATAGAGTGCACGCGGGTAACGGACAGAAGCCCCCATTCTGCTGCCCTCTTTGTCATTTGCTTTTGGTGGCCTCTAATATTTATGCTCCGAACTATAGACTTCAGTATCACTTTAATAATATTTATCCATTAGCAAATGTAGGCCTCAACAAGTTGCGATAGTTAGAAAGAACTCATTCATAATCTGCATCAGGTTGTGCCTTGGACTCTCTTCCTACCGAGACCATATCACACCTGCTCTTCGTTCTCTACGCTGGCTTCCTGTCTCTGAACGTATCTGCTACAAGCTGGCACTCCTCATGCACTGAGCGCGCACAGGTCATCTGCTATCTTATCTGTCCTCTATGGTCACACTTTGCAGCTCTGTTAAAGGCCGCTACTCTCTTAGATCAGCCTTTGCTGGAAAGTAAGTTGTCCCTAGTACACGTCTTGTCTTCGGCAGGCGCTCATTCACTGTTACCGGTTTTGGAACTCCCATTTGGAACTCCCTGCCTCCTCATGTTTGCAACTTTCTCAGTGAGTTTGTCTTTCGCTATAACCTCAAAACCTACCTCTTCCAGTCTGCCTATGGCTCTCATAATGGTTGCCAGGCTTCAAGGTGCATTTCTGAACTTTTTGTAAGGAGGGCATTATCAAGTTACAGTTGTATCGCATTGTATTGTATAATTAATCATTCAATTTGTAATTTTATGACTTTTTAACTCAACAATGCGGAAGTAGTATTATCTTCCTTAGATTTAACCTTCACTATCATTGCACTTGTTCAAAATTGTCCCCATTCCTGCGATTCGATCTGTAGCGTCGGATCAGATACGGTGATACCAAAACATTCGCTGGTGTATTTGCTCGAATTCAGAGTATCGTTCATTGCAAGACTACATCCTTCTCCTTCATCTTCACCAGCCCCATGGCCTCTTCGGTCACCTCCTCCTCCTCCGCTTTCCCCTCCTCTCCAATACCTCCTTCTGTGCCTCATTTCATCGCTCCTCTTCTTCTCTCCTATTTCTCCTCCTCCAGATCATCCTAGCCCTTCTCCACCTCATCCTCTTCAGCCGTCACCGCCACCCTCTCATCCGGCTCCTCATTCTCTTCCCCCTCCTCTTTTTCGTTATCATTTCCTATTTTCTAGGAAAATATCTATCATTTCCTATTTTCTCCTTCGCCCCTTCAATTCCAATTACACCATCTTCCCACCTTCTCCTCCTCTGCTTATTTTACTTCTTACTCCACCACCGCCACTAACTCCTTCACCTTCATCTCCTCCTCCTTCGCTTACTCCTCCTCCTCCGTCTCTTTCTTTATCTCCTCTCTCTCCAACTCCTTCTCTAACACTTTCTTACCACCACCTCTCTTCCTCCTCCTCCACGTCTTCCTTCTTTTGCCTTCTCCTCCAACTGCTCTTCCTTAATGCCGAGTGCCCACAATGCCGAGGTTCGGTTGGCCAGCAGACGACAGACAGGTCATTACCGAAATCAGACCAATAATCTCTTCCTCAATTATCCACGCTCTCTGGTCGATGCAATGGTCTTTTTTAATCCTCTCAGCGCTCCGTTGTCCATTCCTTCAATTCCTCTACTCAATCCATCTCCAACTCTTTCCAACCGCTCAGACTTATCTCGCCGACATATTACTATTTAAAACAGCATTAGCAACATTGTGAAACCCACTCCACTCGCGACACAGCCAAACCACCTTAACACCGACCACAATACCAAGAACATGGCCATAGATACTAAAATTTAATAGGTAATAATGATAATCAGACCTTTTATAATAAAAAAAATAGTTATCTTATTTTAAAATAGACGGAAGATAGAAGTGAATATAAAACAAGAGCAAGACCTTAAAATACAAAACACAATATATAATATTATGATATCAGCTCTTAATAAATATTTCCTAGTCAGTGCACCATAATAATTAGCTGTTTATTTTCTTTGAAAAAGGGTGTCTTCATTAAGCGCTGAAGGCTAATTATAGTAGGTGTATTTGGTCAACAAGCAGTCGGTGACACGCATTCTCATCTGCCGTTAAGGCGTTAAATGCAGTGACTAACAAATCTTTATTAAGACTTAAGAGTCCGCCGACATTTTGCATGGGCCGACATTTTCGACAGAGATGCTTTCTAGACCGAATAACGTATGCATCCAAGGCGAATCTTGCAAAATAACCACTAGGCTGCCATTAATCTGCCTTCATTTCGGCAGCCGTCAACGAAAATTACTCAATTTGAAATAATAGGCCTACACTTGTGGAGTTATATTTTTCCACAACTAAATTTAGCGGCAGTAAAACTTGAGCGACTGCGAATTGATTTGTCCTTTCCTTTCTTAATTCTTTTTCCTCAAACTATTAACGAATGTTTTAAGGAAATTCAGAAACAACAATGAAATTTGCGAACAACCGATGATGACTCTTGCAAATACTGTCGTAGAAGCTGGAGTTCCGTTTCAATCAATCAATTAGTTATAATGGTCTCAATAATATAAAAGAGTACTTGAAAATAGATCTGGTTATTTTCTGCCAGTCTCACAGAAAGATGCGAGAAGGGGAAAATCTGGAGAGGATTTGTGAAGAGGAGCAGTGTTCTCGGATTTGAGTAAAAGACCTGTGGAGCAATAACAAAAGGATTTGGTGAGGCGCGCCTTTTAATTTGTAATCGTCTGCTCGTGAACTCCAAATTTCAGAAGCGCTACTATAAGGTTAGGCGCTGAGCAGTACTTGTCCAGAGTAAGAAAACTGTTCAACGAATAACATAAATCTCTTACTATGAACGATGATATAATCATATACACACAGAAATCTTCGATGTATCAATCATCAACATCGTCTGTGTGAGGAGGACAGTATAACTACCAACTTATATCCTTTTTTAAAGTGGAGTTTCCGCGAGCGGGTGGTGAGGTTTCATGAGGACGGCGGAAGGCAGGAAAACAAACTGGCAGGCAGACAAGCAGAGAGGGAGGAAGGCAAACTCTATTCAATCAAGAGGACCCGTAGCATCCGCTACACATGTTTACACATCAATGCCAGGTTTTAGGCAACACTTTCATATAGATGAGCACGGCTAAGCTAATGCAGACGTTACGTCGCGATTTAACGAAGCCTCAATGAATGATATATGACGTTAGCATTGACCAGTTATCGATTCGCATAACCATACACACAGCAGAGACTGCCCAGCAACGCGTTTGACCTCTGGTCTTTGGCTGGCGCTATATAAGAAACGAATACGTCGCGCAACGGAAAATTAATTCCGCGTTTTTGCCGAGACGTTAGAGCTATCGCGACGATTAACGGATATCTCGTGAGGGATCGGAACAAACGGCGCCTTTGGGAGGCGATCAAGGAATGAGACAAAGAGGGAAGGCAGAGGAAAATGGAGGACAAGAAGGCAGAGAAGGGAGGTAGGAAGGAAGGCAGAGAAACAAAGAGAGGAGAGAAAGCGTTTAATTACAGCCTACGTGTATACATCTAAGAACACTTTAAAGAGTTGCCTGAAATCTTGTGTTGCAACTTGCAATACAGTCAGAGTGACTGATAAGCTACGAAGGCGAACAACGAGTAAGCCTATTAAAATTAGATGAAAAGTCTGTAGGCTAGAGCCGCTAGATTAGGGACGTCATTTCAGCTTTTTAGGGGGGGACAAGGAAAAAAATTTCTGGCGACGGGGGTGACATTTTTTTATGGCGACGGGGGAGGTGTTTTTAGTGATACCAAAATGTTAATATATCAAATTCAATGAGATTTGTTGTAGCCATATAATTATTAAATAATTATATGGCTATTAAATAATGACCTTGTATGGACATTTACATGCGCTATAATCTAAATCTGGAAAATATGGAGGGGGCAAATGCCCCCTGTCCCCTCCCCCAATGACGTCCCTGCGCTAGATCATCAATTGCCTACAACGATGCAAATGAATATAGGCCTAACTGTAGTATGCGCACTATTGTACAGGCATAACAGTTCGAAGCTATAGGCAAAGAAAAGAGAGGGAATAGAGTTGACCTATACGAAAAGCGATGGGAATGGTAACAGAGAAATGAGGACAAAATGATTTGAAGCAGTCAAATGCAGTAGCAGTGTAGAAATGGTAATAGAGTTAAATACGAAGATTAGGAAATGCAGAGGAAGAAAGCGAATAAGAGGAAAGAAGAGACAGAAGAGGAGGGATTGAGTGAGGGATGGGTATATCGACATGCTGCTGTGGCCTTATAATATATAGATGCGAGATCGATGGTTGGTGCAGAACGTACAGAGCAGCGATAGATAGGAAGAGATAGAAGCCGACAATCCCATTGACGAACAGACCAACGACCAAACTGACTGACGCTCGGGTCGTATCAATACCGCAAAGGTCACCAAGTGATGGCGATACAATGAGAAATCTCAACCCCCTTTCCTCGATCGCCCCTCCAAATCCACCCAGTTTCCCTTGGTCCATCAACTTTCCCCGTTCAACTAATCCACCGCAATGTATCCTGGGATACGCTGTGCCGCGTTTCCAGCTCCTAATAATATCCGGATGCATGCGGCGTCGATTCTACACGAACATCATGCGCCATGCGTAACTGATCCCACCGCTCGAGGTCATCGGGTCACGAGTGAGGTCATCTGGGTTACCCACAGCGCAGCATTCCTCCATTATCCCATTCACATACATGCGAAATTGCGAATACTATTAAATGTATGTGCATATATATATATATATATATATATTATATATATATATATATATATATAGATATATATAGATCAGTGGTCAATTTTAGCCGGAACGAACCTGAACGCCGTTCCGGCACCTCGGCCAGTAAACTAGGCGGAATACCGTTCCGGGCAGTTCCACCACGTTTCTACCTTTTGGTCCGAAGTTTTGACAGCCCATACGTGTTCTGTAAATGAAGGGTGGCACTCCGAAATATAAGATGGAACTTAGATTCTTGTATATGGTGTGCAATTGTTGTTCTTAAGTTTAACTTCGATACAGACGTTAAATGCGACTGTTCAGGTTATTCTGCAGTTGCAACCAAGTTCAATATAGGCCTACCTAATAGTTTTCGTGCAATTTTATCCACGTTCTATTGTAATACAGGTCTACAAATATTAGCCCAAATAAGACGGCAGGAATAATGTTTTTTTCTAATTAATCTAGTTCGATAGGCCAACATGTGCTTAATGAGACTGTTTCGTTTTCTGTGCAATTTAGTGCTAGATTAGTGTCAAATAGTGTCGTTTAGCTAATTTCGTGTAATTTTATCAAACATTGCTATTTTTATTAGCATAGGCCCTTGACAGTGAAAATTGTAATGCTGACAAGGGAGAAGAAACTTGACGGGGTGGAGCAGGAGAAACGCCCGTCCTACAGTTCCACCACCTCCACAGTTACAAATTGACCACAGGTCAATGTGTAATGTAAGATGTGTATAATGTATATACGCAACACTGTATATATACGTATATAATGCAGTGTAAGTGTAACTAGATCAACTCCTACAATAGTTCTACTATTGAATGGTTTATTCGATGGTCATTTGCTGAATGATGTGCATTATTTATCACATTTATCACATTCGTTTATTCCTTCAGTTGTACACACGACCAATTCAGGTTGACCTATTTCAGTCCTTATGAGTTGAGGGAGCGAGGAATAATTGAGGAATTTCGAAGAAAGACAGGAAAGACGGAAGAAAGAACGAAAGGAGTGAAGAAGTGAAGGAGGAATAAGATATATAAAAGATATATAACGTAAGAATGAGAGATGGGTAACTGGATAGACGGAAGCAGCGCCGTACATGGTGTTTAAGTAAGCGCTATATATAGATTAAAGAAGAATGATGACGACCAGTGCTGCACATAATTATATGGGACTCATACCTTTTCATTCATTGCACCACTTTCATCAGAACATTCAACTGCATAAAGGCGCTATATAAAATGTTCTGATACGTAGACATAAGAAGCACTAACTCAGACGAGTGTGGCACTTCACTCTACAGGTCTTGAACATTCTGACGAGGACAAGCAAAGCGATCGTTGTCCGTTCTTAACACCATTAAGTTATTTCAGTCAGTTGGCCTAACAAGCCAACATGTCTATGTGTTTATCTGAATTACGACGACGAGGACGATGACGACGACGACGAAGGAGAAGAACATCAACAAGAGTAGCAGCGACAAAAGAAATAAGTAAAGAAATAATAAAAGAGAAAGACAACATAATGAAGAAGATAGGAAAGAAGACAAAGGACAGAGAACAGAGAAAGAAGACAAAGATCAATGAGGAAGAGAAAATAGGAGGCATCAGAAGAGAAAGAAGTAAGCTATAATGGGAAAGAGGATGAATAGAAGGAGGGCGGAAATAGAAGCAGATGAGTAAAAGGAGGAAAGCGGAAAGAGGGAAGAAGAAAAGGAGAAAGATGACGATCAGACAGAAGAACTAGAGATTGCCTCAGATGAACCGAGTTGTAAAATGTGTCGAGTTATCGAGGCGTGGTGACGATCAGGCATAAAACAAGCCAACCATTTTCCTCGGATCTAGAGAGATAGGTCTACTATAGGCAGAGAGCAACAGATATAACCGGAATGAATCGGACCGTAGAAAGCGAATGGAGCGCAGACTGAACGGAGATGCGGATGGAGCCACTCTTGGGATTAAGATGTGTTGCTGATGCGGCAGAGACGGGCGAGATACTGAAAGATGGATGCACAGACTTCGAAGAAAATAAGAGGGAACTGATTGTAACAACCGAAAGGGAATCTATTTGTACATATACGAAAATATGTATGTTCATGTTACAATGTACATGTATCTATGTGTTTACAGATCTCAGTATATGTGATGGGTCGAAAGTGATTTCATTGGCGCTGTATAAAGAATTAGATCTGATCTCTTGTATCACTTAAAAACTTCGTTTATTGGAAGCTTTTGTTGTGAAATACTGATGAATAGTCAGTAGTCAATAAATATAGATTCTAATCAGTCACGTGGTTTGAATGCTGGCGCATCCGTGTAGACGGAGGTGGTTGTGGTGGGCAGAACCTAGCAGCTGGTCTGGGCTGAGTGGGCGTAGTCTATTTGGTAAAGGGTCTAGGATAGCCTAGGTAAATGATAGATGGCTGACCCAGATGATTTAGGCTGTATACACAGATTCACGCACAGGTGACGTACCAAGGTCTATGGATCGTGACGCTTTGGTCCTACTGTGTAGCCTACAGGCAGTGTTTATTATCCGGTGGTTCAGATTTTTTTAATGTACCAAATCAATCGACCATGACACTCAGCTTAATTAATTAAAATATCAATATTATCATCCTGTTTAGCGATCTGACTGTGCTCCGTTTTTACGAGAAAATAGGCGTTAGAAATTAGAAATTGACGTTAATCTGTCACAATAAGATAAATCCAGTATGGCGAAGAAATTAGCGCGAAAACTTAGGGGAGCACCGGATTTGCTCCTTTTAACAACGAACTTTTACTATATGATGAAAAAAAGGCCAACGAATAAATCACGAGCGTATGACTTGACTAGGGATGCAACACTGGGACATGCGATCTGGACTCTTAGGGGCCGTCCATAAATGACGTCACGCGATTTCGACGATTATTGACCACCCCTCCCCATTCGTCACAAGTCGTCAGAAATGTCTTGACCCTGAAATATGACGTCACAAAACTCTGACCCTTCCCGAAACACCAAATGTCCAGAATGTCATGCAAATATTTTGGTAATTATCCAAAAATTTAATCATAGCTATAAAAATACTTTAAACTATAATAGTAGAACGAAGAAAAATGGAGAAAGTATCATTATTACAATTTTATGCATTCCTCAAGATAAAAGGCATTGGCAGAATCATTAAATTTATGAAAAAAGTTTAGTAACAATATCTCGAAAAAATCCAAACTTTATGCCTTTCCATTCTCCCACGGTCAAGCATAATATTCCTTCATGGAATAAATAATATTCAATCAACACTGTCTCCTCTCCGTTTTCCTTGTTTGCGATTACAACCAATGTGCATCGACTCTCTGTGACCTGTTTATTTGGGCGATATGATTGAAACATAAAATAGGTTTAACATTCCTGCTTGTGTGTTACAGAATGGCTGCATCATATCCAAAACGTCAAAATTGACTCCAAGTGTAAAAAATTAGGAATGCAATAATCATACATTTCGTCGACCCCATCCCTCTTCACATATCGTCACAAATGTATCTCATCCATTTCCCTAGGCGTGACGTCATTTATGGATGGCTCCTTACCTAGTTATATCCGGACCGGAATTCCTTTGCATACATTTATGGGGAAAGTAAATTTAGGCTAAACTAGATGGAACAAACGAAAGGTATCTTTGTGGCGGACAGGCCACAAGGCTTGGATTAAAGAATTTATTCGTAATTAATCGGCTCGCCATAGCGCTTAATTTACGTACATCTTCTTACAGTGTTGGTATTGGAGGGAAGACCGATCGGCGGTTTGTAGTTCTGTGCATAGCGTGCAGACGCATGAGTCGGGTTGAGTATAGCCTGACATGCGGTGCGTCGATTATATTGTAGAGTGGTGACGACTGCTCTGCATGTACGGTGCATTGAATTCTTTGGTTAGCGATTAATACCGCACACCTGTGTGGTCGGTGAGCGTTCGTTCAAAGCCTGGTTCACGGCAAGTTGCGAAAAAATATAGTTGCGGACGAGAGGGCGTCCAAAAACTAGTCCGGGCTACAGCCGAGCGTCTGGTGTTGAGACCGACTCTGCCGATCTGATAGGGCTGGGGCCCCACCCTGTTATCGATCGCGAGAAAGTCTGCAGCCGATCGTGAGGTTGCTTCCTCGGGAAGGTCCGACAGTGAAATAAATAAATCACAGGTCTGTGTAAAGACCGGGTAAAGCCCGGGTTAGCCGTTCGCATATACCAAGAGAGGCCTCGGCGGCCGACAGTGAGACAGACTGGGTGAGTCCCAGAAGGGACCGACCGCATATACCGAGAGAAGCCTCGGCGGCCGACAGATAGATAGACTGGGAAAAATCCCCGACCGCGCAGACCGTGAGAAAGTTTTGGTAACCAAAAAATATAAATGTTGGCTACCTAGAACGGTCATAGTTAACCCTCGCGTTTTCCAACAGGTTGTCGGATACGCAAAAGTTCCGGGTGGCCGAGACCGAGAAAATTAGGGTGGCCGCTAGAAATACAAGCGGCTAGATTCCCGTAGTAGCAACCGTACAGACCGAAAGAGAGGCCGGTTAAACGTTCGATAAATACGGGGAAAGTTTCCCATTGAATACGTTCGATAAATACGGGGAGGGTGACCCCATTGGTGCTTACGACGATTACAAGAAACGGTCGTGACTGGTGCCGAAGACCTCAATAATTGCGGCTGTTTCCTCATCTTCTTTTCCCTGTAATATATATACTTGGCTACCTGACGTGGTCATACTTACTCCCGCGGTCTTCCGCGATATCTTTATTTGCGTGTCTAATCGCAATATCTTTACTCGCGGTTTCCCCGCGATATCTCTTCTTGATTGTATTACGGTTTTTCGATACATATTCTTCTTGGCTACCTAACGTGGTCATAGATACTCCCCGGGTTTTCCCGAAGTCTCAGTATATATTACGGTGTTGGTGGACAACTGCAAAACGCAGAGGACGATCAATCGTGGTGCATGATAATTTATACGTGTGAGGCCTGTATGCCACACACGGACATGGAGCGAGAGGTACATGGTGAGTGGAAGGTGCGATTTCCGGTGGATAAGTGTCTGGGAAAAGGCGACGTTAAGATCAGTGGCCAGTATTGCCTACGGCAAAGTGACGAAGGGACTTGTTACAAATATTTCTGCTCTCCGGAACAGGGAGAACGTTTGATGCCGCCTGTTGGCGATTGTTTAAGAGTCACGAGATGTAGAATGATACGACGAAGCTCAGGTCAGGTAGAGAGAAAGAGGAAAACTGTCTCTAAGCGAGTAAACAAGAAAAGGAAGACTCCGGTCGGTAAAAGAGCGAACCCTGTTCTGAATAAAGGCCATCCTCAGGACGTTGCCCATCCGGCGACCGCGGAAGTGATAGAGTCTGATCCCGAGACAGAGTCATATACTGCTGCCTCTTTTAGAGAAACGGTCAACCCCGATTCTCCTCTGACAGTCACTGCTACAATAGGCATAGATGGAGAACGGTCAGGCTATGCTAAAATTCGACTTAGAAGTGACTCGAGTGGCTCCAGACACAGAAGAGGGCTGGAGCCGACACCGTTGCGCGACCTGGTAGCGTCCGAACGGTGTACGCCACATCTTCAATGATACGATTAATAATTATGAGCTTAAAATAATATCAATATTATTATCCTATATAGCCCTGTGCTGCGTTTTTTTTCGACATTAGAATTTGATGATAAATAATATTAGTAAAATTACCACTAAGGCACTTCATTAAAAAATGCTCAACGAATAACAGAAATCACTTACTATAAACGATGATCTAATGAATAGTAGTAACTTATGCACCCAGAAATGTATACAACGTATCAATGTCGTCTATATGAGGACAGCAATTGACTACAAACTTACTTATATTCTCTTTTGAGTGGAATCGTGTCTGTTCGGATCATATATTTGGCCAACAGAAGTCGGATCGAGTCTATTTTGGATGGGTAGGGTTGAAAATTGACCCCTGTAAAATTCTGCAAAAGAAGGAGCCAAAAATAAATTTCATGAAAATGAGCCAAGTAATCTTCAGTTTTTGGACTAATTCACAAGCGCAAAGAAATTATAGGGTCGATGTCAGTTGTGCGATATATATATATATAACTATTTATATATATATATCAGTTGTGCGATATATAATAGATATATATGTATATATATATAGTTCAAACATATAGCCTAGTTCACATCAATTTTAGCCACCCAACATCTCTCTGCTCCATGCTTACCTCTCATATCCCCAACTATAGTATACGGTCAACGAATAATCGTTTAGGGATTATATCAGTGTTGTATGCAAGACCTTAAACTTCGAGACGAGACCGAGACAGTGAGGTACCGAGACCGAGACAGTGAGGTACCGAGACCTAGACACTAGGTTCAAGACAGGACAGTTCGAGACAGTAAAAGACAAGTGATCCTATATAAAAAGCTGTAAAATACTAATGTATCAGTTTTCGGGAATAATTTTTTAATTTCAATTTAAAACTTAATTATAATGTATATTGTACCAATTCCCAAGAACAGTTTTTATATTGCCGAGTTTTATCTTTTTCCATACTTCTTCTTCGGCCTATCGTCTGAATAGTATAAAGAAAGCATGTCTGAAATCTTCTAGACGATTTTAAAGAAGCAAATTCGATACCAAATACCAAACGAAATTAGAAGTTTGGTGATATGCTTACTCGATTGATCACCCTGAGAAACTCGAAGTTGTTCCGATCGTTTCGGTTATGGTGGCTTTACATCAATTACAAACTAATAGCTAATAGCTATTGTTTGTAAATAGCCCTAACTTCAAAATGCGTAAACGTAATCTTCACAATTTCAGGTTCTCTCTCAGACATTTTTCCACTTTAAGACAAGTGAATTCATTTCAGTATCGTGCGACTCGCGCGTTAACCAGAATTACCGTTTCTCGTAAATTCCGGTTTCAGTTTCTAGCGCAAAACTTATCGAGACCGCTTCTTCGAGACAGAACAAGGCTTTCACTTCAAGACAGTTTCTCAAAATTCGAGACACTACCTCGAGACCGAGACCTAGACAGCAGGTTTCCGAGACCAAGACCTAGACACTAAAAAACTGTCACTGTCTCGAGACCATACAACTCTGGATTATACCATATGTACGGAAACTTGATGAACTCATTGCATGCAACCTCATCGCGGAAAGTAATATAGACATCAACCATGGAATAGACGACGACGAAACAGATGATGCACCAAGCTGCGTTGAACATACTAGAATCAATAGATAAAAGGGAAAATATGGTTGGCCTGCTTGATTGATATAAAGACCAAATAGATAAAAGTAGTCGTTTATAAAATTCAAAAACAATTTCCATTATATCAGTGAAGTAGAAGTGGCATTTCTTAACGTGTACACATATTATGTTTAATATCCTAACTATATATGAGATTAAAATATTAAGACTATTGCCAACTTCTGAAGTTCTACTCTTCAGCAACGGAGAGTCGGAGACTTGAGCAAACTTTCAATGGTTAAGAATTCTAATTCTTTGATCAGAACCACAACAGAAACCCATAAGACTATTATGAGCATAATAACCCTATATTAGATTCGACAGACTGCGATTATTTTTTAAGTTAGGCGTTACATAAATGTAAACTCCATAATATTTATCTGATTCATGCCCACACCTCATACGAGTAAACAAAACATTCGGATAACGAATTGTGTGATTCTTAATGTCATCTGGCACGAACCAGAGCGCTGCTGTAGGCGTGTACTCTGGGATGTTCTCGATGGCTAACCCAAGACATGCTGTAATTCGATATCTTGTTCTGCGCATTTAATGGGTCCGCTCAGAACTATGCTCACTATTCATCTCTTTCAGCTTCCGTAAACTTGGCCTCTGACCTTCCTCCCTGGCAGAAAAATAATATGCGGTTACAGTAGTCAATATACGGTAGGCCCTGACTAGCATATTGACTAGTATACTGTAACTGCACATGACTTTCCCTGCCAGTTAAGTTGAAGCGACCACGCTTTAATTTATATTAAATCCGATTGGATCATCTGAAGGCATTAGACTGGATCGCAGTGTATGATCCTACCTCTGAAAGCACTGGACCGTATCAGTTTCGACAGTAGGCCGTTCACTCCATGGCGGCAGATGAAACCAATCCCAATCTCAACTATCAACAGTCGAAGAAACCCAGTCTCCTGCAACGACGAACGCATCTTCTCCACTATATCGACTGAATCAGGATTAGCGACGGATGGTCTTCCTGCCAATCAGTCGTTCCAGCCTCTGCAACCAGCGACACATTGGATGCCCATCTCGACAAAATATACTCAGAGATGCGTTGGCGCTTCTAAAGCAGAGGAAGAAGATCGACTTGCATAGGCCTACTCAAGGCAGAGGACAATCGCACCAATTACCCGTCGAACCACATTCATTTGTTCGTTCGTTCAGTCGTCCATTAATTCATTCATTCATTCAGTCGTTCATTCATTAGTTCATTTACCCAGTTGCCCTATAATCTTCTCAACCCGCCAGCGGCAGCGGCAGCGGAAAACAATTAACTCAACCAGTCTACACATCTGCCATTCGAGACAACGACTACAGACTCTTTTAATCGTTGGCCTAAATAATATGTCAATATCTTGTTCGCCGCACCACTTTCCAAGCATTAAACTGTCTGTATCTCTAAGATTTGGTGTGGCTACTACAATCGGTACAACCGTAAGGCCTTATTCTTATTTAGTTTTCTGCCTTCTATAGGCAGCAGGTGCGTATGTCCAATGTCGATACTCAATCGCTGTAGAAGGACGCTACAGAAACAATACAACTCAGCGAATCAAAACCTCACTAAAGCACTTCAAACTTATCTTCTCTTATAACAGCGTGTATGTATATACACATATATATACGTATTATATATATACGTATATATGCAGTAAGAAATGGTTGATAATGCACGGCCTATTGTCTTCAGGACTGATAACATGTTGGTCTATTGGCTATTTGGTTGTTTGTTTTTTAAAGCAAAAAACCGAAAATGACAATTTTTTAGTTTTTGATTTTTTAATATATATTTTTGTTAATTTACTAATATTACTATTATATTAGTAACTGTGTGTTATTTAGTCGGAAATCAAGCTAAATTAATTATATAAATAATTTGGACTCTTTTTCATGCTGTCTTTTTTGCTTTTTATAACGAAACTGGTGTTGCAAGATCCAAAGGAAAACTAAAAACAAAAAAACAAAATAAAACGAAAAAACAAAAAAACAAAAAAATCAACTCTTGATTTTTAAACAATCTTCTTTTTCTTGTACCCCTGATTGTCTTACACAGTCATTAAGTCTAAGACTAACGCATCATCTGATTATAATCTTAAGTTATAAAATTTCTAAAGAGATACTAATTTGAAAAGCTGAATGCAGGGTAGGCCTACCAGCTTGTATGACGAGCGCTGTGTCAAATGGAGTCAACAAACATAAATTTTGACTACATTGGTAGAGGATATGAGTGTAGGACAATTTCCCCCCTCCGGACAATTGCCCTCCCCATTTTGGCTAGGACAATTGCCCCAGACAAATGCTCCCCTAATATGTATATATACTTGTATGTACGTGTTCATGTATACACGCATACTTATGTATGTATGTATGTATGCATGCATGTATGTATGTACGGGTATATGTATGCATGTATGTGTGCATTTATTTACATATGCATGCATGTGTGTATTTATATGCATGCATATAAATACGTACGTACGTACACACATACTTGCATACGTACGTACGTACGTACGTACGTACATAGTTGCATACATACATACATACATGCATACATACATGTATGCATGTATGTATGTATGTATGCAAAAAATATTGCAATCTTATGTGAGAAAACGTCACCGAACGACCGATTTATCACTGCTGCATCACAATAATTATATCACATCGCAAACGATCTGCCACTGTAGGATGACGGAGGTTATTACCTCGCTGGGTGCTGTTTGTTCGTTCCAGCGCGGCAGAAAATCACTTTCTTTGCCGAATCGTGATGAACTTTCTACCCCACATCCCAGTAGGCTAGAATGGGGATTGAATATTGCATAGTATGACCTATGCTTCGTCGCTTTCCACGTAGCCTATAGTTATCTCTAGTCCCGCTTGGATGCATTGCACAACGTAAGTCATTCCCCAGAGGACACCATTCATGCGCGAGACATTGATTTCGCCTCTTAGATTATATGGCGGGAAACATGTCCTATCGACTGAGATAATCTCCTACAAGCCCAAACTGATGGTCCCACAAGCCCAAACTGAAGTTGTCTGAACGCAAACGTTGACTTTCATTCCTTCACGACTAGATATTTTCTGCTCATACATGTTGATTAATATCATAAATAACAGTTATTATTTCGATTACTCGTGTTGTATTTTAATTGTTGCTGCTGTTAATATTAATTATGTAGTCGTCATTAACGAATTTTTGCGTTATTTACGAATTCAAGTGTTGAATCTTTGCCAGAATAAGTAGTCTATGGGACAAGTTTCGTTTTTCACATCAAACATAACTATTGGTCCTTGCCGAAACATGGAGTCTGAGGTGGGAGATTTGATTAAAGTGCTGGATTAATTATTTAATTACATTAAAAAATGATCAGGTGCGAGCATATAACGACCTAGAAGCTAAAACTAGAAACGTGTTGATTGAAAGCTGCAAAAAATGTTATGCCCTACAATCGTTCCGAAGAAATCGTTTTGCAGTTGGCGCTCTGTGCCTATGCCAATAGGGCTGTCTCTAACGAGTAGTTTTGGAGTCAAGTACTCGGTCGAGTAGCTTAGCGTGTACTTGAGTACTCGTTAGTATCGGAAGTGTGTAATACAAGCTGCATGGCTTCTACTATACACCATGCTATAGACTATAGATACACTAATTAGATTATAGCATAGGTTCTAACTAAAGCTCTGGCGCACAAATAGAGGTAAATCTCCAATGTAGCAACTAAAAGGCTACTGAACAGCCAAAGAAACAAAAAAATTTGAGAGTTTTGTTACACATAAAAATAAAATATACACTCAGAAAAGCCCTCTGGAACCGGAAATCGCAATTTTCAGACCGGAAGTGTTGGAAGCATTCGAGTACTCAAGTACAAATAATTACTCGAGTAATTTTTTGAGTCGAGTACTCGCAAGTACTCAGGTACTCGTGGCAGCACTAACTGTCGATAGCAGCAACTGGTTTTATTATTATTGCTATTATTATTATTATGGTAAAATATGGTTTTAACATAGGTAATTTTGATGTATAAATGAACAATTAACATAAACACTAGATAGAACGTTTTGGTTTATGAATATGGAAACTGGAGCCTGGATGTGATGAAAAGAATCGTACATAAATAGAAGCTGAATGTTATGAAAAACTCCTGCTTAAGTGGAAGCTGGATATGATGAAAAAAATCATGCCAAGTGGAAGCTGGATGGGATGAGAAGACTCCTGTCCTGGTTAAGAAGAAGCTGGATTGATGAAAATAATACATAAATAGAAGCTCAATGTGATGAAAGTAAATGTGCATGTAGCCTGACATCAAGCACATATAGAATAATTTCCTATGCTAAATCCATATTTGTTATTCATCTGACCAAAACCAGTCGTAAGTCGGATTTTTTACAATTTGAATGTCATATACAATTTTAAAGGATAAAGTATCTCCTTAAAAGTGACACTAACTTTATTGTTCTATGATGTACCTGTCCAAAGTTGTGAGTAAAACATATGGTTTAGTTATTCGATTGTTATTCCAAGAAAAATTCATTTGATGTTTGGTATAATTTTGACATAAAAAATCCCCTTCTTCAGCATTGAGTGAAATTTGAAAAAGATATACTAGCTTATGTTTGTTGTGTAATGCAGCATAATTATTGCTAGACGAATGTCTGGGCTTTCTATTCATACCAAGTTTGCTATCCTAGCCTCAAGCTGAGCTTGGCGATTAATGGTGCGGAAATGGCAAATTATAAGAAGTCATTAAATTATTAAAACAATGGTTAACACAAAGTCATCTAAAAGCCATTAAAAATTAAATTTTTTCACTAAATTTAGTTGTTATGTGTTTAAAACTAGGGCATAACCAGAAATCGCCTTGGACATTTGCCTCGGCCGAATATTGGACTATTTGGAAGTATTCGCCTCGGCAAATATTACACCGGCAAATAGCTAAAAATAACTTTTTTGAAAAAATAATTTTTTTTGATAAAATAATATTTTTTCATCAAATAAATTTAGGACTCTAAGTTATTGACTAATTAAACAAGAACCTACCATTCCATTGAATTTTCTTTAAAATAATGATATTAATTTATATATTTTAATTTTGTTTGGTTGCATTTCCCAGATGGCAACCAAATGATTATATCAGTAACTTTCCCCCTTGAATTGGGTCCACCAACTTTCCGGTATATGTGAGAGAGTAAAGACATCATATTTCATATTTAAAATTTTATAACAAGGTTTTAAATTTTTTCACAAATAAAGTTATTAAATAATAAATTTATTATTGTCATATCCTAGAGTGAGACAATAAGCTATATGAAGGATATTGCTATAGACTCTGCATTGAGTATACATAGTTCTCCGTAGCTGTGCACGTGGTAGGTTAACTACGCTTTGCCTACGGGTGGTACTCGCTGCCAGTTGCTGGCCAGATTTGCCACTACTATTCGGTTCGTACCCGGATCCGTCAAATGGTTCATCCAAATACTCGGATTTGGTACTCGGTGGAAATTGTCTACTCGGTTATGCCCTATTTAAAACATATTTATATATCAATTTCTGTCAAAAACAAGAAATTGAAAAATTTACTTTTATCACATTTTGCAATTTTCTCACTAACGAGTGTTGGGACTTACGACTGGTTTTGGTCAGATGGGTCTCATTTTACCATTATTATTATTATTATTATTAAAATGTCATATTTGCATGCCTAAGTCGATGATGTCTACATATTTGAAGTATGAATAAATCTTCTGCGGTCGAAAGTTCGGCCTCGATGCAAATGAAAATGTTACTTCTACGGCTGAACAAAATTAGGCGATTGAAGACCTCTGCGCATGCGCAATCACTGGTGCATGCGCACTCAAAAACATCTAAAAATTTTAATATGCGTTTTGAAAGTCGGTTAGGGTCAGGTTAAGCATCGTCATGGTTAGTTAGGGTCAAGGTCGCTACGCAGTGACACGGAGTGGGCTGATAAGACTACAGCTTCGATAATATTGATGTGTCGTTGATGTATTTTTTACAATCTATTACATTTGTTTTTTTATTTTTCTCTTACTTTCTCGCAATGTGTTCATCCCAGCAACGTCTTATATGGTTCATCCCTACATGTGCATGGAGGGAACTGTGTGATATGACGTAAATTGTTTAATAATACCAAAAAAATAATTATTATTTTTATACCAAATAAAATAATGGTAATAATTCTGTCATTTCATATTCCTTCATATTTATATATTTGCCCTGAAAAAGCCATTTAGTTGAGTGTGATGATTGACAGGGGCGGCAATCCCGGGGGCCACGGGGACAAGTCCCCCCACTTTTTACAGAGAGGGGACATGTTATGCATTTCCCCTCCCACATTTCTTACCCCTCTCATTCGGTGCCCCCCCAAGCTGTCAAACAAGATGCCGCCTCTGATGATTGAGTATACCTGCCTATCGTGAGATTATCCTGCACAGATTACTCACAAAGGCTGTTTATGTGACTCAATTATGAATGATCTTGCATGTGTTCACAGCTTAAGCAGAAGAAGCTGGAATTGTTACGGAAAGAACTGGCAAAGAAAAAACTCAAACTAAAGGTATTTATTTCAGGCAGCAAATCTTATAGATAATTTATTTAGTACCTACCTGTCCAGTGTTTCTGTTGGAGTCCAAAAAAGGACATACTTATGTCCTCACCTAGAGTTTTGGACATAGCTCATTTCTAACAGCATTCACCTTGCGCGTATACGATTAAATGGGATTCATGATATAATGCTTCTATCATCTGCACCAGATTATTAGACAGTTGCTCTCATTGGATGCTTGTGCACGCTTTGATCTGTTCTAGGGTCGACTTTAGCAACATTGTATTCATTGGACTTTCCTCTCTCCACATTTCTAAGCTAAAGTCCATCCTCAACGTGGTTGCAGGACTAATTGGTATAATACCAGAATTTGGTCACATCTCTTCATTCATAAATTTCTTCACTGGCTCCCGGCACCCCAATGCATTCGTTTCAAGATTCGTTTCACATTTGTTGATGCGTAACTGTCTCCTTGGGTCTGCTCCTGCCTACCTTCTGGCTCTCTGCATTAGGGTCTCTTGTATTCCCTTGGTTCCTCTGCCCGCGGACTTCTGGTGGTTCCAGCATGTGCTCTGCCAAGGCCCAAGCCAGGAGCTTCACATACATTGGTCCCATGAGCTGGAGCAGCCTCCTCTTCTCATTCTGGAGGAGATGCGCTCTCCCCGGCTGTTTTTCAGAAGCACCTGAAGACTTTCCTGTTCTCCATTTAGCTATGTGTTGAGTAGTGAGCACCTCCTATTGGCACTATAATAGTGCTTCCATTACTTTACATTACAATGAGATACATGATCAACAATTTTATTATCAAGATATAAGACAGCATTTCAAGTTCCAACGAAAGTTTATTCTCCGATAGCTATGATAATAGGTCAACGTATGTCATAAACAGAGACACACCGATTCAACCAGCTGATCAATCCACTTGACAACAAAATAAACAAAATTTACTTGGTGTACTCGAACATGTTGGAGTTCTATAGTGCTAGGTTGGCATATCTGTTAATTATTCGTAGGCTGTGCCAAGGATTTTGTACGTTTAAGAGGCATTTTGTTCGGATTCGGTGGTGCATTCAGATTTGTGGATATGGAAAAGCAATATTTTTGAACAATTTCTGTTATAGGTTGTCTTGAATTGAGTACGAATGCAGGTACATTCTATAGTCTCATTGTGTTAATATGTGCTGCTACACATAAATTTGATGATTAATTCTAGAAGCAAGAATGCCGTAAGAGTGCTAAAGACCATGTACGTCAGAAGATAAAGGAACAGACCACGCTGTATTCATTGCCTGGAGATGGTTCTTCGGGGTTTGATGCGGCTTCCAATGCACCTGTTGTTATTGGACCTGCTGACAGTTCTCCTAGCATTTCAATTGATGAACCATCATTAGTGGAGAATCCAAGAAAGTGTGTGTCTTTCAAATTGACTCCAATCCATGTGTCATTGCCGGGTAGTGCAGTTGATGAGCAGATGGTTGATCATGTGAAAAACTTCAATGTAATTCAGTTTGATCATCAAGTTCATTTAGACTTAGTTGAGCAAGAAACTTTTGTAAATGCTGGTCTTCCATTGATTGGTGACCTTGGGACCTTTAACTCAGTGAATTGTGACCCTCTGGTTACCTCTCACTCACAAGTGAATAGCATTAGTCAAGCAGATCCAATCTGCTCTGAGGTCAGCTGCTGTGTGTCAACTCCATCAGCGAACGCCATCTCACTTCTGAACTTTGCCATTCGACAGCATGATTCTGTTGAATCAAATTCCACCTTGGAAGCAGAGCGAAACCAAGAAAGAGATTTTTCAAATGTCCGTGAACATTCTGAGGAAATGTTTGCACCAGAAGATGTCAAGCCTTGCAAAATATTGCTGCAGTGTACAGAAGCAGCAGATTATGGTCTTTGCAGTGAAAACAAGACAGGAGAAGAACTAGAAGACAATTGGCCACATGATGGAATGCTAGCAACGGAAGTAACTTCTGGCTTGAATTGTTCAGCTGATTACGGCAAAGAGTTTATGGAAAAAGTTGACTGCATTCTCAAAGAGAATGTCAAATGCCAGTTTAACAAC
The DNA here is from genome assembly GCA_959347315.1 of Bimastos eiseni. Classification (NCBI taxonomy): domain Eukaryota; kingdom Metazoa; phylum Annelida; class Clitellata; order Crassiclitellata; family Lumbricidae; genus Bimastos; species Bimastos eiseni. The sequence continues at coordinate 30,491,801 of OY365812.1, read as the reverse complement.
CTTTGTGAAATTTCTTCTAATTTGCAATATAAAATGCCTGATTTAGCAAATGAAGCAGGAAATAAAACAGATGAATGTGCCGTCAGTCAAATGAACTTTCGATCAATTAGAATGTTTAGCACAAAAACAGAATCAGAAACTCCACCGGATTCTGAAAACTCAAGACTCCAAAAGGAGCCAGAATCAATTAAAGAAATCATTGTTCATCCTTCTGTGCGCTCAGATTTGATGGCACCAGATAATTTGTCCAGGCATGTTCAACTGAAATACAATTTGCCAACCTCTACATCATGTATTGGTTCTCAGCAGGCTGACCTGGCCTGCTGCTTGGTCTCAGAGCAGACAATCGACTTAAATTCAGACAACTTCAGCACATCTGATCTCAGCTTCTTAGACGATGATAACGATGATCTGTACAGCCGAGTGAAAGCTAGACGGCGTGGAACTTCTGCAAAATGTTCATCTGTTGGGCAGACACGAGCCAGTGTGGAGCGTAAGCTGTTGACAGAAGTAGACGATGAACTTAGGATGCAATGTGAAGCAGACGATACTAAAGGCTCGTGTATGAAGTTTGTTGCACAAAGAGGAGTTAAAAAAGATTTGGAAAGCAATTCAATAAGCCGGTCTTCCATGGATTCACATAGCAATTCTGCAAGGCAGCAGTCGCTTAATTTGGAAGGCAATATGGCAAGACAGTCTACATTCACAGAATATTCTGGAAATCTATCAGCTTTGCATCTTTGTGAAATGGTTTCAAATGACAAACATGATAATCTTGCTGGGTCATCAAAACAATTTGGCATGGAGAGGGGCAGTAAGTGTGCAAAAACCTCTTTGGAAAGTAATTCTGACAGACAAGATACATTTATAGACAGTTCTGAAAATTCAATTAGTGTTAGCAGTTTGGAAACAAATATTTGTGAAGGGTCATCAGGAAACTCAGTTATACAAAAAGGTAGGAGGAAGCATGTCAAAGATTCTTCAGAGAATAGTTCTGTGAAGCAATCTTCATTCACTGACAATTCGCTTGCAGATTCAAGCACAGATCTTAGTAGCATCATTCTTGAAAGAGTTCGAAGAAGTGGTCGACTGAAAAATAGAGAAAATTCCGAGCAAAGAGATCGTTGCAGTTCAAGAGAGGTTGTTTCGAGATTGCCAGATGCGGATCCAATAAGACATGCCCTCAAAGTAGTCCGACACAGCGTGATGGATAAGAGCCAATTATCCGAAGAATTTAGTCTACCAGATGTTGAGTATCATAGCTGTAAAAATGTTAAGGTCAACAGTTTGTCATCTCAAACTGTTGAAAACTCAATTCAAAGTTCAGCTGGAAATATACTTGAAGCAGATGAAACTGAAATTTGTCTTTCAACTGTCAAAGGGGTAAATGAAAGAGATGACAATAGTAAAAACATTCTAGAGAATAAGATAGAAGTTGTGGCAGAGATGAGGCTTGATATTGATGCCATCTTGACAAATGATTTCATCAGTACAACAAAAGATTCATCACAAGTGATTGAAGTTGCTTATGATCAACTGCTGAATGATAAAGTTACACAGTAAGGGAATTTTCATGTGTTAATGTCAATTTAGTCATTTAAATCATTGGCTCTCACTACAAATGAAAATAGGACCACCTATATTATGCTTAGCATAATGCAACTAGTCATCAAATTTTATGGATTTTTGACTGTTTACAGGGCTTTTTATGCCCTTGGCTAGTTAATTTCAACCTGTGGCTCAAGACCAGTAAGTGATCAATTTGTCAATGGTTGGTACATTAAGTCCACTCATCATGCTCAGGCTCACTGTCTTTGTATTACAAACCAAGTGTGATCCTGATTAGAACTTTAAAGAGTTTTTAAACATGTGTAGCTAGAAGTTTGAAACTAGCGTTATGTGTAAAACAAGGATTGACAATGCACCTATCTATGTATAATTATGTGCATATGAGACCATATATATTGATGACTTTTCTTTGTCACAATTTTTAGGCATTGTGGTACTTCAGAAAAACTTTCAAGTGAACAGTCTCAGAGAGCTTGTTTGTATACTGACTGTATCCAGCTTCTTGACAACAGAAATTGGAATATCAAGATACAAGAAGAACTTCAGTTACAGGTTTTTACCAATTAACTGCTCAGTGTTTCTGAAGTTCTAAATTGAATTGAATTATTACAATGGCCAGATTGAACTAAGATAAAGTTCATAAGCACCTAAGCAGATACTGTCTGTGAATATTATGTGCATGTTGTACACTATGATCTATGTCTGTGGTTCCCAACCTGTGGCGACTTACGGCCACTTTTATTTAATTGGAGGACATGATGGGCCACAAGGTTAAAAATAATAAATTTTGTACATTTGAATGTACTTATAGATGTCAACAAAATGTAATACTTTATAATAGAAAATAATTATTCTGTCAAATATTCATTTTTTGCATGTATATCTTCTTATATGTTTGATCGGTCGAGCGCCACTAGTTGAGGCCTGGCTGGCCACTTTCACCCGCAGGCCACAGGTTTTGAATCGCTGTTCTATATGTTCTCGAAGTGACTTCTACAATTCCTTTCTCATTGGTCTGCCAAAGGTTTGTCTCTCTCCTCTTCAGTCAGTATTTAACACAGCTATGCTAGACTTATAGCTGGCTTTCCCCATATCTCTCGCATCTTGACCTTTATGTTTGATGAACTTCACTGGCTCCATGCTCGCATACAATTTAAAATTCTCATTCTAATCTTCTAGGCTCAGCAGGGTCTTGCCCCGAAATATCAAGATGACGTAATACTTCAGCCTCATTGAGCTTCCTCCCTTTGTCCACTTCGCTCGTTCAATAGACTTGACCTCTTGGTTCCTCGAACTATATAGAACAACTATGGCTCAATCTTGATCCTTTGGTTCAATCGGCCCCTCTCTGTGAAATGTGCTTTCTCCTTCTGTTCGCTCTAAAATTCTATCTGGCAGTCTCTCATCCTTTTTCACTTAAAATTCTTAAAACCTGTCTTGTCTCACAGGGCCTTGCACACTCTCAGTGCTTCTGAATAGATTACCTTGCTAGAGGAAAGTGAAACACGTGTTGTGATGAACTGCTATTGGTTATGTCTTTACAAGATGCAGTCAGTGTCAGTCTAATGATTCTCTTTAAATGCCTAAATGCAATTCAATGTACTCAGCTATGCAATATCAATAAAACTTTAAAAGCAATCACAAAGGATGCTAATCTTAGTAAAGTGCATGAATTGGGGTTTCAGAAATAGGGTCTTTGCTGCAGGAAAGTTACTCAAGGATCAGATGCGCTCAAATTGACACTTAACAAGGAACAATGCAGTCATTTATACCTATGCTCGCTCTTTAATAAAGAAGAAACGCGTGTTGTGATGAACTGCTATTGGTTATGTCTTTACAAGATGCAGTCAGTGCCAGTCTAATGATTCTCTGATGCTGTTGTTATGATGCTAAAATCATGAATTGAAATAAGAAGTTCAATTTCCAATGTGTAATAATGAAATAGCATGACATAATCAGTATGTGGAAGGTGGTGTGTGATGGAAAGGTATGTAGAGAAGATGTTACACTTTAGAAAATTTAGAGGTCACCTGATTATGGGTGATCACCATATTTCCTATTGCTTGTGTTCTCTTTAATCTCTCACAACTCTGAGGACGTCTGTTCTCTAATTAATTATTATGATTGTTGTGTGATTATTCATTATTTGATTGTTCATATCTGATGTTCCTGCTGTGTGTTTGCAGTCTGTCCAATTATTAAGATGCTGATGGTAAGCAAGATGATCATGAGCATGTTAATGGGTAAGATTACTGATTTAGGTAATGTTCAGTTGGAATTTATTTGATGAAGTAAAGTATTTTAAGAAATTCTGTTGTTTTTTATTTTCAGTCATCCTTTGAAGGATCAACCATCACAGTTGGTCATTGTTCCATCGGTGACCTCAGCAAAATACCTGTGATAATATGTTGCCTTGGAAACGGCATCACCATGTATAGAAAAGAGATGGAGCAATCTGTATGGAGTCCCTGGTTTACATGGAATGCAGATGCAGTGGGTTACTCTGTTTTAAGAGTTTTCTATTTTTTTAGAGTTAGCATTCTAACAATTTTTTTGCAGATTAAGTTGCAGAGGGCATAAAAATGTGAATATCAAAAATCAGAAAAATACCCCTGTGCTGAGCTGGCAAACTAATTTATTTATATGATATGCTTCATTAGTCTGAAAATCATTTTGAGCAAGGCAATGTGTTTGATCATTAATTACCTGCTTTGGTTGTTAGTGCTGCCAACTCTTCGCAGCCATTGGCTCTGCTCTCGTCCATTTAGTCCATTGTTAATAATTGCTATCAATGGTAATTAGTGTAACTGATTTTTGTCTGCAGCAGACAAGAAATTATCAGTTTTGTGATGTGCTGGGATTTAGAATTAAAAGGTTGATGAGAATGATCATTTTAGTTATCTTGCTACCATTGTTGAGAAATAAATTGATATAATTTTTATTAAGTTGATCTTTTGGTTTTTCTCTTTTTATGCTCTCAGCTCAGGTTTTCTTCCTCTTACATTCATAATATAACAGCAGCCATTACTCTACCACAGAGTTGTATGGTCTCGAGACAGTTTTTTAGTGTCTTGGTCTTGGAAGCGTGCTGTCTCGGTCTCAAGGTAGTGTCTCGAATTTTTAGAAACTGTCTTGAAGTGAATGTCTTGTTCTGTCTTGAACAAGCGGTCTCGATAAGTTTCCCATGAACTGTCTTAAAATCTTGCACGGCAATATAAAAACAGTTCTCAGGAATTTGTACCATATACATTATAAGCTTCAAATTGAAATTACAAATAAACATTATTCCCGAAAACTGATCCGTTAGTATTTTTCAGCATTTTACATAGGATCACTTGTCTTTTACTGTCTCGTACTGTCTTGAACCTAGTGTCTCGGTCTTGGTACCTCACTGTCTCGGTCTCGGCACCTTACTGTCTCGGTCTCGTCTTGGTCCTGAAGTTTCATGTCTTGCATACAACACTGCTCTACCATTGCTTAATTAAATTATATGCCATCCCAAACTGGTGGGTCTAAGCTAGGTCTCTAATAAAGAGTGTCTGGATGAACTCCTAAGAAGAGCCAAGCACTTATGGTTACTTAAGACAATCCTTCCCAACAGTCTCTGAACTTGCAAATATAGCAGATGCCAAACCCTTTTTCTCCATTTTAAACAACCCCAAGCATGTTCATCACCAACTCCTACCTCTACTCCATTCGCCAATGAAGACCTAGAGTGCCCAACCATTTCTCCCACCCAAAGACCATTATCTTCAAATATTTGCTGATATGTTATTAAGTCTAGCTACTTCTATTGCATGTGATGGCATTGGTACAGGATCGATCTGTGATATCTGCGTGGCCATTGCATCATCGTGGCAGCATCTGCAGTTTGTTGCTTATAAGTGAATCACTTCATGAGACTTGTGTTGAGATCCTTGTCTTTGATTCTACTAAAGAACAACGACACCTCAATGTTACCCGGTCAGTGTGATGTAGTGACATCTATGTAGGCCCTTTGTGAAGACTTAGTTCTCAAAGCTTTGCATGCGATGGTCATGAAACAGTTCTATCTGTCCACCAAAACACTTAATTTTATGTGTTCTGCTTGCACAGACAGTATTGTAAAATCACTAAACATGTATAGCACCTTTGAAGTAATCCAACAATGTATATGTGTTAAATAAGGCTATACCGAATATTCGCTTCAGAGCCTAATAATTGGCCAAATAGCTATTCGGTATTCGGCTGAATAGTAGCGGTTGGACCTAAAACGAATAGTGGTCATATGACATCTATTTCTGCACACATGGCTGCTGTATATCGAGTGAACTGAAATTATTCTCTTTTTAACATAATATATGCTGTGGTTGTAGCCACTGCCTGGACCTAGGCGCCACAGTGTCAGCCGTCTCATTTCTAAGTTCAATTAAATTAGTTAAATTCCTAGTTTACACAGATTCACCGAAGAATGCAAAAATTACATGTAGTTAACTTTTGATTTATAGTTTATGTAAACTTACTTAACTGAAACCTTTATTCTATTGAATAGTGATAATCAATTATTCGGTACAGCCCTAGTGTTAAATAACAAATGTACCAGTTTTTATTATGTGACATAGTTAGCCAGGTGGTTTGAGCCTTGCACTATGGCTGATTCAGTTTGAGCTTTTTTGCTATGTATGGACCTCGACACAATTATCTCAATGGTATGATTTGAAATTTGGCATTAGATAGTCATGCTTAATAAATTTGGAGTAATTGTAACAAATAATAATTCAGTAGGGGTGCTTGGTTGATATTTAAGTAAAGTATTAACTTGAGAGCTGTTTCAAACCTAAAAATTCTATATTTTTGAAGAACTGCTATAAGGTTTTTGCAATTTCTCATTTGATTTTAGACTTTGTGCTGATGCTGCTGAACAGATGTGCGTTTGTGTCTTAACTGAACGATCATTTTGCATTGGAACGTTGTGCAGTGATGAAGAGTCAAATGAATGGGAAGTAATGGCATACTCTTTGAATGCTGACTGTTTAGCAGTCAAGCCAGGGTTGACACTAGAGGGCAGGATTTTCCATCTCATATGTTTGGTTGTTATTCCAGAAGAAGGTTGTGTCTGTGGATTTTCACCATCTGAGGCTGTCATTTGGTATGTTTAAATTATTTCACATGTCTCACTTCTCTTTCGAAGACTGTGTTCTTGTCAAATCAGAATATTTGACTTTATTGTATGTTTTTATGATTGTTATTAGAAGTTTGTAAGATGTTTAAACCAATCATGGCAAGTGAATTTCTATCAGAAATACGTGTACCATATTTTCTGGACTATAACTTGGTTTTGTGATCCAAAAGTGATAGCATTCTTATTCACCCATTACATAGGTTGCACTGACAGATATGGCACACCCATACACAGATTGTCCATTGCATATGGGTGTGCAATTGACATATACATGATAATGGCAGCTAGAATGATCATCATTAGGAAATACTTACTAACAATTTTGGCGAAATAAAATTTTATACACTTTAAATAAAAAAATTTCAACATTTGTATGGTTGTTTAGCAATTTTGAAATTTAGGATTACGACCGTTGCCAGTTGCTTTGGTTTGACAATTTCAAGTTCTAATCCTATTCACAGCTTTATATTGCAGTTTTTAGCATTGCTCTTCCCCCTAACATTCACAGGTGGTTTATGCTTTATTGACCCACACAGAATTGAACATTCTCTGCCCTACATAAGTATACGGTCAATTGTGAATTATGTAAGCTTTGTAATTGGCAGCAAGTGATTAAATGTCGATCACACGATTGAGCATCTCATGATCTGATGTAACTGGTGGGGTGATGTACAACCCTGGGCCTGTCCCTTCTTGGGAGTATTGATGATAATACTGAATTATTTAATTATATCAAAGGGAAGACCATAGCAACAAATACATCCTAATATTCAAAAACTTAATCTCTATTATATGAGTTGAGATATAATTTACAGCGTATTGTAGCAGTTTCTAAAGACTATGAGAAGTGCATTAACATGACCAGGAGTTTCTGATCTTTTGCAGGCATACTGCCACAGGATCACTGCTACAGAAAATATCGCTCAATGTTTGTGTCAGTAACTGTCCATATGTTTTCCATGAAAATGTAAGCAATTCCAATTCTCTTCCATCAGTTAAGATTTCCTGTTAATGAATTACAATTTTTAGGTGCTGAACTTCAGTTATTTTAATTTTGTGATTATTAAGACATGATTATCAGGAATCAGAACAGTTGTCAAATTAATAAGATAAATTGTGTCTGTCTTCTAAGCAGTATACTGTCTTAATTATGGACTCCTCTTGGTCCTGAATTAACATTGAAATGGCATTTGATACAACAAATGCACAGTGACAAATAGCCGACCATTAAAATAAACAGCAATGGACTCCTGATGTTGAGCTGATAATGCTGGTCATTTTAGATCAATTCACTGCAATGGACAACTAAATGACTATTCAGGAGCTTATAGTGTTGAATTGATAAAGATCAAATGATGTCAAGGACTCAAGTAAATGAACAGTTTCAGGGAATGAGTGTCTGATTGCTGCACCAACAACTGAGGAAGCTTTTTGTCCCAAAATAGATCCAATTGTGGGAGAACTTCTATGCTAGAAGAGCTGATATTTGGTAGTGTTTTACGACAGTGTGATGCTTTTATAGCAGCATCTAGTGCAATGATTGAAGCACAGGTGGCATAAATTGAAATATTGATTGTGAATTTGTGACCCTAACTAAGGATATGTAATACCACAGAGTCAGAGCTACTTTGTGACACCAATAAGAGGAGTGGTGAATGACATGATTTACAGTGACCTAATTTATATAGTGACTTGATGAACTGTTGAAATGTGGTTTCTCTTTCAGGGTTTATTGTTCCTTCCATGTTTGCTGAGCAACAACAATGCATCTGGTTGTCTGGTTGTGTTGAACCCTCTGTCAACAAAGACTTTCATCTTACTAGAGTATAAATCACCACCAAATGACCTCAAGCAGGACTACAGGTATGAAATCTTTTAAACATTCCACAAAATGTACTATATAAAACGAGAGATAAGGTTAAATTAGCGATTAACAGAGCGACAGGTTGTAGCCACATGTAGAAGATTAGTTGAATGGCTTGCATTGGATTTGCGTGTGTTTTATACATGAAGATATGCTCACATATGGATAGCGTCGACAATACAGAGCATATATGTGTGTGTCGTGTGTGGTCTGATCTCAGCACAAGAGTTAAAAGACACATTCATTTTTGCAGCTTGTTGCGTGTTTTAGATGGGAGAAGCAGTAGGCGTTGAGAAAGAAAGAGACCAGATAGTATTGAATTGCTATAATTGAGTTTAATCTGAATAAGGCTATGTATCGGTGACTTCAGCAATGCTGAATCCAGGGGTGAGACAAGAAAGTTCAAGTTGTAGTACACAAGCCCTTTGGGAAGAGAAAAGTCCAAAGAAACTAGTGAAGACATTAGCGCCCCAGTTATCATCATGATGATAGATCTACCTACCTTTTTGTAAGCTGCTAAAGTCATTTCTTTTTGGCCGTGGCCTCTGAGTAGTTTCCCTTGAAGAGGCACTATATAAATTATCGAAATGAATGAATGAATGATAGACATGTTTTTAATTTGTACAATGGATTGTATCTTTGTTTGTTTAATTGAGTTGCTGCTATTTCTTGATCAGTTGATATGAGGAGTAGTTTGTGACTTCTGCAGGTTCACATCCTCTGGCGTTGGAGACGAATTCCTGTTCGCAGTAACTGACAATGACACTTTGCTTGTCTGGTCACTTTTTTCTGGTGCCCTAGTTGCCAGGTCAAGTGGAGTTCATGTGAAATCAGCAACTTTACTCAAACAGAACACACTGGCTGTTATTATCAGCAATAGAATTATAACTATTCAGCTGTCATTAACCAAAGTTCAGCCTGGTAAAATATGAGAACCTTTTAGCATGCCCATAAATGTAATATTGTACATAAACCAGGTTTAACTAAACCAGTTTTTTGTCACAGTATTGGCTTGTTTTAGGTTTACTTAGGTTGGTTGGCAAGTTCTCAAGTTGGTTCACTTGTTAACATTTGCTTGTTAGCTGTCAACATTCTTTTGCACCTCACCCAAATTAACTTCATTGGCAAGGAAATTGACTTGTAGCTCATGTACATTGTTTGAGAATATGTGCACATAAGTTTAGATGTCTGACAATTAAGGTATCACGCATCAGCAGTCAACGTAACCTGAATCAACTTTGCCAACCTGAAAATCGACTGTACCTGCAGTTACGCTAAATTTGTCATATATTATATGAATAAATAAAGCAGTTCAGAGTTGCCAGACTTTTCTTTGCTATTCACTCTGACATTTCTTTGAGAGGTGCTTAACTTCTCACAATTAAGGAGGGTCATAGGAGTTAAAGTGGTTAAATACCAGCAACTGGTGAAACTATTTTGCTGTAAAACACATTTTTGTAGGATGCTGTTCGGTGGCTAAACGTTCTTCATCGGACAACTGTTGTTTCAGTTCATCCTAGCTACAAGTCAAGAGTAAAAGCATAAAAATGTTCATAATAAACTGCACAATTTCACTATTTATGAAATTACTATTTATATTTAACTAATTCTGGAAACAGGAACTCTGCTCAATACTTTGTATTTGAGACAAACCAAGATTCATTTCTCAATTTTTGCCTGGTCTTACCAACTTTATTTCAGTGCAGTTAAATAGATGGATAGGTAGGCTACTAAAAAAATGTTTCTTTATCAAAAATGATTTAGTACGTGGGACAAAGGCCTGTAGGTGTCCATTGTGCACATTTGACTGATTGTTCTCCAAACTTTTCAGTCCTGGGTGAGTATCTTGTTCAAGGTTGCTACGCAGTGACCTGAGGTGGGTTCAAACCTGTGATCCTTCAATCGCAAGGCGCCGAACATCCCTCTATGCCACAAATTCTTTAAGTTTCAGTCTCTGCTACTGTTGCATCATAATTGTTATCCAAATTCCAAGTCTGATCTTACAATTTGTAGATTAAGTAAATTATTGTCTGCAAAAGATCTCACAAAACCTTTGGTATTGGGCTCATGGAACCCCCTGATGCATGCCATCCACTTTATCTGCTCAATCTATGCCAACTTAACACTAGAATACGGGCCACACGACTCGCTAATGAACAATCCATATGGCTCATATAGTGCATATAAGCACTTCAAATTTATAAAGTGCTACTATAAAGTGCAGGGCCCCAGCTTTTTGTTGTGTCAGAGGTGTTGTGGAACTTAAATTTGGAGAATACTGCCGTGATAAGCAAAGGAACCAGAGGTAGACAACAATGAATGTCGTATAGGTGAGGAACAGAGAATATGCAGAATTCAGGAAGAGTTGACATAACATTCCCAGGTAAAGGGCTAAAACTATGTGATTACAACAACCAACTTGGAAACTTGTTTGTGACTAGAACTTCTGCATACCAACTTCATCACAAATTCTGTAGTGTTTGTCAATCAATGCTTAGCCAATACTCAAACTGGCTTCTGTTTTCAGAGACAACAATAATAATTATTGTCTTCTTTTGTTTAATTTACAAAAACGATGTAGTCATTGATGTTTTAACTTCAAACTCATTTCTTAAGAGGACCATATTGCCTTCACATGAACTTTACGCAGGGTAACAAACTTGCACCTGTGTAATAACATAACTGAAAGAAAAGGCGCATAGATGTGCACAGATAACCAAATGAGAGAGGAATCTACCTCCAGGTTCGAATTCCAATCTGATGTTGCCAGATCATTATATTAAAATCCATTTTCCTATCAAAACATGAATTTCCGATACGCGTTCCTCGTGCGATGAAAGTACATGTATCGGTATCAACAGTCATTTCCCTGCAAGTCCGACATGTCTGCCAAAACTACGAATTCATAATCTTTTTAGGCTTTTCTTTTTGTCGAGCTTCTTCTTGTCAAGCAGCGTCTTGTCTCCGGCATGCTTCTTGGCAATTGGCCCATCCTGAGATTTGACAGCAGCTGCTTCTTCTTTTTGACTTCTGCTAAGATGACACAAACTAGGGTTAAGTTAATGCAAACTGGAAACATGCCATACCATAGTCAACTGCAATTAGAGTATTACATGAAACTGATCCTCAACACAGAGGCTGTGGGTTCAAAATCCCTGTTATGGCCAAAATAAGTTTCATGATGTTTTTACTTCGCTTGCATCCTTAAATAAAGTCACTAGCACTTTATCCCATGGCTGATGCTTCAAGTTAAGTAAAATACTAGTCTTCTATTTTGTATCTTGCTATACTGCACCTTATAAAAACTAAAATAAGAAGGCACTTGCAGCATTGCAAGAGTGCTTTGATCTACTGCAGCAGCACTACATAGAAAGTAAACAGTTAACCAAATTCAAATACAGGCAAAACATACATAATCACTAAATCAGAAACCGAAAGAAGTTAAACTAATCATTTAAACTTTACCATATTTAAATAAAACTAAACACTACTAAGCTAAATTAGACAAATTTACCGTGGTGCCTTGGCGTGAATTTCAGTGAACATTTTTGCTCGTGTGAAGTAGTCATCGTATTGTTCCAAAAGCATCTTTCCTGCCTCTGCATTGAGAGCAGATTCGGGATTTGGGACAATCAAAAGACACTTTATTGTCTATAAAAATAAAATGAAAGCAACATAAAAGTCTTGGACATTGACATTTACTCAGGACTAAAGAGGTCATTGCATAATTACATAATGCCGAAAATGACCAGTTTTCTACCCACTCGCCTACCCTGTCTGTAACACTTTGTAACATTTCCATAGATCCCACACACCCACCCTCATGTTACATTTTTTTTAAATCAGTGTAGTTTTACTAGGAAGTGGCTCCGCTTCTTTGCACAGCTCTGTTCGTTTACAAATGCCCCTAACTAACACACTGATTTGCATATTAAAATTAGCTACGTCTTCGAGATATTTTTAGCTAACACACCTTTAGATGATGTTATTGTAAATAGCAGTTGTTATCATATAAAATCTAAAAATGTCAAGAAATCGGAATTTAAATGTAGACGATTGACTTGATTTTGATTTGGTTTTACTTGAAGCAATCAGTGATCACATTGATCACAGTGATCATATTGACACATAACAAATGAACTTGATTTGCATATTAAATTAGCCTAAGCCTTCACATCACGTGTTCCTAAAAGTGGCTGTATTAGTGATATGAAATAGTTCACTTCTCTTGGCAATTCGAAACTAAAAAATATATCGAAATTTAAAATAAATCGCGTGCTCAAAAAATTCACATTAGCTGAGAAACTGGGAGAACATTTTGTAGAAATGTCAAATTGCTAGTGTTCTGTTCGGGAGTTTTGTGGCCCAAAGAAAAAGATGATCTTTGGTTTTTAGTTTAGATTGCATATTTTTAAGTCAATTAGTTTTAAATCAATAGGCATTACAAAACATTCAGACAACCCACCCACTAAACTATGTAACGTTTCGTCACATTTTCTAGGACCCCACCCACTCTCAAGTGTTAGGGGCCCTCCACATATTACGTATGCAGCGAGGATAGTTTTGAATTTCAGCGTTATGCATACCAATCAATCAATAAAAAATACTTGATATAGTGCCCCTTCAAGATATCTACTCAGGGTGCATATGGTGGGGAGGGCCCCCGAAATTATGTACAATTGTATGTATGCAAATTTAATTGTCTAATTATGACGTCCACAATACAGAATATTAAAATCAGAACTGTAAACCCAATCACAGACTATATTCCTGCTTAATAAATTTTGTGGCATTAAAACTTTAAAATGCAGGTATTGTTAGTGTTTTATTTCTTCATAACAGTTCACAAACAAAAATAAATAGCCTGTGGTAAAATCAATGTCTTATAGACGTCTTTAGCTATTTAACCTTTGCAATGGGAAGGGGTAGAGCTCAGATGTACGTATGCATGGGGATGAGGGTCCACGAAATGTATGCGGTGCAACGGGAGAGAGGGAGTCCGAAAATCCTTTTTTTTTGTACGTAATATATGGATGGGCCCTTACGTAATTATGCAATGACCCTTTAACTGATGTATTCAATCAATCAATATTCATTTATTCAGAGGTCACAAGCCAACACAAATGCAACTTGTTTCAACAGACTCCGGACAATGTACAAGTTTCTCAAATCATATAATTATAGTCTTGGACAACTAAGGCAAGATTGTAAGACAGATATGCTGGATTTCAAAAAGGCTGGATTAAAACATTGGAGTGCAATAAAATTGATTTTACGTGATCCACATATCACTCTTTCTTGCTAGGATAGAATATGGACGAAACATGCTCGTTTGAGGAACCGGCCGTCCACGTGCAGATTAAGTGTTACATTATAATTTGTGCTAAATATGCAAGGCAACCACTGTCTGCATTTAACATTGGAATACTGACTGGTCAGCATACTCTGTACATGTAACATTAACTTTATGATACTTTTACACTAATTACAATTGGTATGTTTGCTATTTTAAATCAGAAACTGAAAGGCATGTTTTTAGTTGCATGAAGCAATTTAGTTAGTTATTAGTTAGAGGGCTCTGAGTCATGAAAAATCACACAAGTAACAGTAAGTACATAAATTAAAGTGATTGCATCTAGAGTTGTTCTCTCTTTTGTTATTAAGCTGTCTGTCTTGAACATGACAACAGTTGGGAGGACAGAATCTTGCTTTTGAAGCAGCTGTATATAACATAAGAATTCTCACACAACACTCACCAAGAGGATATGCTTTATTCCGTAATCAGGCTTCCAGTCCTTCTTTAGAGTGTTTACACAGATCTCACCATTATTTGCAATGTTTGGGTGAAATATTTTTGTTAGGAAAAATCCTTTTGGTGGCTCTGTTGGAAAGTTCTTACTCAGTACTAGCTTTACCCGGAAGTGTCCGCCAGCATATGGAGTCTCCTCTGAAACAACAAGGTCAACATAAATGCTTGTCCAAAAAATAAGATCGTGTAATAAGATCAGGCTTTGAAATTGATTACACAAACACCTCACACTGGACCTATTACTGGTGGATGCTTACAAGCTTAGCCTGAGAAAATGATCTGCATGACAATTCAGTATGAAAACAGTTTCAATTAAAAAGAAAATTTGAAAAGGAGAGATGCAGGTGTCAAATGCAGGCCAGAGATCAAAACCCGCCGTTTGTCGGCTCCTAGTTATTGAGATAAAGGCTGAAATAGGTTAGAGGGTCAAAAACAGAGGAAATCATTTTATGGTATATTGTTACAGATAAATAGGTCTTCTTTCAATATATTTAACCCTATGAGTCCCAACCGCGGGGTTCCAGGTTTCATTTATGTTCCAAGTGTGGGTATACCTGCCATGTATCCACACCATATGAAACTTAACAGGCATGTGTTAGGTACATAAAGGCACATATTTAGGTCTTAGTTCAACTGGAAATATCGGTTGCTGTGACTCTGTTTATACTAGAAGGCAAGGTGACATTTTTTTTAAATATTCATTTGGACTATTATTATGAATATACATTTTTGACCTTGCATAAAAATCGTGGAATTTTTTAGAAATGGACGCAAGCAGGCTAAGCTTTATCGAACGCACAGCACGTCGTACACATGTTATTTGCGTTTTATTGCTTCACGTGACCTACTGAAGGATGGTAACAGAAGCGATAAAATGGAGATACCAATTATGCTGACAATTCTGGTGACGGTCAAAACAATTGCGATGATGAATGGTGTTGTGAATCGAGTGGTTTTAGTGCAGAAAGCAGTGAAAATGTCTGGAAAATGGTGACAGTGATGACGATACAAGAACCTCTAGTATGCACGAGTGGGCAACTACCTTCCATTCAGCAAGTCTGCCGAATTAGTTTATGGCTGATGAAGGACCCTTAGTTGTGCTTCCACTTGATTCCACAGTACTTTGACCAGCTCGTTCCAGCATCCCTTTGGAGTATATTCGTTATAGAAACCAACAGATATACAAGGGAAAAGGGAAAGACTGATTACGAAACATAGGCCTATGACTCCCAAGTGGACATAAAATTGTTGATTTGCGCCCTCATGGAATACATCTAGGTAGATGTGAAATGTGTTCCTTTGGACCACATAGGAAGCCGGAGAAACACAAAGAAACAATGTTTGGTTGTCCGAAGTGTATGAAACGTAGTTGGATGCTGAACTGAATTTCGTACGAAGTATCAGCCCCAACAATAAGTTGTCTTGTTTTCTGATATTCTATGACTGAGCAAAAGCATATCAAAATTTACGGATTTGAAGCCATTTTTGCGAAAAAATGCTGGGACTCAAAGGGTTAAAGGAGAGATGCAGGTGTCAAATAGCCTACATATAAAGGGGTGAGGCCCAATTTAATTTTACGATGAACCTAGATGTGATGCCTCCATACCAGAGTATATTACTTATACACAAAGCAGAGAAAGTCTCACCTGGTCCATCAACAGCTGCTTGTATATCTGTGATGTCGTCTTCATTGATGACGACTTTGATGCCCTCTGGAGGATCCTTCTGTAGATCCATCAGCTCTTTCGTAACTTGGCGCAAGATTTGAGGTGATACATTCTCCACGTTGCTCTGTCATTAAAGGGAAAAAGCTATAATAAGTAAGTCGTTTGAGACTATGATCATCAGCCTTTGTGTTTATTGGACCTCTTCCACACCCAAAATGATTCTCTAGTGAATTCAGAAAAGAAGTTTGCACTCAAATGGGCAAAATAGCTATATTCAGCCAGTGGGAAATAGCATTCAAAACAATTGTTAACAAATAACTGTCAAGGTAATCCCTTTAATCCATGTTGTCAAGCAGTTGTCATTCATTACAATTAGGGAGGAAATTGGAATGTCGAATAGTTAGCATATAGCACAGATATCAGACAAATAAAGTAACTCGAATGTACTATAATAATAAAGAATTCACTAACAGGGCTAAAAAAATATATGCATAATTTCTTAAAGAGTAACTTTTAAATATATGCACAATTGCAAAACACAAGAAGGACAAAAAACAACATTGAATGCAAGTATATAAATAAGTATCTGGCTACTTGTAAAGAACCCCTTTAATGAACCTCACAAGGGTGCTCAACGTGGCAATCATGTTTTACTCAACCACAGTCTCTACATTGATGACGACTTTGATGCCCTCTGGAGGATCCTTCTGTAGATCCATCAGCTCTTTTGTAACTTGGCGCAAGATTTGAGGTGATACATTCTCCACGTTGCTCAATGACGGTTTAATGCTGTTTGAGCTACGACCCTTACATGACTACTTTATGTCACCCCATTTGGTGGGGATTTGCAATGTAGGGGAGCGCAATCGTCTTAATGGCCTCCTAAGAAAACTGACCCATTCTAGCTTCCTTCCTGTTGATTTCCTTCTTTTGAAGAGCACTGCTCTTCAAAAGTGCTCTTTTCCACCCAGTCCTTTTTGAACCTATGCCACATCCTTCAAAACCAACTCCCTCACCAATAAGGTCACCCCATACAACATCCGATCCAGGTCACATGTGACATGACCTCATCCTACCTAGAATTGATGCCTTGCCATGAGATCTTTTATAACGCAAATTTATGTTATATGACTGTTTAAAATCTATGCTATTATTTATACCTCTTATAAGCAATTGTGTCTGCTGGTAGTCTAATAAAGAATATTCTTATTTCTTACAAGTTTACTTAAAAAATCTAAACCGATATGTCTTAAGATGGCATGTCCGTTCATGATAACATCATATTTTACATAACTCATCATCCTTAAATTGTAACTGTAGTTGTGAATAAGCTGGTGCCCTGTGCATAGCTTTAACGTCTGGAGCTTATGATAAAAATCTGTATAGTGCCTCTTCAAACAACCTCCTTATGAGGTTTATATCACAAGTAGTTGTGAATAATTAATTACTGAAGTGTGCAATCTTTAAATCGCTACTACAGTAAATACCATACCTGCATTTCCACCCCCGCATTATGCAGGCCTTGCTGCCATTCCCATAGCATTACCACTGCTTCTGACACCATTACTGTGCATTTTGCCATGGTATTTTCACATCACTGTGTTACTTTAACTTACACAAACTACATTTGGGTAGAATAGCCTTAAGCATTACAGCAAAGAGACAAATAACAACGAGTTCAATTTGCCAGTTCGTAATTTATATAAAAATGATGGACAACGAACTCAGCGCCTAACCCACTAGCGGCCAGTGCAGAACCACAGCGGCAAGCTTCAAAGCAAGTGGGGGAGAGTGTGAGAGCCCAGTGCTGTGGTATACTGTTTGTTCCAGATTATAATGTGACCTAAACCCTTCGGTACTTAGTGTTGACTCTGCATTGCAATACATATTACATAAAATAACGTGCATTGTTGTGTCATATAATAATTCACTATATTTTTCTAAGAACACAAATAAAATCCGATAACCGGTTTAAATCGGTTTTTTAGATCCGATAATCGATTTGCTAAAAAACCGATATTAACAACCCCACAAAGAATAAATTCCCAATTGTAAGCAATATGACCAAATAGAGCATTGATACCTACAAAACCACATCCCATAATGCAATGCAATCCGTAAGTAAGTAAAGAAAACAATTTTATTTTACAAAAAAAGGACGCAAGTCTCAGTGTTGTTAATTCCTCATCAACTACCTGTTGCATTATGGGATGTGGCTGGTTATCAGCACTAAATGAGCATATTCAGGGTGGCAACATTACCATTAGGGTGCACCAAATGCCCCAATGTCAATCAAATATCCTGTCTGTAGGTTCAAATTGTTCCAATGGGCCACAATAGTGCTCATGTCAATTTTTTCAAATTCAGAATTGGTTCAAGGGGTCCACCAGAGTTCTCAAAAGACCAGTATCGCGTATTGTAAAAAAGTTATGGCATTTTCTTAAATAGAAAATATTGTCTGCTTCTTTTCTTTTATGACCGAGTTCCATGTGGTTAACTATTCCATGCTTGTTTAGCCATTTCGTCATTGCAATATTTTTTATTAGATAGACACATTTGAGTGAGTTTTAGCAAGATTTGATACTACGGCATCCAACACAAGATATATAATTGTGACATGTGTGACTCGATCAGCGATTAGGTCGAACTCTTCTTTGGTCAGCCTGTCGCTACCACGTTGGAGAGGTTGCTCTGTCATATGTGTTGGATGACCTACACATTGAAACCTCCAGGTCTCCAGACATCACCCTGCTTACAAGGCTTCGGAAGAACTGTAATGTGATGTGATCAATCGACGAACCACTTTTTGTCTATCCAGCTTCCATTTAAGCACTATTCTTTTGATGACGCAACAGGAAAAAAACGCCAGCAGGAAAGAGCGTTTGAGACAGAACTCCGCAAGTTATAATCCTTGCGCCTTGAGAAAAAACACTAAATACATGTAATGGAAGAAATACCCTCGAAAATGCAATTTTGCCCAAATATTTAATAAGTGTGGAGCTTCTGCAAACAAAAATTCAGAATGAAAACGCAAAAAAAAATTACTTCTGTGGCCGACAGTTATTTGTTATGTCTAAAAATGATACTAACCCTAACCGACCCTCATGATACCTAACCTAACCCTAACCGACCCTCACGATGCCTAATCTAACCCTAAACGACCCTCACGACGCATGATTAAAAATTTGAGGTAGTCCACACACACCAATGGTAGCACATGTGCAGAGGTCTTCACACACTAAATTTTTTATGGGTTCGGGCGTAGAAGTAACGTTTTTAATTGTTTTTGGGCCGAATTTTCGGCCGCAGAAGATTTATCCTTATTAAACATGAAATACAAAACAATAGTGTCAAGTAATTAAAGCTAATTTTATTTTATTTCATTAGGTTACAAAATAAAGGAACCCTAAAGGGACAAGTTACCGCTAGGCAGGGACCTTGTATAATTATGAAACTACACAAAACCAGTTTGAGTTTTAGTCGAACCAGTCCAAAATCAACAACGCATATGAATTTCTCGCGATTAATATATTCAATCAATAAACAAATACTCGTTTCATTAAAACTCACCGTAGACATTTTGGGTTAAAAAAACTGAAAAGCAGATTAACGAATAAATAAGGGGAAATAGAAATATTAACAGTTTTGTCGCATTATAAAACAGCTAGACCAAATCCTCTTTACAAGTTAAGACTGGTACCCTGCTTTCGAGGCTGTCCAATCACAATGCGGTTGTCAAACAACTAAACGCATCGATCAATATTATAGCGCTATGTTACTTAATTTCCAACAAGCTGGACATGTTCTGGTGCGCTGCCGTTTTGTCTATAATCAGAGTCACGCGCCCATAACTAAAGGCAGTGGCGTCGCCAAAGGTTATGGAGCAGAGGCGCAGCTGAGGGACGGGGTATACCGAGAGGTGCTAAAGCATCCTCTGAATAAAAAGTTCACCCACACAATTGATCCAATTCCAATGAGGTTTTCTCCTAAAGGAGGTAAGGGTGCTTTCAGTACGCTGCTTTACGCCTTCGGAGTGTGCAGTATGAGCACCCCAAGAGAAACGTTCTAGTTGCGCCTCTGATTATTTGTATATATATATATATATATATATATATATATATATATGGTCGTTGTCAAACAACTAAACGCCTCGATCAATATTATAGCACTATGTTACTACAGCGCACTAGAAAGCAGATGTGTCGTAATGCTATTGTTATATATATAGTTGTTATATACGCAACTAGAACGTATGTATATATATATATATATCATCCTGGAACTAAAGATGGTTGAGTATACGACTCTACCATCTTTGCTGGAACAGCTACTGTACGTAGGCCTACATCAAACATGCGTACTTTTTCGCCAGAGACAAGTATACGCTATGCCCTATAGTTCAAGGAATATTTTCAAGCCATTTAAGGCGCATGCACATCTTTATATCTGTGAAACTGTTATGTGAAGCGTCCTTGTGAGTTTCTTACGAAAATTAGTGCGCTAGGGGACTTTATCAATTATTATACTTCGCACCAGCAAGAAGTTTGGGAACCGTCTTGTATTGCATTTTCAGTCACAGAACCCACAGAATGGAATATAGTCTCCCGATTACAGTCCGTCAAGCCACATCCGTTACATTATTCAAGACAAAACTGAAGACCTACCTATTCTCCCTGATCTATGACTAAGAATGCAGCACAGTGCGCTTTTGTGCAAGACTTGTCTTGTCAAAGCGCGTTATAAATGCCTAGTTGTCTTGTACTGTATTATCTTTGGCATAGGCTTACAAACACACATTGTAAGTCTTTTATTGCACCAATATCGCACGCACGAAATCAACTAGACATCAGTCATACAATGGTGTGTATAATTATGTTGTTAAACTAAATCAAAGTATACTAATAACCAAAGACTAACTTTTAGGAACTAAATTGCCTCAAACTCTACTACTCTAGCCTACAGAGACTGGTGTGCAATGCAAAAATCCGATATGGAGCGTGAGAACTATAATGACGTCACACACACCGACGGCAATCCTGCTGTCAAATCGATATAAATTGATGAGTTTTTAATTTAAAAATTATTTAAAAAAATTGTTTTAATATTCAATTCATTTTGAAATAAGGGTCTATATCTGTTTAAACTTGATTTACACTACAATACATGCACGAACAGTGTGAAATAGGCAGCTGACCGGATGTGGATTGACCTGCGCACTAGCGAACAGGGCGTCGATTTAAGCGATTTGGTTGATTTTAATCCAATCCATCCGACATTAAAATGAAATAGTATTTGAAATTCGTCGTTTTGTACGCACGGACACATTTGTCTTTCATTATTTCTCGTGAAGCTGTTGTTTAATGTTCAGTAGGTTTGTAGATTTTCATGAATTTTAGAACTACTGTCTCGAATATACCCTTTTCACAATGACGGCTGGGTCCGTCTCTATAGGCTATTGTATGTGTTGCATTTTGTGAATTTTGCTTATTTTTAGGCGCAGGCTTCATGGAGCTTCGGGTTGGAAACAGGTATCGGCTTGGTAGAAAAATCGGAAGCGGATCCTTTGGTGATATTTATCTAGGTGAGACAGAAACAAACTTGTTGATGCGTAACAAAGAACTAAACAAGACGAACTTAACCGTGTTAATGCTCCAGTCAGTAATGTAACGCAACTTTAAAAGCCTTGCAATGGTTGGTGTAAGAGTCCTTTGTATGTTACATTATTTTTAGAAAACCTTAAACATTTTGGGATCATGAGTTGTGCTCAATATATATGACAGTACTTTGTACATAGCTTAGGGTCACCACATTCGGGGATGCCACAGTACTACCAATCTAAGTGAAATTCTCTAAGGACCTGGACTCATTAGGAAGAGTGCTATACAAAGATTATGCCTGTAAGAATTTAGACCAAAATGGAGCACTTTTGTTAGATTTTTTCATGAGAACGAAATCAAGCTAGAAATATATGAACCAGAATAGTAAACACTTAATAAAGCGGCTGGTAATGGGCTCTGCCACATACACATGGGCGTCCGCAGGATTTTTTGTAGGGGGGGGGGGGTCAGCCACAGCAGGATAAGATGGGAGCCACACAGAGGGAAGATGAGACAGTGAAATGCAGGGAAGATTGGTTGTGTTACATGTTCCTAAATGAGGTCTTTCAACCTTGCAATCTGATAGTCATTAGGACGTTTGGCCTGTCACCGATTCCACTGATTCCACATGCTTCAAGGTAATTAATTACCTTGAAGTATAAGGTAATTAATGCTATGATTTACGATACCTGGACTACAATCATCGCGCATACAGGGTTTGAATTGTCAAATTTGAACTGGGGCTTGAAAATCTGTCACATTTCGAGATGTCCCTACTATAAATTTTATGAACCTAAGATCGGTAAATGGGCTAAATTGTAGAGGGTTGCTATGGGTGCCACTGAAAGCTGATCTGGTTTGCTTGACCATCCCAAAGTAATTTTTCGGAATTAACGAGTAGTGTTGAGTAGCGAACAGGGAGCAGAAAGCAGTGATCTGGAAAATGGTGACAGTGATGACGATACCTCTAGTGTACACGAGTGGGCAACTACCTTCCATTCAGCAAGTCTGCCGAATCAGTTTATGGCTGATGAAGGACCCATAGTTGTGCTTCCACTTGATTCCACAGCACCACAGCACTTTGACCAGCTGTTTCGAGCATCCCTTTGGAGTATATTAGTTACAGAAACCAACAGATATACAAGGGAAAAGGGAAAGACTGATGACGAAACATAGGCCTATGACTCCCAAGTGGACATAAAATTGTTGATTTGCGCCCTAATGGAATTCATCTAGGTAGATGTGAAATGTATTCCTTTGGACCATATTGGAAGCCGGAGAAACGCAAAGAAACAATGTTTGGTTGTCCGAAGTGTATGAAATGTTTATGTCCAGTTGGATGCTGGACTGAATTTTGTACGAAGTATCAGCATCAACAACAAGTTGTCTTGTTTTCTGATATTGCATGACTGAGCAAAAGCGTTTCAAAATTTACGAATTTGAAGCCATTTTTTGCGAAAAAAATGCTGGGGCGGCTCAAGAAATTAAGTTATGCTAGTTTGACTCTTTCATCAGTAAAATCATGACAACTGAAAAAATCTAAGTCAAAATTTCAGAATATTTGTGTTATCAACCAGCTCTTAGCAACCAATACTCGAATGCACCAGAATTTTGCTGGGCAAAAATGGGCTATATTATGTATGAAATAAAGCGCACAGCATCTAAATCTGGTTACTACTTTGCAAATTATGGTTTATAAAATAAGGGATAAAGGCTGAAGAAATCTAGGTTGTTTACCTCTGAAAACATGCATATTTAGCAACGCACTATGTGCATCAAAAGTAATTTTTCTGCAACTAAATATTTGAATTCATGTTTAATTTAAGATATTCAAAGCAGACTTGTTTGTAACAATATACCATTGTCTCATTTGTCTGTGCAACTGCTAAACAGAATCGTGCCTTCTCATTGGTTGGCCCCTCGCTCTGGAACACACTCCCGTTGACAATGCGGTTGTTGCCAAGGGTCCACTCAAACTTCTTTTATACTCGCCTTAAAACTTTTCTATTTAGCTGTGCTGGGGTTGGAAGCGCTCCTGAAGGGGCGCTATATAAATTTTTGTAATGAATGAATGGATGGATCAAGCGATTTTCTATGTTTTTGACCCCTCTTGCCTATTTGAACCTTTTTCTCAATAACTAGGAGTCGACAACAGCAGGTTTTGACCCCCGGCCTCCTGTATTGTTAACATCTGTAGTAGGTTCATTAATATCAGTTTTTGGGGCAAACCGATTATTGGATGTAAACATCTGTTGTAATATAATCATTGGTTTTATTGGTGCGTTAGAGACATTCAGTCATGACCAGGTTGGGGTGCTGTGTCACGCCACCCCAGCTCCGGAGTTTGGGTAAGCATTGCCGCCTCCACTTTTCGGGCACACCATCAAGATACCACTGCCCTATCTATGTTCCGCCATCGTAGATCTAACACCAAAAGTGTACTGGGCAGACGTTGGCCCCTCTGAAGCAGACTGATCCTGTGTGTCTGGTTTTAGGTGAGACTTACTAGACTTTTCGCTTCAGGCAACATCGAACCGACTCACCCTTCACGAATCAGATGTCTTTCCTCGCCTCATCCCTCCCTTGACCTCCAATTCCCTCCCCTTTACACGAGCCCAGAGATGTTCGTCACCGACTAGGGTTCGGGACTGAGGTGTCATCTAACATTGCCCATAGCCTTGTCGAAGCGATACTATCCTGGCTAGCACCCAATATCGGTACCAGCCCGTTTGGGCCAAAGTAACTGAACTATGGGCTGGTCCAGGAGCATAACGATCATCAAATGGTGGCAAAATGATTTCTCATGGACGGGTGATGAATCATGCGATTCAGTTGTATGACTCATTTCTAGGGCATAACCGAGTAGACAATTTCCACCGAGTACCGAATCAGAGTATTTGGATGCACTATTTACCAGATCCGGGTACGAGCCGAATAGTAGCGGCAAATCTGGCCAGCGACTGGCGGCAAGTACCATCCGTAGGCAAAGCGTAGATAACCTGCCACGTGCACAGCTACAGAGCTATCTGTAGTCAATGCAGAGTCTATTGCAATATCCTTCATTTAGCATATCATCGCACTCTAGGCTATAACGATATATTTATTATTTAATAACTTTATTTGTGAAAAAAATGTAAAACCCTGTTATAAAATTGAAATATGAAGTTATCAGCTATGTCTGTACTCTCCAATGTTTACCAGAACGTGGGTATAGCCAATTCAAGCGGGGAAATTACTGATTTTGTTGCCACCCGGGAATGCAACTAGAAGAAATTAAATTATACAAATTAACATAATTATTTGATAGAAAATTCAATGGAATATTAGGTTCTTCTTTAATTAATCAATAACTTATAAGTAAGTTCGTTTGTCTTAAATTTATTAGATGAAAATCTTTCATTTTATCAAAAAAAAGTATGTTATCAAAAAAAGTTATTTTTAGCTGTTTGGGGGTGTAATATTTGCCAAGGCGAATACTTCCGAATAGTCCAATATTCGGCCTAGGCAAATGTCTGAGGCGATTTCTGGTTATGCCCTACTCATTTCATAATTGCTGTCCTAATCATCGTCACTGCCTTCAAAAGTTCATTGTCCGATTTGTATGTCTTCTTTCGTTCCATTTGTAGTCACCAGACAGTGAAAATAAATGATCTAAAATAATCTTACATGCATTCAGTAGATAGCAGAACATATCCACTATAGCTCATAAAATACATGTATTACTTGGAGGCTCTTAGTGAAGGATACCTAAAGGACACGTATAGTGTATGCGTGTATTTGTCCATAGAGGTCAATGTGTTAAATGTGTGCTAATTAAAATGCATTACATATGACCACTTTACAAAATTTCAGGGACCGACATTACAAATGCGGAAGAGGTTGCTATCAAGTTGGAATGCGTGAAGACAAAGCATCCGCAGCTGCACATAGAGGGAAAAATTTACAAGCTCATGCAGGGAGGAGGTAAGCTAATCTAACAATGTATTTGGAGTTTATTTTTAGAGCATAATTGCTCGAACTTGGATTGTGCAACCACTGGACAGGTGGGCTATGATTTAAATGAATGGGCTCTAATTTTAATTCATTGATGTTTTTTATGCCATTTAATGAGTTATGCTCAAAAGTGCATGTAGCTTGAAACAGATGTTTTCAGATTGTAGAGGGGAGGGTCGCCAAAAGTCTCATTATACAGTCAATTCCACAGGTTTAGACCGGCATCCAGAAATGGAAATCACTCTTTGGACGAATGGAAAACTTTCTTTTCAGTAATCAAAATTTATTCTTATATTATTATTAAATTATTCTGCCAATCTAGCTGTAGCTTAATTGCCCAAAATAAAATTAATAATAATAAAGTAAATAATTTTTTTACATTTCAAGCTGACAAGCTGCAGTATTATTGCAAGTACTGTTTGAATGAATGATGACAAGTTATTGCAGAAGTCAAATTTAACTGTCGGCAGCCTTGTAAGGTGCCCATTACATTAAAATACATCTAATTTCACCAGCATTGCTGCCTAGTGAAAGAAGGACTAGTCAACCTTACGGTGATACAGAAATCGGATTCGTTTCCTCAGCTTTACGCCCCAGTGAGTACATGATACTCTACACCCCCCTAATCTGCAGCAAATGTAATATTGTTAGTGAACGTTAGATTAAGACTTGGCATTTGGGAAACCAATTTTGCCAGTGTGTCAACTTAACTGTATTTTTTGATGGACATCTGCTGTAAACCATCACCTTTATCTGTTGCTTTAAAAGCTATCAGTTCACTGTTGTTGTTTATTTTGTGTACTTTTTTACAATTAGACCATAAATTATTCATTTGGGTCACATACAGCTTTTCAAAAATATTATGTAGCCATGTCAGGTTGAATCTCTTTGATTCAGTTGCTGTGCACAATATTTCCACTCGATTTTGGAGTGTGCAAAAAAGAGATTCTACAGAATGTTATGATTGTTTTTGTATTATACTGCACTTCTGTAAGTATGATCAGTCCTGTGATCCACACATGCAATGTATTTAGATGACTTAGTTTTTTATAGCAAGCACAAGAACGAATGTAAAGGACTTTACCTTTTTTCATGTGATTTGTTCTCATACGCTTAGTTAGCAGTAAATTAACAATAAATTATGGGAGTTTTTCACGGATTATTAATCATCATCATCATGAACTTTCAATGTTGTTCAAATTATATGACGAGTGCTTTTGGTTATGTTTTTTCAGTCGGAATTCCAACTATTAAATGGCTTGGCACAGAAGGGGACTACAATGTTATGGTGATGGAGCTACTTGGACCCAGCCTTGAGGATCTGTTTAACTTTTGCTCGAGGAAATTCAGCCTTAAGACAGTTCTGTTGTTGGCAGATCAGATGGTGAGCTTCTTATTTGGTGACACTGCATCTTTTTAATCTAACTGTTCCACTGTTCAATCTTCAGCTGCCTGTATTGTTGGCAGTATAATGAAGCTTTGTACACCTCGAGATAGTAATGTATCATTGCATGTTCTCAGGCAGAGAATACAAAACCACTGTAAAATAAATGGTTTATTAATCATGAGAGCAAAGTACAAAATGGCTTCTGGGAGTTTTCATGGATTTTTAGGCAACATATTCATTTCTGTAATGATCATTAAAGCTGTACCGATATCACTTTTTGCCGATTATGCCGATGCTGATTATTCATTTGCCGATACCCGATTATTTTGCCGATTATTTTGCTGATTATTTTATTGTGTTTCCCATGATGTCTGGTTCCAAAAGAAAGACCTACTGCTACTGCCTATTGTTGTGATACAAGCATACACTTGCTCCGTAAGAGACGTATGCATGTAGTTGGGGACTAATCCTAGGTAGGCAATATAGATTAGGGTAATTAACGGCCAAGGAAATGACTGGCCTATTCACAGCCACCCATCTAATCTAGTCTCAGCCTCTTAGGTAATTGGCAGCTAGCATGTATTCATTAGGCATGCCTCCACGATGAATGTACATCGGTTTCTCTGTTCAATTGGCCAGCCATTCCTTGGCCCATAAGCAGGCACTATGACTCACTCTGCGCAACACCTATGATGACAGGTTCCCATGGTCTATACTAGCACAGTGGGTGGTCTCACCACTGGTCTGAAGAACCCATTGGCTCAATGATGCAATATGGGAACGGAACGAAATGCCGTCCTCCACAGACCCAGTGATGTTGCTGTCGTGATTTTGCTTTTATAGACTGAAAATAATATTATAAAATAAAAAAAGAATTTTTAATATCGGCGCCGATTATCTTGCTGATATCCGATATTGCCGATATCTCTATAATCGGCCCGATTAATCAGTACAGCTCTAATGATCATTGCATGTGTGAAATTAACAAGTTTTTAATATCGCACTGTTCTGTATGATCTTCCATAATTCTTCATCAGTTGCTCTCAATGGTCGGTCGGGTTTTGATAACAGTTACTGTACTTATCATATTTTGGGTATTACCTGCCTGCTTTTAAGATCGCAGAGTAGAGTTGTTTGTTCTCAATTTTCTTTTGCTGTCCAGTTTTACAGAGCATTTCCTTGTTTTCTTGCAGATCAGTCGAGTAGAATTTATTCACAACAAAAACTTTATACATCGTGATGTTAAACCTGACAATTTTCTGATGGGACTTGGCAAGAAGGGTAATCTAGTATACATAATAGACTTTGGACTGGCAAAAAAATTTCGTGACTCAAGAACCCATCAGCACATTGCTTACCGGGAGAACAAGAACTTAACAGGAACAGCAAGATATGCCAGCATAAATACACACCTTGGAATTGGTAAGTTCATTCATTCATCCAGTAACTTCAGGAATTTATATAGCACCCCTTCAAGAAACCTACTCACTCTGAATTGTGCTCAGCCTCAGCTAAAGAGATTTAAGCAATTTGTAAAACGTGGACATGGTGTTTCAAGGTAATAAGAAAATTGAGAACAAGGTAAGTTCAACTTTAGTGGATGCCCGTTTCAAATGGAGGGTTTTGTAATTGAAAAAGCCCAGCACTGTCTAGCAGAAGAATGAGCTTTGTGATGTAGCATGCATGATGCAGTGGAGTAGCCCTAAGAGAGTCTCTGTGTTATTCTGTCGTGTGGTATACCTAGTGTTGTATCTGTAAATGAAAACGAAATTTGTGGCAATTAAAACTGAAAATAAATGAAAATCAATGCAACACAAACTAAACCGATATACAGCTGGAATAAAACATATTTCTGCTTGAAAATGCTCCTTAGACGCCTATGCATTGTTTACGTGATTTGTACATAATTCTGCCACGTTTAGTGTGGCACTGCCGATCGGTTAGTGTTCAGCCCGTGACGTTCAGTGTGTGCTGAGCGCGCGGGTCCGAGCCTCGTCCGGGCGTCAGTCACTGTGTAGGGACCTTGAGCAAGTCCTTCGTGCACCATTGCTCTGCATTACAACTGCAATTGTGCTGTCGAGGCGTGTGTACGCACATCTGAGCAAAAAATGTTGGAAGAAGGGAGGTATCAAATTTCGGTAATAAGAATAAGAAGAATGTTATGATGCCATTCAGTACCTCTTCTAGTAATTGTTCATCTATATTAAGACACACGAGGAAAATTAGATGTGTCTACTTCTGGTTACCGTTTGCCGCGAATTCGAATCCTATATTTTTTATTTAGCAAAAATGTATAGTACTTACTGCAAAGAGTTCACTTAATTAATTCAGAAATGTTGAAATTTTCATTTCTCTCGTCTTTGGCCTCTTGTGTGACGATTGTCAATGGTAGACCGTAATAATTATGGTCTACCATTGACATTTGATTGGAATTAAATTAGAACTAAAAAATTATTGCTATAGCTTAATTGATATTAAATTACTAAAGCTGTTATTTGCATACCTAAGGTAGAGCTGTGCGCCGACCTAGAACTTTCGGCGGCGGCACGTTGGTCATTTTTGGTCGGCGACGGCGGGCGCGCTGCCGACCCAAAAAATTCGGCGACGCGGCGTGATCGGCGCAGTGTTCTATAAGTTTTAGCAAACCTGCTTCAAAAGTTGTTTGGCAAGGTAACTCGCATTACAATGGTATGCATATTCTACATTATTTTTTGCCGTTGTATGATCTCAAGTTTTTATTCAAGAGAAACAATTATTCTCAGAGACTCAGAACAGACGTTTAGGAATAAAAAGCGACAAGTAATAATTGTATTTTCCCTTATCAAAGCACAACGTGATCAGAATTCACCACCTTTCCAGATTTATTGGTCAATAACCCGAATGACTTCCACATGAAGCCTTTTCCATCATTCTTAATTATTATATACTAGTCGTTCAACCTAAACTGCCCCGTCACAATAGTAAAAGTCGCTGTAGCAATGGAAGTAGTAGCAATAGCAGCAGTAGGGGAAGTAGCAGACGTAACAGTCGGATCAACTTATAACAACTTACGGTACGAGCAGCGGCAACAACAGCAAGACAATGGATAATATTTATTCGTATCCATCGCCACCAAATGACTTGGGTCTCCCAGGGTCTCATCGTGATGATGAAGATGGAATGTCTTTTTCTTATGTTGCCTTAGCTTGTTGCGGTATGTCAACTTGTGTTTCAATGAAGCGCATTTTATAGTGCATATCTCACAAAGTTGTTTTGCTCAATGCAAGCCATGTATAAAGAAGAGAAGAAAAGGAGCAGTCCCTCAAACGAGGTTGAAGTATGAAGTGTTACCGACTTCATTATCTGAGCCTCATCATATGAGGGTGTATGGCCCCAGCTGATTTGAATCCCAAAACACTCTATTGTCAGTAAAGTTATTAGGCCTACATTATCGAGCGTATGGTGCATATTAAATGACATTTGAATCTAGATTTAATATTACATTAGGCTTAGAAATGCACAATGAGCAAAGAAAATGTCTCCAATTATTAGGGCCCTAATACAAACAATTATTAACTTAATGTGAGTATATGGTACTTACACATTTCCATAAACTTGTTTGTCATCTGCCAAAATTATGTGTGAATAGGCCTACTTGAAATAATCCAGGCAGTCGATTACACGGCAAAGACGGTGCTATAGTAGCACGCAAGTGTTGTCGTAGGATAATCAGTAAAACTTTTAGTGATTGCCCTAACACTGGTGGCTATGGCAGATATCCTATGTAGGACTATTGATGAGTCGATGTCGATAGTTGGGCAGCAGTGCAGTTACCATTTCCCACTGCAACCCAAGGTAGAGCAAATCATTAGTTGTCCATGTGCAGCAGCAGCCGCTAATTGAATACTCTTCTGCAGAATCCTATGAAATGTATCTGCTTAAACTGCGTATGAAGAAAACCAAACTTTTGTGGGCCTAGGCGTAAGTGACCTGTGACCATAGTCTTTCCGGACAGCAGGAACATCGACTTGTGTGAAAACGCTTTGCGGCTGTGCACAGATCATGGCATAAATTATCTAGGGGTCAGTGACTGAACTTTACTAATGGAACTGAGTTTATATCTATAATGGAATAATGAATGAAACATATGAAAGGGGAAGACCACATAGGGAATGGCAGATGACTTTGAAGAATGGGGTGGAACAAGTCTCCACAAGTTTAATGACGGTGTGGAGAGAAGTGGCTAGAAAGGTATCCGACACATGTCTACGGGCGATGAGTCCATGGTTGTTGATTGATTGAACATATGCCAAGTTCACAAAGGCCACGGACAGACGGTATATGTGGCCAAATATATGTATACACGAATATATATATATATATGTATATATAATTATGTACATATATGTGTGTATGTCAAGGTGGATGTGCATATCATGCATATTGTGTGTGTGCGTGCGTGAGTGTGTTTGTGAGTGTGAGCACATAAGCGTGGGTTCGGCGGCGCGCCGACAAATTGACGGCGGCGCACCAAGTCCGAGAAATCGGCGGCAGCACGGCTGGCATGAAGCTCTAACCTAAGGTATTCTATAATTAGCTTACTTGAACTAAAATTAGCTACCCTAAGACTAAGACCATAATTGATAAAACTAAAACTAGCCAAAATTGAAACTAAAACTAGCCAAAACTATAATTGACAAATCTAAAACTATAATTGAGACATAAAAACTACAACGAAAACTAAAATTAGAATTGAGAAAAAATTGTTATTAAAACTAAAAATGATGATTAACAATCATAACTAAGACTTAATTTAAACCATTAAATTAAAACAACACTAAGTATACCATCTATTGCAGTTCTTTGAATGGTTTTAAAACTCAATTGATGGGCAGCTATGAGATGTTCTCTGAGATGATGATGATGTTAAGCTTGTTATTAAATGAGTATGATGTATAATGTAGACTTTATATTTCATTTGCTGCTTCAAAAGGAAACTGATGTCATTGAGTAAATTTGTTCTTGTTTTCTCTAGTAATGAAACATTTCTTCTTTAGGATGCGTATGCAGTTGATCCAATCAAGTAAACAGTTTAAGTAAGAAAAGCAAAATTATGCCAATCTGTTTCCTCTTTCAGAACAAAGTCGTCGGGATGACATGGAATCAGAAGGCTATGTCATGATGTATTTCCTGCGAGGAAGTCTGCCATGGCAAGGTCTTAAAGCTGCAACGAAAAAACAGAAGTATGAACGAATCAGTGAAAAGAAAATGTCAACCTCAGTGGAAGAACTGTGTAAAAGTTTTCCACGTAAGTTCATTCATGGACAATTTATATTGCAGATGACATATGCACAGAAATTGTCTGAAGGAAATGTGTGCTGGATAAAAAAATAGGGAAGCACAATCGTATAAAGGTGACTATGCCTGGGAAGCCCATCACAATTGGAAATATTAGGAATACAAGTCTAATGTTGCATTACATTGGCATGAAGTGCAGAATATTTTGAAAGCTGGGTCTTCTGATCACAGATTGTGACAGGTTAAAGCTATTTTATATGTAATGACTGCATTGGTATTTCAGAATATTGCTAGGTAACATGAATCTTGATTCATGGTGTAAATAGAATATAATATTAGGTACATGTCCTTAAGTGATAATTGCTCGTCTCTGTTAAACTATGAACTCTTAGAATTATTTTTGGACATATTTTATAACTAATGGCCTTTGATTTCATTACATGTTGGTTTTTCAAACTTTTGTGAGGCGTGCATTATTAAAATTGTGAATGTTGTTAAATCCAAGAAATGCTAAAATTCATTTTGGGCCTATTTAGCCTCAAAATGCTGAGCAGTTGGCTGATGCATGAGTTAATTTTTAAAATCTGCTATGAACTCAATGTTGCAGTATTCTGTTCATAGAGTGAATTATAGGAAAAGCTGTTAAATCAATCGCTAGCACATAGCTGAGTGGATGAGAATTTAAACTATTATTTAGTAATTAAATGGTAATAATGAATGATTTTCAGCTGAATTTTCTACCTATTTGAACTTCTGTCGATCAATGCGCTTTGAAGACAAGCCAGACTATGCGTATCTGCGTCAGCTCTTCCGTAATTTATTTCATCGCCTCGGCTTTACGTACGATTACGTTTTCGACTGGAACTTACTGAATCTGGTAAGGTTTTAATCTGCCTTATGACTTTTGACTGGAGTTTGTTGAGTGTCTTCAGATTTCACCCAAGAACTTAACTGTTAAGTTGTTGTTCTGGTCATAAATAAAGGCTGATTGCCTTTTTCCTACATGTCCCATGTGTAAATTGTGGTATGAAATGAACTGTTGATTTGTGACTGACTCCTCTGCTCGGCTGAACAAGGTCTCCTATATGTTCCTCATGCTCGCACTGCCACCAGGCAGAGCCATGCCTTCTCAGTGGTAGGCCCTCGATTTGAAATGATCTTTGAATCCCTTCTCAGGCATTCCTCTCCAATTATTTCTCATCTTGAGACTATTTTATTAGGCCATGCTGGTGTTCTAAGCACCTCTGAGTGTCACCTTGATGAGGCGCTATACCTAAATTCTCGTAATCAATGAATGAATAATTGTTGGTTTGTAATCTAACATTCTTTTTATTTAGCTCTTACTCTTTTGTCAAATTGAAGTTTTTAATATCTCTTACTTTTGAAACTAGGGTTTCAATCTTCCATTTAATTTTACATTTTTTTTATCTTATTCTTTAATAAGTTTTTAATCTCTTTGTCATTTATAGCAGGCAAGTAGTCATCCTGTCGAGGACCAGTCAACTGGAAGGCGTGATCGTCCGTTCATGCCTGGTTCGGCCACAAGGACCTTGCCAGTTCAGTCAAGGCCAGTTGTTGGGTCAAGTATGGAGCAGATGGGTATGATGGTAGCGCCACCTACACCACCAATTGTAATGCACGCCGTGGAATACCCTCCTACTTGTAAGTCCCATCCAGTGCCATCTCAAGCATTTGCTGTCTTAGACTTCATTTCTGAATTATTACTACAGTGATTGAATCGCATCAGAACAGCAAGAATAGATGAAAATCATGTTTGAAATATCGCTGTTATAGTTGCATGTTTTAAATTTCCACCAGTTTTGGTGATTACCGTAGTCCATCTATATTTGTGTGGCATTTCATATAGTGAAGCTAAACCACCAACACCAGGTGACTAAATAGTAAATATGGAATGCTGCATTGGCCAGTTGTGGGGGTATATCTACGGCAAGCACATGAGATCACAGCCAATTGGTTAGAATGAGACGGTGACTGAGCAAATCCTTCTTCACTTACAACCGCTTAGTGGCATCGATTAATTGATGTCATTTGATTGTAGCAGTTATAAATGCATTATTGTGATGATGCTTGCACGGGCCTTATGCTGATTGGCAAATCTTGCACCAGTCAATCGAATACAAACTGTTATTTTATTCTCTGAAGTGGTAGATATAGAATGATTATTTACTTAACAGTATTTGTTTCGATTGGATGTATGTTATATAATTCATTTAAGTTGCATGAACTTCCATTTGTCTTAACTATTTGTTGACTTGCACAATTTGTCTGTGTGGTTGACAGCTCATATCCCGCTACCTGTAACGTCATCTCGCCTCCGAAGTGATCACATGAACCGATTACCTCCACCGATCATGAGTCACAACCCCGGTGCCACAGAGGGGTCACACAGTCGTTCACAGTCTCGTCCCGTCATGACGAACGGCGGTGGCGGTGGTGGCAGCGGAGCGCCATTCATTTACATGCCTTATGCAGCAGCACAGGCATTTGTGCCTACGTCAACTGATGATCCTCACAGACTGCGTGAGCTGTCGATGGCGCTGACGAGAAACGCTGCCGCCAGAAACAATCGAAGTGACATTCCATCATCGTCGATGGTCTAACATCTATTCGAACGCGCAGTTCCGACCGAATGCACATCACTGTCGTCGTTGTCGTGAGCTGCGTATAGACTGTGATTATTACCTACCACAAATCTCTCCCAAGTCGTCTCCTCGTCTTGTTGCTCTTCTTCAACCACGTTACACGACTAGTGACGAATCGGCTTCAGCCACTGTGTGTGCGATCAGAGAGGCTTTTTTATTTACGCACTTGTAAATAAAGAATCGTTTCTGTGTGGTTGCCCGTCTCTAGGACAATATTCTGTTGTCACCTGCCTGCTGCGTTGTGCTTAAGACAAATCTTGGCCTCATTCGTCGGCTTGTTAGGCTAACGATGCGTTTGAGTCGACAGTGTCTGGCTTTGGACTGGCGTTTTATTTTGAACCGTTTTTTTAGGATTTATGAGTTTCTTTGTTCACCAACTGATTTGTAGGAAATGCTGGGATTTGTCGGTTTGATTGCTGTGTTGTATTCAGTCATTGCTTTTTCTGTGTTCTTTTCATCTTTACCTGCTGTGTTATGTGTCAGATTTCTTGCTGTGCTCCTCATTCTGGCTCTAGTCTTGCCTCCCCAAATGGCTCCTTACATGCTTTCTTTGGTTAGACCCTTATTTTTAAGGAATTGTGCTTCTCCAGGCATGCTTTGCAAGAAATTCTGTCTTCAGTGGCTCATGCAGTTGGGATCATTCATTATGAGGTTTGCATATACTTAAAATAATTCAGAGTTTTTGTGGTTTCTTAGCTGACGTGCATTCTCCAATTTTACAAATATTCCATGGCATCTACAATCTCAGCGCTTTGAAGGGCTCTTGAAAGGCTGTCTACAAATGTTTCGATATGCAATGGTCCATACAAACATCCTGAATTCCTTAATAGTGACTACTGGCAAATGCTGGTGCATTTCATGAAGGGATGTGTGATTTTTTCAAAGGGTTGTCATTCCTATGCTTTGGCCAACAACTGTAATGATAACACATGTGACAACTGTGGCACATGTTAAATGAATGCTTAATTTGCCATGGTTTAATGCTGTAAGCAGTGTTTGTGAATGCACAGTGTCTTTGATTAAGCCTCTTTACATGTTTATGTGTGAGTGAAGAGATCACATGTATAACTGTTTAGGTGTGAGTGAAGAGTGCATGTCCTGGTGCTTTTAGAATTGGTTTCCACTTACTAATATATTGTCTGGTAATAAAAGCATTGTTAAGCATAGCAGCAAGAATATGATTAGGATAATTTGAATAAACATTCTTTGGCTCAGGTTGGCAAATAAGTGGTAGAATGTGGAGGTTTAAAAATGCCTGTTTAGGATAAATATATAATTTGAGTATTTTGTAACTTGTGGGTCAGAATAGGACAGATGATAACATAAATATTGTATTAACTCTTGTAAAATTCTGTTTTCTGACTGTTATAATAGGACTTGGAGTTTTTCGTGAGTCTTTGAGACTGTGCAATTCTATATATATATACACTCTATACTTATTTTCTGGTCAGATAGATTGCAATTACTGTGACCTGTGTGGCCAAATGCTTTTGTCGGGTCGTGTATATACAACAAATATATTGCTATTACTTACATGGCCAAAAACTTGTCGAATTTAGAATCATTCAAATAGTGTGCGACAGCTTTCTCATGTGTCATCGAAGTATCACTTACAGATACAAACTTCACATGTTGACAGATAATGGACAATTCCTATATGCACTGTTTATGGCAGGCTATCAGTTGATGCACTTATGTATCTGTGCCCAGCTTTCAAATCACATTACATCAGGTCACTCAAGCTGTGACTTCACTTGGAAAGGTTGGTTGTCCTGTTCTTGCTGCTACTGTGAGGTGTGTTTTTGTCATGCTTTTGTTTCATAATGTTGTACTACTCATTATCTCTGGAACTCCACCACTCGGTGTGTCGGATGTGTTGCTGCTGTGAGCTATCGTTGAAATTAGCGATTATGCAGCCACATTACTATCCATCTGACGGTCACCACAATTGTGGTCTGTTACCAGACATTTTGTTTGCTCTGCCTATCTTTTATTTAGCACATAAGTAGAAAATTGTCTGGTTTGTATTCTTCTATGGTTCCTCAGAGCTTTAAGTTGGTCAGTTCTCTGAATCTGTAATCATTTTAAATATTTAAACTTGTGCTGTTGTTTTGCAGTAGTACCATTAAGTCATGTAATCCATATGGAAAGTGGCATGATTGTTGGATTACTGCTAGGGCCATCTGTTAACTCAACCTTCACGACTGCTCTGCTGTTGATATATTTGTGTACTGGATGAAGATGCATTATTAAGCTAATTGAAGGCAGTTAACCATATTACAAACAGGCTTGGCCACATTCTGAACGGAATGTGTGTTCACTGTTCCAGACCATGTTATAGTGAAACATGCATTATCTATATCCATATTACTGAGCTCTTTATGAGCACACCTTGCTGGGCACAGAAGGACTGATGTGGGCAGTTTGATTAGTTACAAGTCCTTGCTTTTTCCTGATCTAGTTTGCAACTGTTGTTTCTGTACTGATATTTGCTTACTACACCATTAGATGTTGTAATTGTTACTTTTTTTCTTTTCCCCGATTTAAGTTTGTCATTTGTTTCTCGTTTCTTGGAGTTTTGTTGGCTGTTTTCGTCATGCTTGTGCTTGGTATTTTCGCATGCCAGTAAGGCATATGTTTGGTGCGAGGCATATGTTTTGTGCTGACAGTTTTTTTATAGTGACAGGACGATTACAGTGCTAGTTGTTGAGGTTCAGGTTGACTCTGTGCAGTGGAAATCCAGAGTTGTAGATGGAGGCCATTTGGTGATGGTGGTTATGGAGGGTAGAGCAACAGTTGGTTTTGGGGCCAAGCCCAGTGCAAATCTCATATGGGAAGCAAGGACCAGATTGGCCTATCCTCTGTATCTGCAAGTAGCCTGTGGTGTGAGGTAATTTCAGCATCATATGGCTTTTACTCTGTGACAAACTCCCTGTCTCCACGGGCTCACTTAGAATTTGACTGAGCTCACTCTTATACTGGAACCTACTGGTGACCGATGGTTGCTACACCTTTGCAGAGGTCATTGGTTTTTTGTCTTAAGATTTTGAGGTCTAAACCAGAGGAATGGAGACAATTCATTGATTGTCAGTTGGTCTAAAACAGATCGTGGAGGTTGCTTGATAGAACAAGACATCCATAGATGATGACAGACGATTTAATCACCATTCGTTTATTTTTCCAGGCACAACCAGCAGATGACAAATATTACAACAAACAGTGATGTTGGGATACAACAGTAGGATGGAGAAGGACCAAGGGCATGCTTATGGGGTCACTGACACATCTGTACAAGCAGGAAAGTAGTAAAGGAATGGTCTAATGTTGTGTATGAATGGAATGGCAGGATGCTTGTTTGCTTTTTAGTCAAATGAATTAAGCCCAAGGTCATGGATATTGGGTCATAGCACCATACAACTTGCCTTTCTCTCATTGTAATGGTACCATATTGTACTGCTTGCCAACAGTGTGCACAAACAACTTCACCATACAGACTCATCATAGAGCCTGAGCCCACAACCTTTAGACGTAGCGTACTAGCTCATTACACGCTGTAGACATGACCAATCAGAATTTGCCATGTGATGTGTTTGGCTATCACCAACCACTCCCATCTCCAGCATTTGAATCTCTGTGCATTGCTTAAAAATAGCATTTCCTGAAAGAAATATTTTGGTTGTTAGATGACTCATCTTTTTTGCCTTTGCTTAAGCTGAGGATTGTGCCAACCACAGATTGTATGTATGTTTCGGTGGCAAAGGCTTGTCTTGAATTTACAATTGAATTTATTTTGGAGACTCCTCATTTCTTTGTATCACGGGAAATTTTATGCTGAGTGCGCAATGGATTATTTTTTTCTATCATTACAAAGTATAAGCATGCTTGCATGCTTCCAGCTGAAGTTTCTGTTGGAGGCATGTTTGTCAGTAATGTTTCCTGTGTTTATAATGTATTAACTTTTTTGGCCACATCGCAACATGAGTATACAGTCGTCTGATGGGTCACAGTGCACTTTGAAGTTTTTAATGTTTTTAGGTGAAACTGAGTGGCAGATTTAATCTTTTGGAGCTGGTTTTTGTATATTTTATAAATAGCAACTGCATCTGATTATGTTAACAATTGCTATGTTAACTATTTTTATGTGAACTAACGGCTAATGCCTTTTAGTCTTTGCTTTCTTGCTTGTCAGAGTGTTATGTGTATATGTGCGCAAACACAAACTGTGCATATATAGATCGCTGTGTATATTTGTATAACATAATGTATGATAATCTTCAAAGTGAAATTAGCTGAAAATATAGAAATCAAATTATGAAACAACATTATACGTGTACTTTTTAAAATATGGGATAAGTATGTATGACTTTTATTGTGACTTGATGTCCTAATTAATGAGTATCATCCGAATGATGTTACAATGAATCAACGTCTTAGTAACTTTCAGCGCTCAGCCAATTCAAGTGTGCACGAATGCAAAATAAGCCCAGTTGAATCATTTTCGGTACTAGACAGCAATGTTGTCTGGAAGTGCCTGGATGCATAGCCCTAAATGGTCTGACGGCTATTACATCAGCAGCAAATGGATGATGGATAGAAGTGGATGGGGTTGCTCTAAGCAAAAGGCTGTGCATACATTTGTTAATTTAAGAGCACTTGGTGTGAATGAAGTGCATTTAAATGAGCATTTGGAGTTATACAGAAATTGTTGAATCTGTGCAAAATATTTAGAATTGAGGTTATGTGATGTCATTGAAGCAACAGCACAGAAGCCATCTTATTATGGAAGAGTTCACGTTGCGCAAAATAACAAGTGACAGAACTTATAATGGACGCTGGTGTATTATTAGGGACTGTTGGTGTATTATTATCTGCAATGTGAAGTTGAGCCAAGCCAGTTGCGATAAGTTTAGTGATTTTGATGCCATTCAACTGTAAAGTTGAGAACATGAGTCTGATGAGTTTTAGTTGAGGTATAACAGCATTCTCATATAACATGTACACATGTGCATATCTTTATAGACGTATATTCACGCACGATTTTGTATTTTGATAGCTTTATATTTGTAGGTGTGTGTGTGTGTGTACGTAAGTGTGATGGAGGAGAGGTTGTCGTTCGCATAATGTGTTCTGTCTGTAGTTGTTTGTTTTGCGTTGTATTCGTGGACTGTCGCCTTTTGCTTCGGTGTTTTCATTTGAGACAGTGGTACAGGAGGAGGAGGAGGAGGGGGCCTCTTACAGAGCACGATTGCATCTGATGGAATGGATTGGATGACTGGGCTGCACTTCGTCACTGCCTCGTTTGCTTCCACATGGAAATGAATTCCTTGCTTGGGCTTGCACTGGTCCTCAAACCCTGCTGGCGCGTATAAGAATTTGATGTTCGCATTTGTTCTTTTTTCAACCGTAAGCA
Organism: Bimastos eiseni; assembly: GCA_959347315.1. Lineage (NCBI taxonomy): Eukaryota > Metazoa > Annelida > Clitellata > Crassiclitellata > Lumbricidae > Bimastos > Bimastos eiseni. The sequence goes on along the minus strand of OY365812.1, from coordinate 30,451,404 downwards.
TGGTAAACTGAAGAAGTATGATCCAAGTAAAAACAAAAGTGAAAAGAAAATGTTAATCTAATTGTAAGATTAAATAATACTCATTCCACTCAATATTACTCTTTCGTGTACTTTACAGTCTTTTGTAAGGTTTGGTTAATTGCTAAGCTATCACACGACTTCAATTATTAGCATTAGGCCTAAAGTCATCGTTGTTTATAATAGGATGTGCAATGCAGAATAGGAAGAAATGTTTGTCACCTCCTCTCTAATCTCTCTATGCCCTTAACCCCTTACCGCCGGCTCTCCTTCCACAACGTATCGCCTCCTTTATCGCCTTTCCAGCATCAATTTACGTAACCAGATTGCCCTTTCCCCTCTACTTCGTCATTGCGTCCTCTCAGATCCTCCGACCGCCTTCATCTTTTCGTTCCTCGTGTCAGGACCACAAAGGCTAAATTCGGATCACCCTTTGCCTGTATTGGTTTCTCTCTGTGGGTTAACTCTTGCCTTCTCTCTGTCATCTTCTCTGGCTGGGTGTCTACCTTTCGGTCACAACTGAAACCGTCCTTTTCTGTAGAGGTACATCGCACTGGAAGCGCTTTAGAAGGGCTTTTCTTGCGAGAAGCGCCTAATAAATGAGAAGATACCACACAACGCAAATTCCACATTTCTGTTCGGCGGCCAGACAGCTAGGACCGAAGTCAGAGAAGGTTGTAAACAGAATGTCACGATCAGTCACGTGAAAGGCAGCAAGAGCAACCATAAGAGCCAGTAGACAGTGAGTAGAATGAGTTGTTATTTATCAACTGCAGTCTGTAGATACATGCCAGAAGGCAATTGAGCAATGAGAGTTTCCGTAAAGTGGTGGTTTGGCAACTAGAAGTTACGTTTGGATGGGAGAAGACCAGAATGTTTTCGATAGGTAGTGACTCTTGCCCGATCACCACTGAACTACATTAGTTAAAACTAGTGGCTCCAGCGTTGCGTCTTCTTAAATGAAAGACTTCAATACTCACGTTTCTTCCTTTAATTTAATGAAGCACTGTTTTACGACAGAGCATAATAAGTCCGTGACAGAGCGAAGTGTACGAGGACGTGTGCTGCCAGCTACCGAGTAAAAAGTCAGGTCTAGCGCAAAACGTGATGAGAAATGTAGAGACAAGGGAGCAGAGTGGAAGAGTAGGATAGGATTGAGAGGATCGGAAGAAGAAGGTGATGATGAAAATAGATTGGACGCAATAGAGGAAGAGAGGAAAACAGGATATGAGAAGTTAGCGAGTGAAGATAGTAGAAAAGACGAGAAGAAGGAGGATCAGATGGAGGAAGAAGAGGATGAGACGACGATCGAAGAGTTGATAATGAGGAAGTAGCATTAGAAATTAAAGAGGATGAGGCGGAGGCAGTAGACGAAGAGTTTGACGACGAAGAAAAGAGGACAGGATGAAAAGAAGTTCAGGAAGATAAATAGACATTCAGAGTAGCAACGATGCAGAAATTCCAGATTGCTTTTGAAGGACCTGAAGGATAGGATGGTCAATGCAAACAAATGCGGAGCTAAAATCAAAGAGTTGGCCTGGAAGAATCGCTATGAACTCGAGGTCAAGAGTCGACACAATTTCTATGACTTGGAATCGTCTATAGCCAATTTGTCTTAAAGGGAGTTGGTTGTTTGTTTCGACTGAGTTTGAAAGCTGTCCGTAGCTCATAATAAGCTTGGAAATGAATAATAAAGTTGAAATTGGACGATAGTTTGCCAGACCAGATTGGCCGCCTTTTTTATACGAGGTCGGATGATGATGACTTGTTTGTGTTTCCCAGGGAGATGGGATTTAGTTAGAGAGGCATCAATGAGAAGAGCTAATATAAGTGCAAAGCCAGAAGATAGAACTTTGAGAAGCCAGCCAGAGGCAGAATCAAGTTCACATTGTTTTGTAGTAGAATCAGTAAGCAACAATTTTCCACGTCAATAGCAACAATTTCATCAAATGCATCGGCTATCCGTGTTATCCATCGAGGTACATAATACAACTTATTCGATAGACGGTGGTGTACACGTACAGCGGATATCTTTAGATGCCTTCCTAAATTCCAATTTCCAGCAATGAATCCTAATCTTCTTTTCTCGTCAGACAGAGCCATTAAACATTTTAAAACAATTTGCAACACGTGGTAGTAATCAATGCTACTTATGGTTGCTCAAAATGGCATCCATTCTGAATTTATATAGCGCCCAGCGGCCCACTATGGATAGTCAGCAGATTCAACCGGCAGTTAAGCGAAGTCGTTCGCTAGATGGCACGTACAATCAGGACAGTCGTCCCCTGGGTTCGCGTCAGAGCCTCTGCCGGGGACATCGTACCCGAGGGCCCCGCAGGAAGCGACGCCGCCGTCGGAGCCTAATGAATGTATCTGTCCGGAAACGACTGTTGAGGCACGTGACCAGCGTAGAGAAAGGGGAATCCCACCGGAAAGAGATCGAGAAATAACTGGAGCTTAAATGATGCATTCAATTGTGGTCGGTCCTTCTTAGCTGTACTGGTCAGCTGAGGAGTCCATTCGTATCCGAGGAATTGGTCACTTGGGAACCACCACGGTCGGGCGATTTCTCTGTCTAGAGAAGCAGTTAGTATCTTATGACCAAGAATGTAGCGGCCATAATCTTAATACTTGTAGGCCCTACTTGGAGGTTGGAACAAGTAGATGATCTCTTCCCCTCTTCTCCTTCTCGTCTTCTCCCTGCCTTTCTTGATATCCGCTACCTTTGTTCCTTACCTTGGACCTCTTGCTCCTGTTCTTGTTGTCGTCATTTTGTTTGTTTTTCTTTCTCATTGCTTCATTATCCTCATTCTCCTCATTCATCGTTCTTCTCGTTTTACCTATACTCGCCTTTCTTCTTTGCAACTCTGTTCTATAAAATCATTGTTATCCATGAGCGTCTTCTTTCTGTATAAAAACATCTTTTCAAGAGGCGATATGTAAATTATGTTTGTGCTAGCAGTCATATTAACCTTTTAATGACCAGCGTTATTAAATATTGACTGCCTTACATTTTACTACTAGCTGGTCGTATATGATACACACACACACATATATATATATATAAAATACATGTATATATGTATATATATAATATATATTATATATACATATAAATAAATAAATATATATATTATATGACTTCAATGGCTATTAACGACACTTTAAAAGCACACAGGCCAACAGACCAATGAAAAGGTATTTATAGCAACCAACCAGAGGTGCAAAAACTAAAAACCTGACTCATTCTCTGAAACTGCTGTCATTTTCCAATAAAAAAATTCCTAAGATGAATTAGGTCATTCATCCAACTGGCGAGAAGCTATGCCGAGGCCTGAATCAACGTTGAATATCAAACCATTGCAATCAATTGTGAATCCAATCTAATGCAGGAGACGGAGCTCTATAGACTATAGGAAGTCCATTCCAGATGGTAGCTCTATATACGGTTGGCCTATACAGATAACGTATTTGACGTATTTGTGCGACAATTGAAAATATTAAAAAATATTAGGAGTGAACCGAATTTGAATTTCTTGCCGATTCTGCGTACCGAGTATTACAAGTTTAATTTTGTCAAGTCGGAGCCGAGTTTTGAAAATTTTAAACGTTTCATTTTTTTGATATTATGTTTGCACAACTTTTATGAATTTGTTAGTTTTGCATTAGTTTACACTAAGAAGGTATGACTAATAAGCACTACTAGTAGTAGTATTTTGTGCTGTTAGTATGGTCGATTGTCGTTATGTACATTAAGAAATCCGATTTTTGTCTTTAAAACAGAAAATAGGAAAGATTAATTTTCGGACCCAATGTTTGTCCGAGTCCGAGTAATGCCGAGTAGGCCTAGCTAGGCGTACAACGAAACTCGCCCCGAGACGGGTTCCAAACAGAGTTTCTATTCAGTCCTAAATAATCCTATTTGGAATTTGTATGCTCACAAACGTTCAAATTTTGTTCGCTCTTCAAAGAGTTATTTTCACAGATGACTCAGAATAATTCACGATAAACGTATACCGCTTACAGTTCGTCGTAAGTAATCGTCTGATTAGATTGCAACGACCGATGATGCATTGAGATGCAGGCGACATCTCTCGTAGCGAACAGATCGCTTTCAAGACAGACCGACGACGATTTCTTTACAAATACCTTTATACCTCGCTGCGGGCCTCTTACTCCCCTCGCTCTGTCTCTATCTCTGACTCTCTGTCTCTCTGTCTTCGTTTTTCTCAGTCTCTCCATTTCTTCCGGTTTATCTCTGCATCCGTTCCTCCGTGTCTTCATCTCCTCTTCACTCTCCTCATATCTCTTCGCATCGGTTCCTCCCTCTCTACCTCTCATGCTATATGTAGTCTTCCTTTTGTTCGTTTCATTATGGTGAGTTGTTTGGCGTCGACTCACCCTTCTAAACCGTCTTCCACTCACCCATGAACTCTTCCATCCGTTCCTTCATCCAGTCTGCATCCATTTCCAAACGATCGTGCGTTGGTCAGGGAGGATAGTCCACTTAGGTCAATAGAGTCCATCGATAGGAGGATATAGCTGGTGGATATTATGTCATGTCCCAGATCCGCCTTCCACCGTTTCCATGTACATCCATGCCCTGGTAACAACCAATGACCACGTGACACTCACTCATGATCAGATATTGATGTCCATTGTTGTGCGATAACAGAATGTGTGTTAATCCTTTTACTCCGAATCAGCTCGATAAACATAATGGAGATAGGGCCTATCTGGTAAAGAAGGGCGAATGGATGAACGGAAAAAGAAAGATAGAACATAAGGTAATCTTGCATTTTAGGTGCTCAAATTATTAAATTTTCAGCAGAATTTTGATTAATGTGCAACGTTAACTGTTATTAAAAATATTTAAATGGCTAATAGGTTTATAAAAGTAGAAGCGGGATCGATGAAAACAATTTTCCTATATTTAAGTAGAAGCTGGATTGACGAAAAAATCATACTTAAATAGAAGCTGTAGGCTATTGATAAAAAATATGCATAAATGGAATCGGGATTAATGAAAAGAATCACATTTAAATAGAAACTACTATATTGAAGACAAAATCTGTTTAAATGGAAGCGGGATTGATAAAAATACTTAAATAGAAGCTTGGTTTATGAAACAATCTGTTTAAATGAGATTGATGAAAAGAATGCAATTTTAATGGGAGCATATTGTTGAGAAAAATTTGCCTCAAAATAATTGGCTTCGAAATAATTTGAGCACCTAAAATGCTGGATTACCGAACATCATACGTTTTTTAGACTGATAACATCGAGTTAAATACCTGCGTCAACCTACGTCAATCAGTGTCGTTGACATCGACCTCTTTTCTACCTGAGGTGTACCGTACTTGACGATTTAGTAGGCTTATAGAAATTTAGAAAAACGACGAGCATTTAAGGCCGCAAAAACGTTTAGTCCATTAATACGTTAGTAGCTTAGTAGTTTCCGATGCTTAACGACATCCTAAGATTGCTAACGCCCTTGTCGTCGCAGTTACCCAACGTTAGGAATACCATACTCAACAATTGATTAGTATTATCCTAAGTTTGTGGCTGACCGAATCGTTGACGTTACTTTGCATATAGTTTTATTGCAACTGGATACGATTTAAAATTTAATTAAACATTGTCTATTCCGGAGGTTCTGAACTTATGGACTGTGGTCCGCAGAACACAGGTGGTCCGCGGCCATCTGCCTGGTGGTCCGTGAACAGGAGCCTAACGTCTATGCTTTTAAAATTTAAAAACATGTAAAGCAAATACATTTTCTCAATGTTCAAATTATAATTTAATTTATTTGGAGGATTTATGTAGCGTCCCTTAAAACATCTACTCAGTAGCGCTACCGCCCCAACCTCGGCTAAACAGTAACCTACAGTGAAAGGTATCAATCGCTAGATTGCAGCTCGAAACTAGTAACTGCAAAGTAATTTTTTTCAATTTGTTTGGATAAACTTTGCCTAAATACACAAGCCCATGGCTCACATTGGATTTGGCAGTTTTCTTATAATAATTTTTTGTTCCAAAAATAAGTGATCAGGAAAATGATCCATGTTATCGATAATTGTTAGTTTTGTCATAAAAAGATTTAAATTCCAATTTGTTCTTTTGAAATAATAACAACTCTATTTATAATATTGTATATTCTTACATAAATTTAGAACGAACACTGTAAGTACTAGAAGATGTACCATACGGGGCCATTCAACCTAACCATAGGTTAAAACCACCCATTAATAGGTTAAAACCTTTTTTATCCTATAGCCTAGGTTAAAAAATCACCAAAGACAACATCAACCTAACCATAGGTTAAAACCAACATCAACCAATAACCAGGAAAAAACGCCAGGAACTTTCCAATAGTTTTGACCTGGTGTGCACAAACCTATAGGCACGGTCAAAAACTCCACCTATACTCCCTAAAGTCAAAAGCCAAGGGAATTTCCAAAGTTTTCGATAATGGGAAATTTCCAAAAGTTTCAACGAGTCAGCAGTTTCGACGATGAGTCATCACGTGATTACCAAGTCTTCAGTATCAATCCAAGAATTAAAGGACTCAGGATAACCAAGCCATTTCACTAAAGATTTCTTCCCTCGTTTTCTGATTACCTTTTCAATTCTAAATATTTCTTGAGTTGTCTTTTGAAGCTCCTGTTCATAAAACGAACCCTGTATTTCCTCACCATTATAATCAGCAATCTTATAAGTTGGTGGATCTGTGTATTGAATTTGAGTAATAGTAAACATTTCTAAAGTTCATCGAGCTGTAAATACTTTTTCAAATATATTCTTCTTCTTAGTTATCCTAACCCTATCTCCAATAGAGAATCTAGGCTTAATGGGTTCTGAGATCTCATCACTGTACAAATTTTCATCCATACAGTCTTTTCATTATTTTTAAGACTAGCCTTAGATGGTGTCATTTTAATAGAAGAATACCTAGTCTCATTATAATTACTAACCATTTCACCCAACACGTCTGTATATCTTCTTGTTTAATTAGCTGTAAAGTGCTTAAACATTTTCTCTCGCATCGTTCTGTTCCAGCGCTCAACGACGCAAGAGTTTTCTTTATTCTCAGTAGAGTACAACTCAACCAAATTCTTTACGTCTCTATTATAAAAGTCTTTACCTTTATCTACCCATACTTTAATAAGCCTTCTACCGCTCTCGAGTATCTTCACGAAGTCTTTATCGGTAGATTTTCCACTCTTATCGTTTAATGGCACGATCCAACCATATTTTGAAAACACATCTATCACGGTTAACAGGTATTTCACACCATCGTTGTCTTTAGCGAAAGACTGCATATCGACTAAATCAGCGGCCCATATTTCATCTATCCTACTAACCTACACTTTCCTTTTTTTAAACGTCTTACTAGTGGTTTATGTAATTCATCCGCGAGTTGGTCGGTCCATTTCAGATAGGGTTTTATTTTTAGGCTTTTTTTAAACCTAACCCGAGACTGGTTTTAGTAGATAATATAGGTTTGACTATAGCCTTCTCTATTCTCTCCCGTAAGCTAGGATTAGGTATATTATTCAATTCATTAATCATTGCTCTGTCGGCGATATTCCTAGAAGCCGTATCCGCGTGCTGGTTGTAAGCTAAATCATGAGAATATTCAGCGTTATCGACTCTATCAACGGGTTTCGACCAATCTTTTGGGGTTCCATCAGGATTCAACCGCAAATCTAGTCTAGTTCCTGGTCCTGTAAACTGGTGTCCTGGTAACTGCATATCACCTGAAAATTTAGCCCATGGTAACTTAATACCGCTAGTAACCGAATTTAGAGATCCAACTAGATCGCCACCTTGTGCTGCTTTCACGAACTGTCTTTGTTTTTCCGCATACATCACACGTGCCTCTAAGCATTGACCTCCCATTCTTCGCTATAACAGTCTGTACATTTTTAGTTTCAGTATGAGTTTTACACTTTACACACTACATTTTAAATACGATGAGATATATTTAAAATGGAAGTCAAAGATTTTTCGTGGAACGACATATTATCTAATAGATTCAATAACCCTCTTTTACCTAGAAGCGTAAGAGGGTTAATCGTAGGAAAGTCTGGATGTGGTAAGACTACTTTACTGTTGAACCTACTTCTAAGACCCGGATGGTTAGATTATAACAATGTACAAATATTCAGAAGGTCTCTCTTTCAACCAGAGTATAAAATTCTGAAAAAAGCATTTGAAGAAAAACTACCTAAAGAATCCATCATCGGGTTATTTTATGCTCAAGACGAGATCATGAGACAAAATTATTCACCAGAGGTTGTAGTTGAGGAAATGGCTAAACACTTGAATAAAAAATCTGATATTTCTTCCCAGTTCTTTGAATCAGCAGAAGACGTGCCAGACCCGAGTGACTTGACCTGTGACAAGAAGAACTTGATGAGTTTCGATGATTTACAGTTAGAAAAGCAGAATAAATGCGAGACTTATTACATCCGAGGATGACACAGTAGCGTCGACAGTTTCTATCTAGCACAGAATTATTCCAAACTCCCGAGACAGACAATTAAAGAGAATGCAAACTTTATCTGTTTGTTTCCCCAAGACCTGAAAAATATTGATCACATCTACAACGACTACGTGAGTACAGACATGCCTTAGGAGGAGTTTAGAAAACTATGCAAAACAGCGTGGAAGCAACCTCACGGATTTGTAGTAATAGACCAGACTAGTAATAAGAATACGGAAAGTATAGATGCGGTTTCGATGAATTCTACATTCCATCATAAATAAATCTTTGCTAATTTAAAAATGGAATCGATTCTACAAAAGATTGCAGACAATACCGAAAGGATTGCTCGTTACACGGAGCCAAAGTCATCGTTTTACATATTATTAAGTAACAAGACTTCGCGAATAAGGAAGCGGTTCAATCCGCTGATACAGTTCGATAAAGATAAAAAGTACGAGATGGCTCTTGTCAATCTGGAAACATATTTTTCATTCCCAAACATCGACGCGACTAACAACAACTTTTTCTATTCGCCGAATGGTGGAGGTATGTGGGTTACTATAACCATTCCCGAAGGCTGCTATGAAATTACAGACATTAACGAATACGTCCAGAGAATCATGAAAGAAAACGAGCATTATGATATGGTTAACGAAGAATACAATATTAAGATAGAAGCAAACAGCAATACGTTAAAGACTGTTGTACATCTAGCGGATAATTACATGGTTGATTTTTGGGGGTTGAACTCTATAGGGAAAGTTCTCGGTTTCCACAGGCGGCGTTAATCGGCGGGTTACCAGGAATCGGAGAATATAGTGGACATAATGAGTGTTAGTAATCTGAGGGTAACGAGCGATATCATCGGAGCATCCTATAACAACGGAAATACAGATAACATTATCTATTCCCTCTTCCCGAATGTAGGGCCTGGCTATAAGATAATTGAAACGCTGAGAAATTTGATCTATCTTCCAATCACCCTATCCACGATTTCGACAATGGAAACGACTCTCACCGATCAGAATGGTAAACTAATTAGTCTGCGAGGTGAGGAATTATCGAAACGGTTTCATATTAGAGAAGCTTAAAAGTTTTTGTAGTTTTATATAAAAGTCGATACACAAACGTCAAAGTCAATATTTCAGAAGGACAAAAAGATAAAATTAAAAGACAGCTACAAGCGGGAACAGGTGTTAGTATTGGATTAAAGCACAGCGATTTTAACGGAGAGCACGTGTTAGCTAATTGATTACAAAACGAACGTTTATTTACGTTTTACCTTTTTACGTTTAATATTATGTTTCCAACTTTAAAATGTCGTTTCTTAAAATTCAGGACCCAGCCAAACGAGACCTTATGGTTGAGAATTTTCTCAAGATGAAGCAATATATTAGACAAGACTCGTTATATGAGAAATTTGGGGACATTGGACTTCAGCGGGAATTGATAAAGGCGTGCAAACCCATAATCGACTCGCAGTCTGGACTTTCTAAAAAATTAGGCGCGATTTAGGAAAGCACTACGGCGACTTCTACAGCTCTTCGAGCATTGCAGGCATCGCTATCGACATCCTTGAAAGCGATTCAATTCCCACAATATCCCTCAATAGACGTGTTTGCGGACGATCCCGTTTCAGATATTAGAACCTTGGAATTAGGTGATATTGCCACAAAATATTTAAAAGAATACGCTGCGAATGAAAAGTTGATGGCCACGACCATCGGAATACACTCTAGAGATGAGGTTTTTTCATTGGAAACTATCCCACGATATATCTATTGGTAATAACGCCTACAAGGAAACTCCAGGGCTATGGGAATTGATGACGATGAAGGAACCAAACGAGTCGATATACAGTCAAAACCATCTGGACGAGTACTGGGAAATTCTTTAATCGACGGGTGCCTTGTATGTACCTAATAATCCGAATAAAACCAAATCGTCTAGAGGTCTAAAATATAATAAAATTATTAAGCCATAGCTCTCGATGCGGAAAGGCAGGTTCTCGACGGGTGAGGGAGTCGTAGTTCTACCACAAGACCCTAATGCGTTAGTGGATATGTTAATTCTACGAATGGCTAGCTTCAGAGCGGGAAATACAAGATTAAGAAACGAGATAATAGGTATCTGCGATGAGTTACTTAGAAAAAATAAGATAAATGCGTTAGACTATAAAAATTTAATGATGCAATTATAAAATGATTGTCATAACAAAGAGAAGATTTGCTAAAAGATACGTCGTAGGAGGCGCTGGAATATTTGACATGATATGAGAATGTTTTAAAAGAATGTTATCCTCGAATGCTGCAGGACAGGTAGCAACAACCACAATAAGTGCTGGGAAAGACGCTGCGACGGAGATTGGGAAAAAGGCTATAGATGTTGGTAAGACCGTTGCTATTAATGCTAGAAAGCGATAGGTTGATAAAATAGCGGAAAAAATGTTTACATCACCACCACTTAGTCAAAAGAGTAAGGAAACGTTACAGAATTTAATATACCCCAACGGAAACCAACAGAGCGAGGATGTGCTAAAGGGTTTAATATCTCCCCACCCTTCGGCGAATATAAATAATTTACTGTCTGGTATCGGCGGCGCCATATCGATCCGAGATTTGGTGCGTGGATCTGGAATGAGGTGGACTTAAAATAAAATCTTGTTATATTAAAAAATGCAGTCAGATATTCTAAGATTTACTGAAAATACTATTCTAGACGAGTGAATTGAGAGATATGAACTTCATGAATATGAACAAGTGGCGGGGCGAATCTTAACACTGGGGAAATTCGCATAAATATCGAACTTCAAGATATCTTCAGTCATCCCTCCGAGTCATACCTGCTTTTCGAAGGCAGACTGACTAAAGCGGATGGAACCTTTTACGTTAATGCCGACGCTGCAGCATTAGTTAAAAACGGGCTGATGCATCTCTTCAGTCAAATGTCGTCTTCCTTGTCTAATCAAAGAAATAGAAAGCGTGTTTCATCCTGGACAAGCGACAACTATGCTTGGTCTATTGAAGTATCCCAACGACTTTGCTCTTGCTCGGTGACTTAACCAACTATGTACTATAGATACAGCCGCCACTGCTGTTATAAACGATAACACGGGATTCGTGATAAGACAAGCGTATCTCATTCGGAAACCAACTGCAAAGCGGTTGGCAAAGTCAACCTCAGTAAAATTTCATGGTTTATACCGCACGTTCAAGCGTCTGACATGGAAAGAGTGCAGCTGTATAAAGCGATCGAGGCAAAGGAAACGCTACCAGTAGCCTATCGAGCCCACCTTTGCGATACTATAACGGTTCCTGTATCTGACACGTTTAGTTAGCGACTTAGTGTAAAGACAGCGCCAGAAAAACCCAGGTACATCATAGTTGGATTTCAAACGAATCGAAACGGCAATCAAGAGGCTAACCCATCAATTTTCGATCATTGCGATATCAAGAACATGCATGTGATGATGAACCAGGACAGATATTCAGCGGTCGACTACAACCTCTCATTCCCGAATCAGCAATTTTCTAGAGCTTACAGAGACGCGGCGACCTTTAGCGAAAAATTCTACGGAATGGACCAGTTGGTAACTCAGAGCAACATCACTCCGGCTGACTACAAAGACTTATACCCGCTATTCGTTTTCGATATGAGTAAGCAATCTGAACGGTTAAAGTCGTCTGTCGTAGACATCCAGATCAAGGCTACTTTTAATGCTGCGATCCCTGCTGGAACGGAAGCTTATGCAGTCGTCATTTCGGATAAATTGTTAAATTTCCAATAAGACGGTCAGAAGATGAGCGTAGTATATTAAAGAAAATATTTTCTATTATAAAAAGAACATGAAACTCTCACAACTGAAATCGTTAATGAAGGAACATTGAATAAAGGGTAGTTATATGAACAAACCAGAAATGTTAAGAATACTCGTTGAGAAGGGTATTTTACCGGAATCAGAATTGCCTGAACCAGTGAAAGAGAAAAGGTAAGCATTACCCAAGTACGAGTATTTAAAAACTATTAGAAATAATCCTATAAGCGTTGAAATCCTACACAAAGACACTAACGAAGCCGTCACGTACTCATCGTTGTATAAGGCGAGTATGACTTTAAAAACCAGTATGAACACGCTGAAGGCTTATAATGGTAAAGTCTGGAGAAATCGATATGAGATTAAAATACTAACATACAGTTTTATCCAGCTACTTAAAATGGAAACTCGTAAATTTTTAGATTTTGAAACTTTGGAAGAAGACATAGTTTTTACTGTTAAAACGAAGCAATATTTATATGGCACAGAAGGATATTTTTACCTGATAACGGTAGTGGCGCCCGATGAGACAGAGCACTACATGAGCGTATACGGGGAGCCCCTCCTGCTCAGCAAGTTGCAAACGAACAAGACATTTACTTTTACAAAAACAAAGATAGAAACGGAGCCGGGATGGATCCCGTCGTTGATCGTAGTATCTGGAGATAACGATGTTGTTGAACTTGAGGTTTAAATTTTCAATGAAAATAGTCATTGAAAATCTTAGTCATCGTACACGAATAACTGCATCACGCTTAATCCAGGCCTGCCCGGTTCAGCTTGTTTACAATACAACATGTAAGATGTGTATTTTCATACGGAATCGATTAAAAATTCTTGATAAGCATTTCCTAAGTAAGTAGGATTAGGTGCAGTGTATAAAATATTCCATAATCCTAAATCGGTGGCTCCTTCTATCCTCCAATAATAAAGCCTTTCGGAGGATTTATTCCTTCCTTTCAATCCAATCTTCCAGATTCTTACAGGTGTTGATAGTTAAAAAGAATTGACTGTTGACGTTAGACACCCATTCACCTTCGTCTTTGAACGCATTGAAAGCTTTCTTATTTTGAAATTCACAAGTGGCGATCGCTTCAAAACCATAATTACTCGTATTCAAAGTTAATCTAGGAACGTAGCTGACATGACATTTTCTTCCGAGTGTGATATCAGTAAGAGTAGGAATCCACTATAACGGCCCAATATCCGTCCATTCCGCCCCATCGCTCGTGGATATAATATGATATCGCCAGTAAACGTAATTAGACGATGCTGGAAATGTAAATTTGCTCAAAACTCCTACATCGAGGACATTCGTTTTAGGACTTAGGATGTCTGTAAATATTAATCCATCGCTACTCGCTTGAACTTTCCATCTAGTAATACATTCGTTTAATACCGTGCTAGTAATGATGTAGAAACCCGACATAGACAAAGGAACGGGATATTTAATCTGTAACTAAACATCAGTTACTGTATCGGCTATCCAACATTCGGGGGCATGACAAGCATTTTGAAACGCTTTCCACGGTTCAAAGTTTCGTAAGTAAAACCGTTTATCGTCGTTGCATTCGAAGTCGTGGTAGGTGCTGCAGTTACGTATAGTCTCGAGTTATCAGTGGTAGTATTGTTCGATATCGCTTGGTTGACTAAGGTTTCAACTTGACCAAAACTCGCGACCTGACTAGCTAAGACTGGTGGATGAATGTCAGTCGGTAGACCTTTTATCATATATACCATTCATATTTAAATCACTGTCCATATCGTTCGTTCCATCTCTTTTTAGAAATGTATTACTCGCTTGGGATAGAGTAACACCTCCAGAAACTATTCTTTGAGTTGATCCAGTATCAGTTCGTCCAAATTTATCGACAGGCATGTTTTTAAATAGGTGATATTATTTAATATAATTCGTTTACGACTTTTTGAAATTTACAACCATTGTTGCACGTTTTCTTCAGTACATACAGACATAAATGACCACAATACACTTGGCCGTCTGGTTGTATTCGCTCACTGTTATAAAACAGCGGTCTTTGTAGATATTTTATCATTTCCGTAGGAGGAGGAAGTCCATAGCTGTCGAAATAAATTTTATCATTAGCACGCTTGATCCAACATGTCCAATGCGTTCCTTTACCATCAGAATCGTCCTGATTGAGAATTCCGCACTCGTTCGCTCTTGGCTTCTTCGGCAGTTCATCTCTTAGAAATACTCCTCTGAAATTATTTATGTTTAGTTTTTAGCCGCTTCAATTGGATCCACGTTCGATAAAGCAATATGGGGCAGCGTTACGCCCTCGACATCGATATGTTTAACACTCATTTTATATTGGAGAATAATGTCCATATGCTAAAGCGTGGATGCCATCTTGCTGAATCACTCGTTTATCATCTTCCGCTGAAAGAGCTACCTTGTTAACGTCCTCGGTGTAGATATCGTGAAGATGTGATCGAATGACATTCATCTTTCTCGATTGTTCTCTCTTGGTGAATAAGCAGTCCTTGTAGTCTTCGGGAGTGATAGATTTCTTGACAACATTCTTCCTGACGCCTTTACATTTCTTGTAATCTACTCAAGCCATCTTGTATGAATACAGCTTCGATCTTAAACCTACAAACTCTTCAATCTGTTTTCCAGCTGCTTCGTCTTTGAACATACCAATGACCTTTTTATTAATCCCAGTTTCTATACCAGAGGGGTGGTCTTTAGGATTGTCGCTAGTGGTGAACCTGCTTCTAATGTCTGGAGCTATATCAGCGTAGAAGTCTTCGGTCTTAATTTCATAAGCTAGAGAATCTGTATATGTAAAAAGTAACATTGCTCTATCTTCAAACTTTTTCTTGATGTAATTATAATGAAAATCATACATTATAGTTTTTACTCAAGTCTAAAATACACATGCCAAGATATATAGGCTTATTGTAAAATAGCTTTGTACGTTTCGTGTGAATGGCAATTAGGTTTTCATCAAAAATTGCTCGAGTGTCGTAACTCGTTCTTGCTGCTAGTTTTAGGGCTTGCTTCTCGCTAGAAACCAGTTTTATATCTACCCGAGCCTCTATGTTCTCGCATGTCGTACCAAAGACACTACTGTTCATTAGTTTAAAAAAGTCTTTCTCCAAATCGTTGGTGGCTTTCGTCCTCAGGATGGTATTTAGATCGATATACTTTTTCAGCCAGGCACTTTCTTCAGATTTAATTCCACGATGAATTTTGGTAATCTTTAAGCATAGGCCTTCATACAATATTAAATTTTAATAATGGACTATATATTTTACTTTATCACACAGGTTTGGTATAAGTTTTGCTACATCTGATTCTTTGAGCTTAACACTCTCTGGAGCAAGAGGATAGTCATTGTGAAGATCGTGTAAATCTCTCGGATATTCCAAGTCCATCTCCTCTACTATAGATGGCGTTCCTCTCCAGTCGTTTAGCTCATCATTACCCATCCACTGAAACCTATGAGTTGGTAGATTTTTACACATTGCCCATCCGTACAAATTGTTTGCGCCTAAATAGGACAAAAATGTTGATGGCTTGCTATCGTCAAACGCTGGCATGTACTTATTGTTTGCCTGCCCATAACGATGTGAAATGGTGCTAACACCGCCTCTTATCCCGTGCTTAACCATTAGTATCGTATCATATAATCGCTCAACAATTCCAACTCTACTCCAGTCAACTTTAATATGGCGTCCCAAGGAAGACCAGGAGAAGTATAATACCAAGCGGGATCTAGACAATAGTTCTCACAGCACACATCTCTAAAATTCTCAAATACATCAGCAAGCAGGAGAACATCACTCACGTTATATAAATCGTGGCATTCTCTAAACGTTTTAAATCCGAATTCATTCCATATCATCTGTGTGTGGTTGTAGTCTTCGTCACTAATGTCTGAGTCGTTAAGTCTCGAATAGAATGCTGACTTTGGTGGTGGTTCTGTTTCATTCATTCGATCGATGGAATTAATAAAAGCAAGAGATCGAGCTGATTGTCAGAGTAGTGCTTGCTTATATTTTTACACTGGTCTTTGCTCAAGTTCCTCGATAAAGCGTCGAGACTCGATGCCATGAATTTGAAACTATCGATGAAACGTAATTCTCGTTTAACCTCTACTTCCTTATTTTCTTTATTTATAAACTTATCAACCACAACCTCTCTGGTAAATGAGATATATTTTTCTTCGTTGGTAGGAATACAGTTAATTTTTTCATTATCATCACCTCGTAATTTCTTTATGAATAGATGACTGTCATAAGCGGATAGATTATGGAACAATACTGGGAAATACTTGAGGACTTTATAATTTAGATTACAGTTTTTATGTGCGGCGCCTCTATATTTTCCAGTTAAATGGCAATGGTCTCTAACTCTTGATCATCACCCTGTTCGCCTTCGCATATGTGACCAACTGTAGCCGAGTCGCAAAGCGCCTGATCTTTCTTTCCAAATATCATTTTCTTTGGAAATTTAAATCGATTATAAATATCTGTTATATTATCCATAAGAGTGTCTATGAATATCTGAGCTACATCATCTTAGCTCTCCGCTGTGAACGTTAAGGGAGCTTGTGAATATAGATCATCATCAAAGCATTTTCTATAATAACAGAAAGAACTAGGGACGTGTTTTTAATATTTGTTGGTGTAAGACATGCTGGGATCTGGATGGCAAGTGTCTATAGGTTTTATGAATGAAAATCGGCGTACACGACGAAGGGGACTCTCATCTTTCTATAATAATTTTTGAAACTCAGGATAGCTTCTGGTTCTGATAGTTCTATCTTTTGAGCGTCGTGTTGGGAACAGTACTCGGTGTGTTTATTTAATGAATCGATTTTACTGAATCCTATTAAGCATCTTTTACAATAGTGCATTGAATTAAGAGATTTTTTCGTTCGGGCAACCATCAGTCTGTTAAAATTCTTTATCCAACAATAGTGTTTCTTTTCTCCATAAGAAATGAGCAATATATCTACACACCTATCGTTCTCATGCTTTGATAAATATAGTGGGAATAGGTTAACATCTTTCTCATGACCAAAACCATTAATACCAATATTATTATTTCTCTCAAACTTACTTATCACATTAGCATCCGCTGCTACTGGGAATTCGATACCGGACCAATTAAGTTCCTCAGACTGTCTAATTAATTCTTTCGTAATTCTTTCTGGATGGTTTTCAACTGGGTTTAAGGCTTTCGTTACACACCACTTGAAGCATTCTTCATCTTTGTTCTTCATATTGATTATAGCCTCCTTTCTCGCTAACTCCTTCGGTAGTGGGATGTAAGAACTACCTTCCAACGGTTTATGAACAACGGTGTTGATATCTAATTTTTGAACCGCTCTGAGTCTCCAGTTACTACCACGCATCTGGAAGGCAGCCATCGACTCGATAATTTTATCTTTCGCGTTGTTATAAATTTCACTTACATCGGTGGAGTCTAGAATCACCTCAGTCGTTGAAATGAATGGAAAATCTGTGGAATTTACTTCTCCAGACTTCATGTCAACGCGCTCCATTGTGGAGGTAAGGACAAAGTTGACCTTAGACTATCGATTTTTAGTCAACAAGTCTGCCGCCTGTGTTTGAACGGCATCAAGAAAAGATGTGGCATCAATACCGTTAACCCCTCTACCGTGTATTGTTTCGTGAAGCCCTTGATAGCTGAAGCTGTCTCTCTAATTTTACGTGTCTTCCTATGAATTTTACCGAATATAGGATTCACTTTGGCTTTCAGTGCTTCTAACGTCTCGTTCACCTTTATTTTTGGCTCATCAGGTATGTACCCTTCGATCCGCTTTGCGAATGTATTAATCGCTGATTTAGTTTTATCCTTATACTTTTCGCACTGTCATGGCTGGTATAGGAACTAGTGTTGGGATACTAATGTCAGGAACGGGGGCGTCAAACAAACTGACATTAGGTGAGGGGGCGCTGTAGGCTTCAATTTTAGCAATCAACTCTGCTTTCCGCAGTCTCGAATACCCAACCAAGCCACTCTGCTTGGCGATTTTTCCTTATTCAATAACAGTTTTCTTTGAGTATTGCATTTTATATTGAATTAGCAAATCTTTAAGCTGTTTTGAAAAAATATTTTCATTCATTTTATATATACAAGAATATTTTTATAATCAACTAACCTGTTGGAATTAATCCATGCAGCTTCTTTCGCACCATCCTGTGAAAGCGCTTCACCAAATCCGTGATAGTGTGTTGTATCGCCCATCGTCGTCCGCACATCTAACTTTTTTCACTAGAATATATAGGCCTATGTGCGAAACTATAGTAAATTTACGTTATAATTAGGTCTATAATAGGATCATACTGAGAATGTGGGTATAGGCTAATATCATATGTGTTGGTGTACAATGGATCATCGAAACTGTTGTGAAATTCCCGGACCTTTATCGAGTTGGTGCACGGTTTTAACCTAATATCCAAGAGGTTTCACATTAGCGCGGTTTTGTCGATGGTTTTAACCAAATTTCCCGGCGTTTTACCTAGAGCTTAGGTTTCGTCGAAACTGCTGACTCGTTGAAACTTTTGGAAATTTCACATTATCGAAAACTTTGGAAATTCCCTTGGCTTTTGACTTATAGGGAGTATAGGTGGAGTTTTTGACCATGCCTATAGGTTTGTGCACGCCAGGTCGAAACTATTGGAAAGTTCCTGGAGTTTTTTCCTGGTTATTGGTTGATGTTGGTTTTAACCTATGGTTAGGTTTATGTTGTTTTTGGTGATTTTTTAACCTAGGCTATAGGATAAATAAAGTTTCTAATATATTATGGGAGTGGTTTTAACCTATGGTTAGGTTGAATGGCCCCGTATGGTACATCTTTTACTACTACTGTATCATTATATTTTACTTAAAAAGGGTTTGAGCATTTATTAACATTTATAGTAAATAAGAAAATACTAATTATTGACTGTCATGAAATTTATTAGACTAAAGTTATAGTTGCATAGTCAGTATAGTTTTATATTTATTATAATATTACAATTACAGCTTGCATGTAGACCTACTATCCTAATAATAACCATATTGCGCCAGTGGCAAAATTTCAGTGGTGGTCTGGTAGTCCGCGAAATTTATATTGGTCCTTGAGACTCAAAAGGTTGAGAACCTATATATAATCGATGTCACTTATAATATATATATAATATATATGTGTGTATCTATATATACACAGTTGGTAATGAGTATTTATATTGAGATATCGTTAAGTGTATATACAGGGTGGACCAAAAAATAACCCCTGCAGTTTTTTTTAATATTTCTGTCAAAAGTCGGAAATTTTTTGATGGTCAAAAAAACATTTAACGACGCAAAAAGTTGTAAAAAGCAAATTTATGAAGTCGCATTTCGAGTAGTTGTAATAAAGCACACTTCATAATTATTATTATTATTGAGAAAACTGTGGAAATAATCGCATATGGAAGTCAAGCAGGTTATTGTATCGGTTAATAAAAATGTTTTGCGATTAATCATTTTATGATAGTATATGTAACAAAATAGACATGAGCAAGACCGTGACAGATAAAATGCGTATACAGACACTTCATGAATCATGAGCATGGTCTTGGAGTCAAAACTCAATCTGGGATCGCTGGAGCTGAGCACTTATAAAAACATGCGGTCGCGTTGATGATAGGGGGTGGGCTGTGGAACGTCGTAAGGGCAGCGGAAGGCAGAAACTTATCTGCACCCGAACAAATATCGAGCATGTTGACTAACTTATTTGCTCACCGAATAGCAACATCAGAAATCATCTCAGTACTCGGCGAGGTTCAGCAGAGTTGAAAGAATTGCCAAAAAAGGTCTGAACTTCACCGCTTTTCGTCGTGTCCCTAGGCAAACTATCACCGATGCAATGACCCCATCCAGGTCATCAAAACTTGCCACATAGACTCAGAATATGTGTGGCTACTGGTGGTAGACACAGGTTTTAAAACAATATGATGTTTGTTTTATAACAATTAGGCCTACACGAGACGTAGCCTCATAAAATCGTGTTTGTAATTTTTTCCTGCGTAAGATATTTTTGACTATCAAAATCAGTGGTTGCACTCATTAAAAGTGTGAAATATTTCAGTCAAATTTGACACTATACACACCCATATATATATAAAATATAATATGCACACTTATTTATACAATATATATATACACTTAACGATATCTCAAAACAAGACCGTTCGTTGATGTCAAATTATGTAGCCTATCATGAATTAGCTCAAGTATCAGTCAGATTAAACCAGACATGTAGCCAAAATACTTTCTGTTGTTAGTTTAAACTGTTCAAATAGCAGTTAAACACAAGTCTCTTTTACTAGATTACTAATTTTAATAATAATATTTAGTTTTATTGCAGCTAAGAGAAATTCAGCGATTGACAGGATAGGACCGAACAGTTTAACGAAATCTTATGACATCAAAGTCCGTTGACTTCGATGGAAACATATCTGCATTGTCTTTCACTGTTTCGTCCGACCTCACATACACCGCAGGTTTAAAGACTCCTTCGGTTTACAGTGATACGAGGTGACAATGGGAAACCATTGAAACTTAAACATTGGTTTTGTCGATTGAAATCGAATCTGTGAGTTAAGTAATTGGCACTAGACCAATAATGTGACGCAAGAGGAAGAAGAAGAGCGTGGAAGAGTAAGGGAGGAGGAGGAGGAGGAGGAAGAGGAGGAGGAGGAGGAGGAGGAGGAAGGGGACGAGGAGAGAATGAAATACGGTATATACGGACGTGCGTACATACTAACACGCGCGCTTGGAAGAAGTGGAGGAGGAAGAGGAAAACGAGGAGGAGGACGACGAGAAGAAGGCGAGAAAATAGAGGGAAAGAATAGGAAAAGGAGAGGGGAAGAAGAAGAGTAAGATACAAAAGAAAGAATGGGAGAAGAGATGGATAGAAAAAAGAGGTAGAGGACAAGAGGGAAGAGGATCATGGAAGGATGGAAGAGAACATGATGAGGAAGGGTAGTAGAAGACATTTTTGCATATGCATAGGACTATGTGTGTGTGTGTGTTTATATGATACATTAATATATGTATATATACTAGGTATATATTATATATATAGATATATAGGGAGTTTAGGCGTTTAGGCTATACGTGTATACGTATGTAGGTATATATATATAGGTATATATATATGTAGGTAAATCTATGCATATGCATATATATATATATATAAGCATGCTCGTAATAAGAATATAAATATATACATGTGTGTGTGTGGGTTTGAGTGTGTGTGCGCGCGCGTGTGTTAGTATGTACGCACGTCCGTATACGCATCGTCGTGGGTGTATATACATGTGGTTCATAAAGCGAACGTGTGTTTATCCTTTCAACTCGTTTCGTTTGCAAATAGCGACTCTTTGGCAAAGAAGAGGAAGAAGAAGAGGAGGAAGAAGGAGAAGAAGAAGGGACTGAAGGGAGAGCGAGAGTCAACAAAGACGATGTCTCATCCACACAAAGCATTCGGTTTCTTCGTCTTCATCATCATCAGCTGCTGCAGTCGAAGGATGCGATTAAAGAGGAGGAGGGAAGGAGGAGGAGGTTGATGTGGACGGTGGCCGGCGCACTCTTTGATAGCAAGCTCGACGATGGAGGCATCGTGGATTAAAGACGGGTTTTTCTAGTGGATGCGGTCAGCACCGATCACCCACGGGATTGGCTAACGACCTCGCCGACAATAGGTGGCGCCACGTTCGGTCAATCGACGACTTCCACATATATGGCGGGTGAGGGGCGCAGAGGACGTCGGATCAACACGAGAAGGGGAGAAAGTTGGGGAGAGGGACTGAGAAATAAGAGCAGATAGAAGAACTGCGAAGAATATTACGGAAGAGAGAGACAGTCAGACAGAGTTGAAGGAAGAGGTGGAAGGATAGAGAGTGGAAGATATGTTTTTGCCCTCCACTTTTGCATTTTCTTCCCCGTAAATGTACGAAATGGGGCACAAATTATCTGCACAAAAGTAGTCTTATCGTAATTACTGCATACAGAAATAAAAAATGCAGGTTGCTCTACAAGTACACACTATAGTATCTATCTATATAAATACCTAAATCATGTGTCTACGTCGGGTTGATATAATTACCTAAATCACGCGTCTACGTCTGGTTGTCAATCTGATCTAAATATAGTCTGTCCACAGCACCGGGTACAGTAACCTTAGTCAGTACTTCCGTAAATCTTCCATACACCTTACTGCACCGGGTGCTGTTAGAGTCTTTCAAATAAACAGAGAAAGCAAAATGTCCAATTCAAGTCTTAAAAAAACTGTATTCGCGTATCTGTCAGTATATTTGCAGTTATTAAAATTAAATATGTTGTGTAATGTAAGTATATTTTTGCAGTTTTTTAAATTAATGGAATCTTAACGGGTAATGAGTATTTTTGGCGTTTTTTAGTATTGACCGCGGCGAACTTGCAGTAGACCTATGTGACGCACATTATTCGCCTTGACTGTTTCGTTAAATTAATGTGTATGTTAGCTCTGCGCCCCAGAGTCTTAACCACTACTCCAGCAACGTGAAAATTAGGTATGACCCGTGATTTTTCACGGGTTAACAGCTAGTATAGTAGTATTTTTTACAATATATATGGGATATATCATATACAGCAAAATTTCATGCGAATAAATCTTGTCCGCCATTATGAGGCTTGTAACAGGCAGTGGCGTACGCAGGATTTCCCCAAGGGGGGGGGGTAGTGTAGGCACTTTTGGGATAGTCATTTTCCCCACTAGATCTAAAAAAATTAGGGGGCTCAATGAGTCAGGATTTTTTTTTATTTTAGCCTTTTTGCACTGCAACATTTTTTTGGTGATATTTCAATATATAAATACTTTTTATTAGTATCGGCTAAGGCGCATAGCTAGTGATTTTATAACAATGGACCAAAAAAATTACAAACATATACTCAAGCCTTAAATTTGATATGATTATAAAATAGCCCTGCCTATGCAAATCAGTCTCAGATTTTCTTTTCTTGGCATCTTAATAGGCTAATATTCTTCTTCTGATTATCAGTAGAACTTCAGTTTTCTTTTCATTAGGGCCTATCTTAAATTTTATTCATTCCTTAATCATAATGAATATTGGTCTTAACTTGCATGGCTTCACAGAATAAAATCTAATCTTAGCTTCCTTAGTAGTTCATTGATTATTTCCTCGGTTGTTTGGGTCATTTCACGGTGAACATGTAGAAGAGCTAATAAATTCAGCCTAGTTTTGCTTGTCGAGTTCCTGAGATATGTTTTCAGACGGCGAAGTGTTGAGAGAGAGCGCTCACTGGTATACAGATGGAAACAGGCAATGTAATGTTGCCAGGGTTTGCAACAACTTTGTAATATTTGGATGAACTGTTGAATTACACAAATGCATTGCGTCCAAAGCATTTTTTTGGCACACTATCCGTTTCCTTGCTTGAAAGACGACGATACCACAGCCTTAGTTCTGGCACTACGAATCCCAATAGGGGCCTACGTTCAGAGCCATTGCTAATGTAACTGTAAATGTAAATGTAAAATGTAAAATGTAAATGTAAAATGTAAATGTAAAATGTAAATGTAAAATGTAAGCCATTGCTATATAACTCTGCCTTTCACATTTCACGCCCAGCACGTAAGGCGCTCTTCGCTGCTGGCCTATGGAGACCACACACCGGCCGACTGTGGGCCTCCGGCCGCATGATGCGGCCTTCAATACCGTCGCATGATCATCCTCCGGAGTCTGCGCCTAAACCTACTCCGTCGGCGCCTATTCCTCTTTCGTCTGCGCCTACCCCTACTCCGTCTGAGCATACCCATACTCCGTCGTTGTCTCGTTCATCCTCATCACGTCAGGGTCTTCGCGTTGCCACATGGAATGTGCGCTCGATTCGGGAGAAATACGTTGCGATGGCTGACGCGATTCTGTCTCATGACCTGGATCTCTTAGCCCTTACTGAGTCGTGGCATCAGGCGGCCACAGATGTTTCGATCCTACGTTCAGTCCCACCCGAATATTGTATCATTGACCGACCGCGGACTGACCCCTCCAATGCTCCCAGTAGCGGCGGTGGCATCGTGATTTACCACCAAGCTAGTCTTCGAGTAAAAATGATTGTTCTTCACCGTCTACCTTCGAGCTCTAGCTGTCTCCGTTACTTTTGCACACGGTCCCTACTCAGCCCTGGCCATCTACCGACCAGGCTCTGAACCTCCTTCATCCAAATTCTTCGAGGAATTTTCTACACTTATGGAACAGTTCGCTCTTTATAATACCCAGATAGCCGTCCTTTGAGACCTTAACCTCCATCTTGAGGTTCCCTCCTCCTCCTCAGCCACCAACTTTCGCATCTTACTGGAACAGTTTGGAATGACACAACATGTGTCTGCCTCCACGCACCAGGCTGGTGGCTGGTTAGATGTGGTCATCACTCGGGATGACTGCACCCCAACGATATATGTCTGGCCACCGGTTCTCTCCGACCATGGCGTCGTGGTAGCAAATCTACCATTTCTTCACGAGGCGCAATATATGCGTTAAGGCAGATCCGTGGTTGGAAGCACCTAGACAGACAGGCATTTGCAGCATCGTTAGCTGCGGTTCCGGCCTTTCTCTGACCCTTTCAGTCTAAGAGATCAATCAACTGATGATCTCTTCGACATCTACAACCAATCGATGACCGACATCATTGACCGCCTTCTTCCGGCCCGTACAGCCAAACTTCGGTTACATCCTCTTTCTCCATGGTTTGATGGAGAATGTCATTCTCTCCGTCGTCAAGCACATCGCCTCGAGCGCGTCTTTCGGCGCACGCGCTCTCCTGAAGATCAGGCTGCCTGGATGGTCTTTGTCCGCTCCATGCACCGATGCTACAGGAAGAAGGAGGGTGAATACTGGGAGAGGCAGAGTTCTTCCAGTGCTGGGGACACTAGGCGACTCTGGGCCACTTTTAAGGATCTCCTTGGAAGGCCGCCGTCCGCTAGCACGCTGACAGCTCCTTTTACTGCTGAAGCCTTGACTATTACGATTTCGTGGTCTCTTCCATCCGCCTGGACACAGCTCACGCACCGGAACCTACCTTTACATCTACAAGCTGTCGTCTTTGTGATCTTTCCGAGGTCAATCAACAAGATCATCGGCGCTTGATCCTTTCCTCTCCACAAAAGACGTCGGAGTTGGATCCACTTCCTCCATTCCTGATCCAGGAGTCGATTGATATCCTGCTGCCATTCCTCACTCTAGTCTGCAACGCCTCTCTTCGTGAAGGAGTCCTGCCGTCTTCCCAGAAGCGCTCGATCATCACGCCAATAATAAAGCAGTCGGGGCTTGACCCGTCTGTTCCGTCTAGCTAGAGGCCAATAGCTAATGTTACTTTCTTTTATCTCTAAGATAATTGAAAAACTTGTTGCCAGTCAGTTATTTAGCTATTTGGATACGAACAATCTACTTCCTCCATGTCAATCTGGGTTTCGTAAGGGTCACTCAACTGAGTCCCTCCTACTTCGTCTCCTCTCCGACATGTATAGTGCCATGGACAGGTCCCAAGTAACCCTTCTGGCCTTATATGATGTAAGCGCTGCATTCGATTCAGTAGATCATGATATCCTCTTGAGTCGCCTCTCCTTAACTTTTGGGATAAGAGACCTTCCACTTACCTGGATCAAGTCTTATCTCTCCGAGCGTTCTACATCTGTTGTCTTTCACTCATCTCGTTCGCCTTGGCGCCCTGCCCCCTTTGGTGTCGCCCAGGGATCGGTCCTTGGACCTCTTCTCTACATTCTTTTCACTGCAGATATCGAGTCTCTACTCACATCTTGTTCTCTTGCGAGCCATTCTTACGCAGATGATGTTCAATCGTATGTGCATTGCTCATCATCCCAGGCTTCTTCTACAGTCCGAAGAATGTCTCAAGCTACAGATAACTTAACTGCCTGAATGTCATCAAATCGAATGCGACTTAACCCGCAGAAAACTCAATATATTTGGCATGGTACCCGCCAGCAGCTGAACAAGCTCGACTTGGGCTCTCTGTCTTCTGAATTCCCTAACTTTGTATTCTCCACCTGTGTCAGGGATCTGGGGGTAGTTCTGGATCAATCAAAAACTGTCTTTTGTGAAGCACATTTCTGCATTGACTCGTTCCTGCTATTATTTCTTGCGCCAGTTGCGGGTTGTTTCCCGCTCTCTCTCCTCATCTTCTGCTGCCACTTTGGTTCATGCCTTTATCGCTAATCGATTAGATTACTGTTCCTCTCTCTTCTGTGGGCTCCCTCAGGTCCGATTGCAACCCTTGGAGGGGGTTCAAAGGGCTACAGCTCGTTTGATTGGTTGTGTTCCTAAATTTGGCCACATCTCTACGTACATGCGGGACGTCCTTCACTGGCTTCCGGTTATGCAGCGCATTCAATATAGAATCTCCTCTATTGTCTGGCACTGTGTTGTGGGCAATGCGCCTGTCTATCTTAGGGATTTGTTCACCTTAACTTCGGCTTCTTCTGGTCGCCGATCTCTTCGCTCGGCCTCTAGAGGCGACTTTGTTGTTCCACATGCTCATACCGCAACCAGGCAAATTATAGAGCTTTTGCAATTGTGGGTCCTCGTGTGTGGAACAACCTCCCATCTGATCTGCGCTATATATATATATATATATATATGTTAAATATATACACACACACCCATTTTGCACGAATAGGGCCTACGACAGCTGTCTTATATCTCTGTCCTATATCCGAAAATAATTGAATGATACATTGCGCTTGTCACATTATAGGCTAAGTTCTGCTTCATTTACACCCTGCCAGAGTGACCCTGGTATTCGGTATCCAGTATACATCAAATCTATGCCACAGCTGTTGCCTCCGTGGAGTCAGCGCGTATGCTGCGCTCAGTGCACTGTGAGTGTCTGTTTAACTCTGTTATTCCTCTGGGAGGGGCATGGTCCCAAAATTATCCCATCTTATTCTGTAGTTTGTTGCTAAAAAATATTTTCAACTATGCCAATGGGGGGGGGGGTTAACTCCCCAACCCCCTTGCCTACGTCACTGGTAACAGGGTCAACAGGACATTGACTGGATGCCTAATTAACTTCGGCTATAACTTTCCGCAAGACTCATGTCAACGTTTAAGTTATTCGGACCTAATGTTTGATATGAATGTATACGGACTTCTCTCTAGCGCATTCACAATTACTTGTTTAATATGCCAAAGTTTTAATTAGGATTCCATATTTAATCAATGACTAGAAACAACTATAATATGCCTATAAGATGGTCAAGTGCATTTGGCTGGTGATAACAAAGCTAATTTAACCCATTAAGAATCTACCTATTGTATTTTTACATCATATAGCCTAGTTATCAACAGCCAAATGTAAAAATGTAATAAGGACATTCTTAATGGGATAAAAATGTCGGGATTTAGGTGGAAGAGTATTACGTAGTGGCGCGTTTCCCTATAGGCGCACTAGGCGCACTCAGGGGGCCACCAAATGACGAAAACATTACACACAAAATAATATCTCAGGGGAAAAAAGAATGAAAACATTTCATATAAAAATAATATCTCAAAGGTCCCTAAATGAATAATAACCATTCCATACAAAATAACATCTCATGGGCCCCAAGTGAATTAAAACATTTCATACAAAATAACATCTCAGGGGCCTGCAAATGAATGAAAGTATTTGATACAAAATAACTTTTCAGAGGATCCCGAATGAGTGAGAACGTCAAATACAAAATAAAATCTCAGGGGCCCCAAACGACTGAAAACTTTTCATACAAAATAGCATCTCATGGGCCCCCAATGAATGAAAACATTAAACACAACATAGCATCTTAGGCGCCACCAAATGAATGAAAATATTAAATATAAAATTACATCTCAGGCGCCCGCAAATAAATGAAAACAATTGATACAAAATAACATCTCGGGGTACCCAAACGAATTAAAACATTTCATACAAGATAACATCTAAGGGCCCACAAATGAATGAAGACATTTAATTCAACATCTCAAGGACCCCCTAATGAATGAAAACGTTTCATATAAAATAGCATGTCTCACGTTTGAAATATTTTAGATATAATCTAATAAATTCTGTATTTTTGCAGCTAAGCATTCGTATGACAAGTCTATTGTGGTAATTCATAATTGCTTTATTAATGTAAATATCAGTATCAGCTCAGTTAGCTATGTTGGTAAGAGCGAAAGCTGCGTGTTATAAGTGTCTTCGCTTCCAGAAGGCTGCTCAGTGTTTAAATGAAAGGCTTTGCACTCTTAGGGGTGATCATGCAATCACCCCTAGGTATCCTTCTTCCTCTGAGTCTCTAAATAATGAATGCTGAAATTTATCGTTTTTCTTTCTCATGGACTTTCTCATAACACTTTCTGTGTTGAAGAGATCTGCCAGTGAACTGATCATTGGTACAGTGTCTGTAAGTATTGCGGCAAATTAAAGCCAAAATTAACTTGGCATCCTGCCCATGCCCTGTTACAAGCGTCATAATGGTGGAAAAGAATAATTTGCATGAAGTTATGCTGTATATTGTACAAAATATTACTATATAGTATATAGTGTATACTTTAAAAGCATCCTGTATTTTTATATCTGTAGAGTAAATGACTTGTTGAGATAATTTTAGCCCCTCATTTTTTTTATTTCTGGGAGTGGCAAAATTCAAAAAGTTAGGGGCAAATTTTTTTGGGCAATATTATCAGATTTATGCCCCCACTTTTAGAAACCTTGTTACACCTCTGGATACATGCTAGATGAATAAAAAACCAAGTATGCATTATTCTCCTTTGCAAATGACAATCTTTTTTTATACCCGTAATAAGTAAAAACAAATCGCAATAACAAACTTTGAACTGTTTGAGATTTGTTCACACTCGATACCTTAATCATTAATTTTATAAAAAGCGATTGTAGAGATAAAAAATAGAACAGATTTGGGAGGCACTGGGGGTAATGACAACCGCTCTATAGGCCTACTTGTTGATAGCGATCGGCATAGACAGATCATCCACAGATTAGAGCACACGAACGCCGGATGCAATTAATTAATTAGGCTACGTTAGGCTATTCAAATGAGGACGATGTAAGGACCATGAGCTCTTCCTGCACACGCAGTAACAAAGGCAATGCAACTTATAGTATTTTGTAATAAATAAAACGAGCGCTCAATGAATACAGAAATAAAAGGCTATCAATAGTTGAGTAAAGTTGATGCAAATCATCAAACTATCTATTTCGAGACTTTTATGTTGCGAACTCGGTTTCTTATATATTCGTTTTTTACATGGCTATGATGCTTAGGCCTACTCTTAGTTTTCAGATTGCATAATTACTTGTTGTTATCGCTCAATATGCATAATCTTACGTGTAGGCCTATTTAACGTCATGTGATTAATTAGAGCGCATCCCTCTGGTCAGTGCCTTTTTCTTGGTAACTAATTAATCTTAGCGTCATTTCTTTCGACGATGCAGATGCGTTTCCATTGCTCATCAAAGTTCTGGGGCGAGAGTATAGTTTCGCACCAGTAGGCTACGTACATTTGGAGACATTCGAATTTCTCCCCATTGCAAAATAATATGCTGAGTCAGACTCTCAGCGCATCAGATATTCAAAACTTCAAAGCGAGACTTTAGTTTCGAATCCTTTCTGCTCTTATTATCAATTACAATTGTGACGACCAGGCTACAATCAATGGTCATGTGAAATCGCGATTACTTTGCAAACATTAAATAAACGGTGAGTTGATTGTGTAGGGCCTACAGAGTTCAGAGAGGGAGAGAAGCTGAGAAGGTGGGTATCGTTTAGGTCGTGAACTGTTGGAAGGCAGATGATCAGCAGAGTTAGATCATCAGATGTTCAAAAGTGAAACGTCAGTTTAGAATCTTTCCTGCATCTTAATTTTTATAATTGTGACCACCATGCAACAATCATTCAATCAATGGTCATGAGAAATTGCGATTATTGAGCGGACGTTAAATAAACGCTGAATTGGTTTTCGATAAATTTCTATATAGGGGCCTAGAAGTGTTAGTATAAATTGTGTAATCATTAGCCTACCTGAATAAATAACAATCTCGTCATCAGCAGCTACAATAATAATAACAGTAATGGTGACTGTAGTCTAATAATAACTTCTTCTCAGGAATGGATTAAACGTAGACCAAATGTTACCGTCTCCGGATATGCTTGTTTAAAAATAGATGGTCAGTAAAATGTTTTTTTATTTCCAGCACGGGTGTGGTCTTTCAGGCATCACACAGCTGCAGAGATAACACCTCAATCAATGAAAGAATGGAAGCGATGATTATGTGAATTGCTTTCCTTTCATCTTGTTTATTCTACTCTTCAAAAAACATTAAAATGTACGATTGCTTTAGATCTCTCATAAAATTATTTGGATGTTTTATCTAATTCCAGTTCATATCGTACCTAATATACTTTTTTCAAGCGATTGACGGTCATCTAGGCTGATACATTGGTAACGTAGCTGTGTAGATGATTCATTAGATGATTTTAAATGAGTGGAATAAAAGACAAGAACAGTAGGCTACTGTTGCAGGGATCGAATTATTGCTATTTAGATGCGGCTGCATGTTAGCAGCAATTCTTTATTACACCGTAACCTAGACCATCACATCATTCACATGTAGGCTACTGCTTCACTGCTTCAGGTTTTTCTCTGCAAGGTTATCATCTGCCACTAAACGGGGGTCGTTTTTCGAGGAGCACATGCAATGACATTCCCAACCGTGCCTAAACAATTAAAAAGAAATCATCTGTAACATTAAATGGACAGCGTAAAAACCAGCGCCAGGTTGTTGATACATTTACTAAATTCTAACCAAAAGAGGAGGTATAAACTAATAGACGGATATCAAGCATTTGGCGAGATATTAAACTTGTGAATGAGCAACAGCATGAACGAACTACAGACTTGCGGATTAGTCTGCCTTCAGCGTTCTTTCTAACGAAACTAATTAACGTTAATTAAACAATAACAAATGTATCTTTCAGTGATGACAACAATGTTGCAAAAAAGCATTTACAAATACAAACATTTCGTCACATGCTGGTCAACACTCAACAGATAGCAGTCTAGAATGATCTAAGAACACTGCCTCTTAATATGACTGAGACTCTTCCTTTCGCTATCAGATCTACAATTGCTTCAGTAGCTGAAAACTATTTTTAATTAGGGTACTAAAACAAGTTTTTCTATCTACCGGGTTGGAACCACTTTGAGTCGTTGCGAAAACAACCATTTTACAGAATAAACTGTTGAAAATAATTTTCATAATGGCGCATCTTAGATGGTCGTTGAGAAAATCACTAAGGACCATTGCCCAATGACACCTCTATATACCTTCAGTTTGTCTATGACATTTAATTTAATTACTAACAATGAACTTCAACGAGAACATTACCATTAACGAAGTATGAGTGATGTTATGGTGCTTGTAAGTACCACTCTGAGCAAATCGTTCACAACAAGCATTGCACGTGTATCATTTTGCTTCCATGTGGCATTTTGTGTGTATTCTCAGCTGCTACTTCCATACAAATGTTTTCTGACATAGGATGCACATGTGTGGTTTTTCTCTGGTATGAACTCCTTTATGACTTTCTAGATGACACCTCTGAGTAAATGTTCTGTGACATAAATTGCACTCATTTGGCTTTTCTCTTGTGTGAATTGTATGGCATTTCATGTAACATTTCGTAGAAAACGCTTTGTGATACAAACTACACTCGAATTGTTTTACTTCATTGTTGGATCTTAAATGGCTGATTAAAACATTTTGTCTTACAAATGTTTCGCCACATAAATTGCATTTGTATGGCTTTTCTCCGGTGTGGGTTCTTAAGTGGTTGTCTAGCACATGCTTGTCTGCAAATTCTTGGTTACACAGGGAGCAAACGTATTGTTTTTCTCAAGTGTGCGTTCTTGTATGGCCTTTCAGATGAATCCTCTGTGGAAATGCTTAGCGACATAAATTGCACTTATATGGTTTTTCTCCAGTGTGTGTTCTTATGTATAATTTCAGATGACACTTCCGTACAAATGCCTTGTGACATAAATTGCACATATATGGTTTTTCTTCAATGTGTGTTCTTAGATGTAATTTCAGAGTACTCTTCAGTGCAAGTGCTCTGTGACATAAATGGCATTTGTATGGTTTTTCACCAGTGTGAATTCCTGTGTGCTTATGAAGAACACTCTTATCTGCAAATGCTTTTTGACATAAATTGCACATATATGGTTTTTCTCCAGTTTGCGTTCTTGTATGCCCTTTCAGATAACTCTTTTGTGTGAATGCTCTCTGACATGTATTGCACATATATCGTTTTGCTCCAGTGTGAATTCGTATGTACCTATCAACCGCTCTCTTATCTGCAAATGATTTCATACATAAATTGCACCTTGGTTTATCTCCGGTGTGAATTCTTGTATGATAACCCAAATGATTTTTCTGTGAAAATGATTTGTCGCATAAAGTACACTTGTATGGTTTTTCTCCAATGTGGATTCTTTCATGGATATTGAGAAAGGATCTCGTTGCGAACGTGTTCTTACAAAAATCACATTTGTATATATTTGGTTGTTTGGTGTTTCTTGTTCGCATCTTGATACCTTGAACCTTGACCTTTGAAATTTCTGTTTTGCGTAATAGCAAAAATATATAAAGTCTATTATGCGCTGAAAATAATGTCGTATGTAAACGAACGAAGAATGAATACACTGAAATGATGGATGTTCAATTTACATTTAATATATATATATATATATATATATATATATATATAAAGAACAAAAGTATGTATGTAACTAACTATATTTCCTCTCCTCCACAAAAACTTTTGATCCACTCGACGGTGTTCCCACATTTTCCACGAAGACTCTTTACTACCTCATAACAAATATAGAGGGGTTCGCGATCATAAAACTTACCCATTCCCCTAAAATTTCACCTCCAAAGTGGCGAATCGAGCTGAAAAAAACTCACGCCATTTTCACGCCGTTTACGAAACGTAGATTAATTAGTATGCAGGCATAGCAGTATTTTGAAATAGCTGATATCTAATTGGCTAAGAAAATAATGCAGACAATTCTATGAGTCGCCGACGGTGTCATAAATTGCCCGCTAGCATGGGGAAGCAATGTTCAACACATTTCATAATTGTAAGGCTACCTTACATTATTACGATCCGACCAGCGTTCGACGAAGACTCTTTATCACCCGAGAACAAATATATAGGGGGGGGGGGGGCTAAAACCGTCCTATTCACGAGCGCTGAGTCAAAAGAGTTGTGCAAAAGGATAGTGTGTGTAAATTCCACCTAATAATTAAATCTGGAGTTCCGTCCAAACGCCGCGCTAAGCGTCATGTATAATAATGCCACTCATGCAGACAATTCTACGAGTCGCCGGCGGTGTCATAAATTGCCCGCTAGCATTTTTCTATTTTAGTGTTGTTCAATTAGCATGGGGAAGCAATGTTCAACACATTTCATAATTGTAAGGTTACCTTACATTATTTTTGACCCGGGCAACGCCGGGTGATTTAGCTAGTAGCCTAGAAATTTCGAATTTTTGTCGTGAAAATCTACAAAACTTTTCAAATCGTGATGGCAAATAAGATGTCTGTACTGGTGGGCTAAGCAGTGAGCTGAAAGCAATGTTCAACATATTTCATAAGGGCCAGCTTATGTTGATCAATAGGCTATACATAACAAATAATGGTACAAGTGTATTTTAGCGTATTTTATCATACCGTGGTACTAAAATTGTATTTTAGCGTATTTCATTACTTGACGTGAATAGATGTCCAACTGTAGCATAAATGGAGACGGGATCGATGAATAAGTATAATGTGCAAGTAGGAACTGGATTGATGAAAGAAATTATGCTTAAATGGAAGCTGGATCGATGATCATGCTTGATTGATGCGAGAAAGTCGTTACGATGGACGTGGAATCGATGTAACCAAGGCCGTGAACGCACGCCAAAAAAACCTGATTGATGAAAAGAATAATACTTAAATGGAAGCTGGATCTACGAAGAGAAATATGCATGAATTGAAGTTAGGTCGAAGAAAATATCATGCATAATTGTAATCTAGTGGAACTTCCTATCAATTTTTTCAAATAAAATACTTAAAAACACTTTTAAAATTTCTTTTATCGATCCAGCTTCCATTAAAGGCAGTTATTTTATCATCTATCCAGTTTCTATTTTAAAAATGCGTGAAGCTTCTGCGGCCAAAAATTCGGCCTAAAACGCAAAAAATTACTTCTGCGGCCGAAAGTTACACATGATATTATAATGAAGGAAAGAATTAAATACGCTAAAATAAAGTGTGTCTTAGAGCATATAATTGAACGAAATGTTGATAAGAAATCCCACTAGATTCCATGGCGACGCCATTTTGTCATCAATCGAACTTCTATTAATGATATTTTCACCAATACAGCTTTCATTCATGTATCTTTCTCTTTGTCGATCCAGCTTCCATTTAAGTATATTTCTTTTCAACAATCCAGCTTCCATTTAGGTTTATTTCTTTTAATCAACGGGGTTTTTTGCGTGTGTACACCGCCTTGTTTACACCGATTCCACGTCCATCGCAACTACATTCTCACATCAATTAAGCCTAGGCACGATATTTTCGTCGATCCAGCTTCCATTTAAGCATAATTTCTTTCATCAACCCAGTTTCTACTTGCACATTCTTCTTTTTTATTGATCACGTCTCCATTCAAGCAACAGTTGGTCATCTATTCACGGCAAATAATAAAATATGCTAAAATGCACTAGAAGCACTGTGGCATAATAAAATACGCTAAATTACACTTTTACCTAAACAATTATTACGACGAGAAAAATATTTGAAACAGTATTTTCCATTTTACACATACATAGAAACATACTTGAATTAAAACCTACGAAAGTCTATCGATAGCCTATCGAAAGGCACTAATAAAGTAAAGAAAAGGATAGGCCTAGTTGCGAAACTCGATTTATTTCATCCGATGATCCCAACCAAGTTCTTCAAAAATGACGTCTCGTAAAAGATCATGAATTAATTAAGTAGAGGACACGCGTGTTGACGTAATCGCTAACTCTAAACTTCTAGAGCGTCACCTCATCATAGTGGTCAGTTAGATCGAAGTATGATGTATAGGGAGTCCAGAGAGGTAGCGAAGCTGAGAAGGCGAATACCTCTTGGGTCGAGCATAATTGGAATGCCGATGATCAGCTGAGTTAGATGTTCAAATGTGAGACTCAAGCCTTATTTCGAATAATCCTTCGTGCTCTTATTATAAATGACAATGTTGGCGATCAGGTAACAATCAGTGGTCATGAGAATCTGTGTTTAATCAAGCAATCAATCGTTGAAACTTTATATAGCGCCCATTCAAGACATCTACTTAGATGCACTTCCAGTCTGACTATGGCTAAATAGTGCAGTTTTCAATAAAGAGTAGAATGCAGACGATGTTTTGGGCAGATAATGAAGCTCTTTGGGTAGCCCTGTTTTGGTCGTGAACCATTTGATCGTGAACATTTTGTTGTGAACCTTATGTGAACCAATTGCCGTGAACATTTTGTCGGTGAACCAGTTGTCGTGGAACCGGATGGAACAAATATAAAAGGAGGACCACTTTTCTGCGGCTGGCCTACGACATTGAAGAATGGGGTAGGACAAGTCTTCAAGAGTTTAGCCAAGCTATACTAGGAACAGAAAGGTGTGTAGATAAGCCTTTGTGGTTTGACAGGCATCAGAAATCTATATATACACGTGATGAGCTCTTGAATGTTGTTTGATTGATTGATCAAATGAGGAAACACTGTTACTCAGTATTAAAATTGGCTTATTGCCAATGGATTTGGCTTGAGGAAAGGGGGGACTCGGGAGAGGGATGACAGGGCAGGACAGGCAACAGATCACGGGAATTAATTTCTTGTCCATGGATGCAGTAGCCTACCTTTTACCAAAAGTCTGCGCCTATGGCCGACAGCTTGCTATGTTCATTTGACTTGTGTTCTGTTGTGTAAGCACTAGCAAAATACCATAAAAAATCTGAAACTCTTACTGAGAAAATGCATTTTGATAACAGTGAACTAACTTTTGTGTCACCCTATACGAAATAAGGGCCAAAACCTTAGCTTCGCTGATCACATTACCCATCTTTCTCGCTCCTGCTTCATGTACAGTATATTCGTGATCTTCGAAGAATCCGCCCATGCTTGACTTCAAAACTGCATCCACAATCGCCACTTCAATAGTTCATACAAAATTGGATTACTACAACTCCGTTTTCCTCAATATAGATAGCACCCAAATAAACCGTCTTCAAGCCATTCAGAATGCTGTCACCAAGACCCTAAAAGCACCATCATATCACTCCTGTCCTCAAGTCACTTCATTGGCTCAAAATACCTGAACGGATTGAATACAAGGTCATTTCACTCACCAACAACACACTCCAATCTTCACAGCCACCATATCTCCGTCAATTGTTCACGATTCAACCACATCGCTCAACTCGTTCTTCGTCCACCTTAACACTGCTTCGCCCTTCAGTCACCTCATCACTCAAATTTGCAAATCGGTCCATATCTACTGCTGTTCCTCATCGTTGGAACAAACTCCCTCTAGCATTAGGAAAAATATTTGATCCATCGTACGAACTCACCAACGCCTCACCTCTTTCCATCTCAACCCAGGTTTTCCACCGTAAACTGAAAACACTGCTTTTTCACAAATCCTATCCTGAATCCTCCCCATCGCCATACCTTCCTCGCTGTTTCAACTCCAAACACCATCCGCCTTAGCCGTCTGCCTGTAGCAGTAGCCTGCCTGACTCTCTATATTTGACCCCTCTGCCTATCGATTCTGTTTTGATTAAGCGCCTGTGAATATGTTGGTTCCCGCGGCTTGGTTTTGTAGGCGCTGTAGAAATCCTGGGATTACGATTACGAATACGATTACTCTAGCTACTTATAGGATGTCTGCTATGTAATTGCTTGTTATGATCATTTTGCGAGTGTACATTTTTTAACGTTCATATTATGATGTTCACCAGTGCGTTTGCAAGCGGTTCAATAAAGTACATACATACTTACTTACTTAAAATACTGCGCTGTTCTGAATAGGAGAAAGGTTTGGAAGTTGGGTGGCCAATCCTTCGATTTCATGTGTGACGGGAGATAATCGTCTAGCCATTTCGTCGTCACAGCTTATGTATGACAGCGAGCGTGCACCATCCTGATGAGATACTCCTGGATCATTGCCGACAATGACTTTTGTTGCATCAAACTGCCGTTGTCTGATTGTCTGTCGAACGCTGGTTTCCCGTATTGCTCGAGAATGTTTGTGATGTAGTAGTACTGAGAGTTCAGCCTGGAACCATTTTGCACAAAGTGAAGGCTAGTGAGACCCCGGCCGACATCCCACCCCACACCATTGGCAATATGACGGACTAAACTTTATTTGTGGAGCAGATGGACTGTAGCTTTTGTGCATTCGGTACACAAGACACCCTGAACGGCGACGCATCGGTGAACAAAACATTAGACCAGTCTTCAACAGTTCACTGTTCATACTTCTATTTTTGCTCAGTTAAGTGGTGAATAATGGTGAGTTCATATCCTGAAACAAGCCAGAAATGCATAAATAAAACTAATCTCCGGAGAGAGACATGTGGTTTTCTGGAACGACTCATTCTTCGGCAAGATCTGGCTGCACAAACGAGCCACGGAACGCAATAGCGTTGAAACGTTGTATCGTGACTGACAATCGCTGAAGAAGGTAGCTTTGTCTCTTTTGGCTCTCCGGTGACTATGGTTATGCGGCGCCACAGCTCTCTGATGAATTCGAGCCCAGCGGCATTGATTGGCCCCATAGTTTCAACTGCAACAGATACAAAGTGGTAGGTCGCCATCAGCTCATTGTATTTTACATTCTTCCTGTTAGCTGCTTACTTCGCTGCTGCATCCGCTGTGGCCGATGTTAAGGGGAGATATGATGATGCTACAGTATCCGTGACTGTGACGTCTCATAGCTTGCCGCGTCCGCCTCGCGAGGTTATGAGCGTGAGCCCATTCGGGCGCCTACCATCCGTTCTCGACACACCTGGTGGCTTTTTCGATGCCTGCACGTGAGAGGTCTCTGCTGATGAGGTCGTTTAGGACCGCGTGTCATATGCCAGCCTGCCCGGGCCAAGCCCCCAGGAGATCCCGTGTGTGCCCGCTGCTGTAACCAGCAATCCACAAAGACATACGTGCGGTTGGCGTGTCGGCGCCCCCAGTCGCAGACAGACTGCAACTCTTAACAGCTTCATCGTTCATCCGTAGTCCACAGGCCGACAACGGCAGCGCCAGCAGCCAGTCGCCTGCATGGGCCGTCCGTACCGTTTCAAGGCGGGCTCGGTGGTATCCGCCCCGACATTCCGTATAAAGCGAAGACGCCACTTTTCTAACTAGTGGACCATCCCAGTTCGAATGCCTTTTCGTTCCTTCTCCTTTCGGCAGCAAACTCTTACTCTCCTCCGTCCATCTTCTCTCTAGCATCTCAACCATCAAGTCTGAATACAGATATCCAGTGCCCAGCACAGAGGATTGGAGAACACGGGTGCCTGCAGCCGATGCCAAAAAAGCAGGTAATGCTAGCGAGGCAGACCGTCGAATGCCTAGTCCTCCATCTTGATAGGTAGTGATGCATGGGTCCATTGATTGTCATACTGATGTTCGGTATGGTACTCAGACCATCTCTCAACATGCGTCATATTTAGCCAATATAGTGTGATCCGTCATGGTTTCAAAATCCTCATGGGCTGGTTTATCACAGAAACAAAGGATTCTAACAGCCGCTCTGATGTTGCCGTCTTCCAACTTTGATGCGACCGCTGCTGCCACCGCCTGATCTTCGCTCATTTTAGATCTGCCTACCTGACTTCCGTGTCCCAGACTTTGAATCTAGATTTCGTCCCATCTGCTAGCCCAATCCGATGGGAAGGCATCCACGCGTTCTTTTTACTATTGATGTGAAGTTGTGTCTCTTCCCTCCTCTGGCTGGTTGTTCCAGTACCGAAGCACTAAAGGTTAACAGCGCCTGCCACAATGTTGGTTCCTCCGCGGCCCCCAAAATCCCATTGATGATGGTTGTCAGCAATCTACTGGAGCACGGTCTGGCCGTTCTAGGGATGTATTTCATCAGTCTGTGAGGCAGAGTTGGGTGCTTGAGAGCTCCCTCACTTCCCCCTTTCGCTACTGGATCGGTTGCGCCCACTTCCACAGGAATCGGTCCGAACAGGCTCTGCGGTCGCTGACAGATCACTTACAACTTCTCTACGACCCGTCTTTCATTTCCTTCACTTACTGATGCAAAACGGATGCTTTCATGGGAATGTTTGCGAGATTGAGGGCATGGTTGATCCCGTGGACCATGTAGATGTACTCCTCCGTCCTTATTGTGAAGTTGTCTTTCTGCTCTGCAGACCGAGCACGTGCCCCTCGCTTTTGTGTGGACCGAAGTGGTGATTGTTTTTCCATACGCAAAGCCCTACTGCATCCAACACTTGTCTAATTCCTGTGTTTAGACCTCGTAGGCCAGGCAAGGCTGTTCGCCGGCCAGCCGGAACGTGCTTACCTACCCACGTGCGCAGGGTGTTTGCTTGAATGTCTCGTGTGTATGCGCGCCAAGGTGGCGAATTAGTCAAAACGAAGCGTAAAACTTGTCCTCCAGTTGAGTGGACTTCTATCAGATTGAAAACTATTATTATTATTGTTATTATTATTATTACTATTTTTTTATACCCGAGGTAAATACTGATCCCTCGGGTTGATAAAACTATTCGCCGGAGAGAGATAGATGGCTTACTGTAACGACTTATATCATGTTATTATTATTATTATTATTATTATTATTATTATTATTATTATTATTATGTCTTTACCTCCCTTCCTTGTTGTTCCGTTACATCCCCTTCATATCCCTGTCACCAACGCTCCGAGTCTCTACTGTATTTCCTGCATTCACCTTCCGAATCTTCCAATCCCCTTTTCTATATTAGTGGACTGTGGAGTCAGAAGATTTTTACCAGGGCTCTTTCCCCGGAAATATGTCTCATGTTGTAGAAGCTCGTAATCATGATCGTAAGCGTAATCTCCAAACTTCTAAAGCGCTTTTCGAAAGCCAAGCACAGGGCTTATTCACGAGCGATGCCTCGAATCAGAGAAGGTTATCTAGAGGACGATGGACTTGAGATTCTGGTGTAAAGAGGGACAGAATGCCTGTTAAGGCAGGTGTCGTTTTGGTCGAGGATTGGAAGGTGAACGATCAAGTAGGCTTAAGTTTGGGTAAGACTCTGGGCTTAGAACTGGGCCAACGCCGCCACTGATATTGTGTTTGAACCACGCTGAACATTATTCGTACTCAACGACAGTCTACATGATATGAGTGTATCCCTGATGCAGTCTTGTGTGATGCTGTTAACTTTTGCTGATTTATATTTAGAGTAAATTGCATTTCCATTTACATCACATTGCGTCAAATTAATTACACGTTTTACATGTTATTAGATTTAAGAGGCAGTGCAAGACTCTGTAAGAGAACCAAGCCATCTAGGGAATTAGAAGGAACACATGAGACGTGCAGAATACAGAACAAATATTGCCACACTGACATCTGGGGATCAAACATTGCGTTGGGAAATATAGTACTGTGCATGGTACTAATTGGGTGATTTAGTTGCTCGCGCATAATATCGGTCGATTCTTATAAATAGAGAACCATACACACGCAAATCCATTGAAGCCATTTGTTCTGTGTGGTGTTGATTATCTCACTCAAATGAAATAATGCCTCACAATCAGTCGGGTCGCATAATTGGGCCTAGTTGCGTGAAGGGTTTGATGCGATAAACTAGTAAAAACAAGAAGGCTACTAGGCCTACGACAAATTTTGGCAGTCACAAACGACGCGAACTTCGATGATGGAGGAAATTCGTCGGATGATACAGATCACTCAATAACATCATGCTGTTATTCCCCAAAAACCCTCTCAAGAGATGGGGGAAAATCCACTTTCGTGTTTGGTTAATGTTTCTAATGTAGGCCTAACTTCAAATATCTGACTTGTTCTGAAAATTGCGAATTTCAATTTTTAATATTCAATTAAAAATTAATAAATTTTATGCAAATTCAGTCTGGTTGCGATAGATGAGTATGTTATTCAAATAAATCTTACATTAGGCCATAGCTGTGTCAAGGCTGCTATTTCAAACTGATCGAATCTAATCCGACCCTAAATCTAGTTTAATTGTAATTTCCAAGGACGACTCATAATCAGTCGGGTACTCATTTGTACTCATTCATAACGATGGTGATGACGAGTCATCGACGACTAAGGGGATGATAATCGTGATGTTAATGGCAACGACAATCACGATATGATCATGACCATTAAGATCATGATGTTATCAGTGACATCAATCATGCAGAATCTTCGTACGATCTGGGATTCGACGCAAAGAATCGAGCCTGGCCATCATCCACGTCAAGACCACACCAACCCACCTTCTATGAGTGACAAGCACAAGCGCCGCCTCTGTCTCCACCCACCGCTTCCAATAGGCTGGCCTGTTTTATGCAATCGTGCACCGACAAAGGACGTCATAGCGACGTCCCATAATGCCTAGCGTCTCTTCTTTGTCCAGTTCTTTAACGTTCAATCCAAAGATCGTACATAGTCAGACTCGTGCAGACATGTATTGGAGAACTCGAGAAACGGATTAAACTATCTCTAATCATCGATTTACACGGGTGAGTCAAAGTCGGAATCGGGTTGCTACTGGGCTATACAAGACAATTTGTTTTATAACTCGCGTTACTAAAACAATGTCTTACTCAAAGGACGCGTTATAATGCGGTGATTAATCATAAAAGGCTTACTTAGAGAAAAGATGAGTTATAAGTTTAGTTTTAAAAACAGTAATCGAGGAGTATCTTCGGATTGTCCATGCAAAGAAAGAGTCGTATCATCCAGCTACTTCAAACAATCTGTTTCCGAATTATGGATTTACTCTTTTGAATCGAAATTCTTCTTTTGAAGCTGATCGCAATTCAGTCTAAACTGAAGAGCAGCACCTGGTATAGTTAAAGAGGATTCGTAAACCTAACATTAATTTGAACAATAGAAGATATCTGAGTCCGGATGAGTAACCTGAGTAGCTGTCGCAGACAGTGTTGTATGCAAGACCTTAAACTTCAAGACCAAGACGAGACCGAGACAGTGAGGTACCGAGACCGAGACACTAGGTTCAAGACAGTTCGAGATAGTAAAAGACAAATGATCCTATATA
Source organism: Bimastos eiseni (assembly GCA_959347315.1). Classification (NCBI taxonomy): domain Eukaryota; kingdom Metazoa; phylum Annelida; class Clitellata; order Crassiclitellata; family Lumbricidae; genus Bimastos; species Bimastos eiseni. The sequence continues at coordinate 30,408,671 of OY365812.1, read as the reverse complement.
AAAGGCTGTAAAATACTAATGTATCAGTTTTCGGGAATAAGGTTCATCTGTAATTTCAAGTTGAAACTTAAAAATAAATGTATATTGTATCAATTCCCAAGAACAGTTTTTATATTGCCGAGTTTCATCTTTTTCGATATTTCTTCTTCCGCCTATCTTCTGAATAGTATAAAGAAAGAACGTCTGAAATCTTCTAGACAATTTAAAACAAGCAAATTCGAAAAAAAATGAAATTATAAATTTGCGCATATCCTTACTCACCCTGAGAAACTCGAAGTTGTTCCGATCGAAACGATCGTTATGGTGGTTTTACATCAATGATAAACCAATAGCTAATTGCTATTGTTTGTAAATAGGCCTAACTTTAAATTGCGTAAACGCAAACTTCACAATTTCAGGTTTTCTCTCAAACATTTTTCCACTTTAAGACAATTGAATTGATTTCAGTAGCATGTGACTCGCGCGTTAACCAGAATTATCGTTTGTCGCAAATTCCGGTTTCAGTTTCCAGCGCAAAACTTTAAGACAGTTAACGCGAAACTTATCTTGTTCGAGACAAAACAAGACTTTCACTTCAAGACAGTTTCGAAAAATTCGAGACACTACCTCGAGACCGAGACAGCAGGCTTCCGAGACCGAGACACTAAAAAACTGTCTCGAGACAGAGACACTGTCTCGAGACCATACAACTCTGGTCGTAGAGCATACGTAATGGGTTAGGGCTAGAGTTAGGGTCAGGGCCAGGATTTTTGACTAGGCGAGCTGCAGAGTTGATGACAGAGGTATAAGCGGCGAAAGGTTGGATTTTGCATGGAAGACATTAGATCTCTAGTATGCAATTACAATAGTCAGTCCTCAATGTTACAAGTGAACGGACTAAGACAATGCTCATTTAAGCGGCGTTTGATTTTACGCATTCGTCGGAGATGAAAAGCGAGCATGTATTGCAGGTGACACCACACTGTAAAAATTTGTATGGTCCTGATTATTGTATAGCGAACAATCTGCCTATTTATTTAACTTTCCCGAAACAATATCAGTATACGTGTCTAGGCCTACGTGTCCAAAGTCATAAAATTCTGAATGAGGCGCGGATATCGGTTCGCTAGAAGCCGAAACGGTCTCAGAATGAAATATTCATTATTAAATTGATGTAAACGAGATAGTGAGTTAAGCCTTTTGCGGTTCCAACAGTGGCGGGGAGAAGCAAAAGTTCCAAACGACCAAGGGTATGAGGGAGCTTACGACGTCTCCCCAGCGAAGTCCGGGCCTGCGGAATTTTGAGTATTTGATGCAAACTGGAGTGCATTTTAGACGCTTGTAATGCCTCAAAATTTATGTACTATGATCTAGAATAAAAGCGCCAAAATCATCTTGACATGTGAAACATGTGACTATATTATTATAAACCAGGGAACATGTATATATATACATGTACATGTACATGTATATATACAACTTAGACGCTAGAAGAACACCGCGTTCGCAGTGGAAGCATTGCATAGACATAATTATAATTTGTATCGCATATAGCTCTAGGTTAAATAGATCAGCGTTGTCAAAATATAACACGCACGCTTTTTAAAGAAAATTCTGAAATAATTGTTACAAAAATTGTTGTACAAAGCGTATTCTGGTGATTTAATAGATTCTTTTTCAAATGGAGGCGATATTTGGGCACCTAGCAACCAGCCTCAACTCATTTCATATTCTCCATCATCGCCCATACCAACAACAACAGCAACTGCCGAACGAAGTTAACCGATCGGCCGCCATTTTGCCCATACTGCCTTCTGAGATATCTGGAGAACCCATTTCCAATCAGCTGCAAAGGTATCGCTAAATTTAAAGCCACGTTATTTGTGTAGCAATGCGACTGCACACACAGTATATTGGTATTGATAAATTAACTCATATTGATAAGTGCGCTTTCAAGGCATGGTATTCATGTACACGGATGATTACATGAGTCGAATTTAACTATATGGCAACCATGCAAGGCGATCTTTTGTCCAATTGCTCATTTACCATGCAATTGAACCCAGTGAATCGAAAGGCTGTGTTAACCTTTGGGAGAATCACAACGTTAATCGATCTCGCCTAATCCATTATGATCTTCCGATCAAGCCAATCCCATAGAAAAATAACAATGATGATGCAAAGACAATGATGATGGTGGTAGTGATGTTGTTGTTGTTGATGAAGATGATGATGATGACAACGACAATGATGTTCGAATGAATGCCGCATGTAGTAGACGTCAGTCACTAGTCGAAGCGACGTCACAATTGTCGTCTTGCTGACCCTCTCTCACGTGATTCCGTATTGCAATGTGGTAGATGTAATGCTGTGTAACAGCCGTAATATGACGTCGACCCTACCTGCTAAGTACAGCATGAACCACTGGCGGTTGACATCCCTCATAACCTGTTTGAATGAGAGTCACGTCATTTAATGTTCAGGACTTCAGTTGCTGCTCTGGATTTAAACCTCTGAAAGAAGAAGCGACCATCGGTTCGTCCTACACGATAGACCTATAATACGAAACGTGTGATTCACGCTCTTCGCCCTGCTGTGCACAGATTCGATGACGTGTCTTCTTACTTGCAATTAGCTTAACCGCGGCGGCTGACTCTTCACTCGGCAATATGACGGTCTTGTTCTCTATCTCGCTGAGTACTTCTTTGCCAGCATGTGACGACGATTGTTTATCAATCACTCAAATAGTTTATATTTTGCATATTAGATAGGAGGAACTCTGAATAGTTTTTTAAAAGAGGCGCTTTATAAACGTACAGTCACGGTTATGAATACGAAGATTAACACCAGAGTTGTATGGTCTTGAGACAGTGTCTCGGTCTCGAGACGTCTCGAGACAGTTATTTAGTAACTCGATCTCGGTCTCGGAAGCCTGCTGTCTCGGTCTCGGTCTCGAGGTAGTGTCTCGAATTTTTCGAAACTGTCTTTAAGTGAAAGTCTTGTTCTGTCTCGAACAAGAGGTCTCGATAAGTTTCGCGTTAGCTGTCTTAACATTTAGCGCTGGAAACTGAAGCCGGAATTTACGAGAAGCGGTAATTCTGGTTAACGCGCGAGTCACATGATACTGAAATCAATTCACTTGTCTTAAATTGGAAAAACGTCTGAGAGAGAACCTGAAATTGTGAAGTTTGCATTTACGCAATTTGAAGTTAGGCCTATTGACAAACAATAGCTATTGGCTATTGTTTGTCATTGATGTAAAACCACTATAACAGAAACGAACGGAACAACTTCGAGTTTCTCAGGGTGAGTAGGGATATGCGCAAATTTATAATTTCGTTTGGTATTTGGTATCGAATTTGCTTGTTTAAAATCGTCTAGAAGATTTCAGACGTGCTTTCTTTATACTTTTCAGAAGATAGGCGGAAGAAGAAATATCGAAAAAGATGAAACTCGGCAATATAAAAACTGTTCTTGGGAATTGATACAATATACATTATAATTAAGTTTCAAATTGAAATTACAAATGAACCTTATTCCCGAAAACTGATACATTAGTATTTTACAGCCTTTTATATAGGATCATTTGTCTTTTACTGTCTCGAACTGTCTTGAACCTAGTGTCTCGGTCTCGATCTCGCTATCTCACTGTCTCGGTCTCGGTCTCGGTCTCGGCATCTTGTCTATCTCGGTCTCGTCTTGGTCTTGAAGTTTAAGGTCGTGCGTACAACACTGATTAACACTACTACTAATGTCACTGCATGACATCCTATTTCTTGTTCTTGCATTGTATTCTTCATCTTAAGTTTCAGGAGCAGCCGCCTCAGGTCTGGACCGATCTGCCTTCCTCCTCCTCCTCCTCCTCCTCCGTTCTTTTCCGGCGGTTTTTCCTTTCCATCCGTCCATCCCTACGCCTCGAAAGTGGAATTCTGTCCTACTGGGTCGCTTTCCTCCGTTACTGGAAGTCCCTTTCCCGGATTGGCGTTCGTCCAGAGCGACTTGGATGTCGTTCTGTACGGATACGTGAAAGCTGAGGTGGGCAACCAGTTCATCGGTCACGCACTGTCTGGTCTGCGAGTCGGAGAACTTACCTACGGTAGGTAGAATTACACCCGTCTTAGACAAGTACCTCGCGACGGATCAGTCTCATCGTCATCATCTTCGTTGTCTCGTCGCCGTTGTCGTAACCATCATCATTACAAATTATTTAGCTTTAGTATAGATGAATGGTTCATCGTTATTGCTGCTGTAATCTTTTATTGTAAATTGTAGCCACACCGTAATTCATTTAGCGCCTCTTCAGCAGACACAGTTGAAAATGACTCGTCACAATCCAATAACAGTGCATAGCTCAACAAAAGGTACTGTTGATGTAAGGCAGCAACGAAATTAAGATGAGGAAAGTAAGAAAGAAACCAAGGATGAAAGGGCTAAGTAAATCTGGGTTCGGTCAGGTAAGGAAGTAGAGTGAGAGTGATTATGTAAGATAAACGGCGCTTTAGTGAACTATGACTGCGACATCCTCAGGTCGTGTGCTCTGTCTGAGTCATAGTAATGCGCTGCTGGACTAAGAACAACTTGGAGGGTCTGATTGTTCTCGCAATGCTTGGCGAAGCCATTTGCTGAACAGCTGTCACACTATATATATTATAGACTTATAGTAGGACAACGGGTGAACGCAGTCGAGGATGTTCATAGCTCAGTCTGCGGGGTTAGAGGTCGTGAATACCACCATTAAAACGAAGAGACGAACAGTTCCCGATGTGCAAGTGCAACCTCGTTGTTTCGAAAACAGAGAAGTTGGAATGCAGAGGTGAGGTCTACCCCATCTGTGCAAAGCCTCTGACCTCCTGTTGGTGGTGATTCTGTCTCGGCAGAGTCCCTGTTGCTCTTTGACGGTAGATCGTTTTCCGACTATGGTGGGCATGGACCCATAGCGGTCATTAATACTGGAAATAGACTGAGTATAGGGACGAGTGCCCACCGATTGGCGTGCCTTTCACATTGGCGACCAAATAAAGCAAAGTATACAATTCGGAATGGAGGGTTATCACGCACCTTAATCACCAATGGAATTAGTTTCCCCTGTGGGGGAGGATGGCAGGTTCTCGATAGCGAACCACTGTAGTCGTAAGCCGAAGTGGGCTACCCTGTTTAGTGCAGCGTGGAAAGCGTAAGTTCCGACTTCTGTGGATGAAGGCAAGGGTGTCGGAGGCTGCATCGAGACACTCGGTCGATAGGCAATTGAAGAAATTCAAACAGCGCAATTGTGACGTTCGTTAACATTAGGCTATGCTAATTGCCGAACAAACGCCAGAAAATAAGGGAAGAAAAGTAAAGTACGGTAACAGAATCATTTATTTCACATCTCTTTCGACACAAGTTAAGGGGTTATGTAGAACGACCTTCTGAAACATAAAAAACCAATTTTTAAAGGTGATAACTATTAACTGTTGTCCTGTGGTCGTTATTCGTTGAGTGTTTCTTCTGCTGACGTTTGTGATCGTACATGTATAGGGATGGATAGGATTCTTGGTGGATGGGGCGCCGTCACTCCGAAAGCCACAGCTCCACATCCAGACAACACTCTTCAACTTCCTCAAGGTCAGATTCTTACGTTATCAGTGTTTTGAGGAGCAATAGCAACTGAAATCGACCAGACGGGGCAAGAGAAACAGCAATCCAGTTTGAGCAGCGTTTACAACGGTAACGAAGTCTGGTGACTGTATAATGCCCGGGAATTGTTTTAAGCTAAAGGCCCCTCCAGTTACCATCACAACTAAGTCTTCGTACATTAGTTACTTTGTACCTCTTTACCTCACATCTCTTCCTTCCATTCTTTTTTCCTTCCATTCTTTCTTTCTTTCCTTCTTCCTTTCTTCCTTCGTAACTATATCCTTATGCCTGTTCTTCATTCCATCGTCTTCCTTTGCCTCCTTTCTTCGCTCTTCTCTATGCATGTAGTCCTGTTCATCTTTCTTCTCTCATTCCTTTCTATCTATATGCCTTCCATTTTTCCTTCTCTTCCTTCCTTCCGTTTCTTTTTGTGTGTTCTTTTCTTTCTACCTAATAAATTCATTTTATTTCCCTCCTTGTCCTATGATACTGATTATGATGATGCGTCTGTCCATCTGAGTGATTGTGTGTGTGTGTGTGTGTGGTTGCGTAGGGTTGGAGCTCTTCCAGACGTCGTTTGCCGGTTTGGTCCACTACGGGGTCATCGTTCGGGGTACGATGGTCCCGAGGGGTCAAAGATACGGACCGTTTCGGGGTAAACAGGTCAACACCAGCGAAATTAAGACGAACGATGATAACACACTAATGTGGGAGGTAAGAGAGTCAATCGCTCAAGCCAATCAGTAAATTATTTTACAAATTAATTAATTATCGTAAAATAAAATAAATAAAGAATAAATTAATATTCATGAAGACAAATTCGTTATTAAATCAATCATTCAATCCAGATGAAATCAATGATCGCTTTATTACGCCGTCTACTGTGACAATCTACATTTGCGTGGCTCTCTATTTGCCTATCAATTTGCATGTGTAGGCCTATATTATGCCTCTGAGTAGATACTTTGAAGGGGCACTAGCCGCGCTATTCACATTCATTGATTGCTTGATTGATTGATCGACTGATTAATTGACTGTAGATAGTGTATATATGCTTTGCAGATCTGTATGTACTTGTTCTTCTGTCTATCCATCTGTCTTTCTGTCTTTCTGTCTGTCTGTCTGTCCATATATTCTGCTGTCTTGTCGCTTTATTTCATCGACCCATTTTAGCATTCGAATAACTCTGTTAATCTATTCATCCTTTTCGCTATTTTGTAAATATGAATTCATTGAGCGTTATGACTCAATGAATATTCATAATGACAAATTCTTTATTCGTCCAGATCTAACAAATACTCGAGAATATCATTTTATTGAGACCAAACATATCCAAGAAGATCAATTCATTCATTAGTCGTTAGGATTAAATAAACATTGAAGAAGACGATTTCGTTATTTATTCGTCCAGTACTTAATCATAGTTTGATCGACTTAACTAACTAGCGCCCGTTTGCTCCATACAGATCTTCGAGGACGGTAAGCTGAGCCACTTCATCGACGGTCGTGGAAGTTGTAGTAACTGGTTGGCCTTCGTCAATTGCGCTCGTTACGCCGAAGAGCAGAACCTGGTGGCGATCCAAGTGGAAGGACAGATCTACTACGAGTCCTGCAAGGACATCCAAGCGGAGACGGAACTGCTCGTCTGGTACGGAGAGACCTACGTCCAGTTCATGGGGATTCCGGTTGGACTCAGAGCCTCACTGGATCCAAACAACGCCACGCAAGAACCAGAAAGTAAGGATTTAGTCTTCCATGATGCAGCATGGAGAAGATGGAAACAAATGGACACACAGACAGACATGTACAGGCAGACAGACGGACACATTATATAAAGTTTGGCTTAGGCTACTTCATTACTTAGCGACATCTTCATTGAATGTGCAACCGAACCTATAATGGCAAATGCGGAATTTAAGCAATTTTTTTTATGGAAGAGTGATTTACAAGTGTTCATGCGTAACTCTAAAATTTGCATTACTAATTTAGCAGTCGGTGTTTACTTATTTTCCAGAATATTCTCTAATTTTAGAGTTTTAGAAAAGTTATCTACCAATTCGCACCAGTCGAATAATGATAATCTACGATTGAGTGGTAAACGACATAATTGTATCGATCTTGTAACCGTTGACATAGAAAGTATACATAAACAACAGCGAAGGAGAATACGATAACGATTATTATTATCATTATTGACATTATTATTATTATTATTAGTAGTAGTAGTAGTAGCAGCAGCAGCAGCAGTAGTAGTAGTAGTAGTAGTAGTAGTAGTAGTAGTAGTAGTAGTAGTAGGTGGGGAAGGTGCAGTAGTGGTAGTAGTAGTAGTAGGGGAAGGGGAAGTAGTAGAAGTAGTATCAGAATAATTAATAATAATGATACTATTATTAGTATCGTCATAGGCCTACCGTTCAATTATAGTAGCTTATCAGCCGATGTCACTCCAAGAGCTGTGTGATTTCTGCCACCAGGTGGAGAAGGATATCAGTGTGAGCACTGTGGAAAAGTGTTTGCCTACAAGTATTACAAAGACAAACATCTCAAGTATACCAGATGTGTCGATCAAGGTGATCGAAAGTATCCATGCCATCTCTGTACCAGGTAGGCCCTACACGTGTTTGTCTCGGGTGGTTCAGGCTCACTGACAGAAACTCAGGGCCCTTGGACAGAGTAGTAACGAGCCTTTTAGACGGATGTGATCAAGAATGAATAAGCACAGTAATATTCAGATGCTTGAAGTTTCAACTGATTGTAATTAAGTGTCATCAGTATTATATTTTTAAGAATTAAATCAAAGATTTTACAACTGATTATAATATTTGCATAAGTTGTTTGCGGGCACGGTCCAGGTCCTTAAAAATCGCCAGGGCCCTGGACATTTGCCCTCTGCCCCCTCTCTGTGGGCGTGCCCTGGTTATAAGTATTTCTTTGCTTTAGTATATTACATCATGTAGCGCCATACTGTCATACTTGTATCGGTTGAATGTCCAGTTTCATTTCTCTATTTCAGAGTTCGGTTAGGTCTGTTGCTGTTCACTGTTTTGTTCCCTTTGATTCTTTCCTTCTTTCTATCATCTCTTCTTGTTATCTTCATTCCTGCTTGCTTATACACTTACCTACTTACCCACTACCTACATTGTTGCTCATGCACATACGTTTACTCACTAATGCATTTAATTACTTATGCCTACTAACGCACCATCGCCTTTGCTAGTGCCCTTATTAACTTACTTACTAAATCGCTCACTATATTACTCATGCGATAATTGGCAAAAATTATTCTGCATGCTTTGCATAATTACTCACAATATCTAATTGACTAGCTATTGCTTCGATTCCTTATTCATTGAGCCTATGCTCACTTTTAAACTATTTATTATCCACTTAACCTTGAATACTGTAATTCCCTTTTCATCGACCTCGATTTCACCCAAATAGAAAGGGTCTGCAACTCATCCAGACTCAACTCGAGCTGTCACAAAAAATCGTACCATTTATCGACGTATCAGTCCAGTCCTTGAATGGATTCGATGATTAAAAATGAAATGTCAGAACACATCCACTTCAAAGTTCTATCACTGACCTATAACTCCACACAAAACTGTAAACCGAAGAAGGGCATACCTGGGCAAACTGCTGACCATTCAGCGAACCCGCTCTATTCGATCTCCCCCCTATCCCACTCTCTTTCTTCCCTAGTCACTACTAGCCTTCTCTAACCGTCGTAACCGATCCATTACGTCACTACAGTTCGACTTTTTAGCGATACCCTCAGCATTCCTAAAATGCGCTGCTCCCCTCAACCGTCATTTGCCTCAGAGTTTCTCTATTTGTCACCTTACAATCTATCCATTTCAAATTATATTCCCATCTCTTCAACAATTCTTCCACTCATCCATCCAATCGTACGAGCTCTCTTGTCCTCAACAACACCCGCCTTAGCAGTTTCTTTGCCTCCTTCTCTCTCTCTCTCTCTCTCTCTCTCTCTCTCTCTCTCTCTCTCTCTCTCTCTCTCTCTCTCTCTCTCTCTCTGTGTCTCTCTATGTCTCTCTGTTTCTCTGTTTCTCTGTCTCCCTCTCCATGTCTCTGTCTCTATCTGTCTCAGTCTCTCTCCGTCTCTCGATGTCTGTGTCTCTATCTATCTATCTATCTGTCTGTCTGTCTGCCTGTCTGTCTGTCTCTCTCCTCCTCAGACAACAAAATTTTTGCAATCTCTCGACATCCCATATAATGCGACGCCGCACTCGTGATTAGACTGGTGCCCTGAGCTTGGTTTTTCCAGCGCTTTAGGAACAAAATAATTACGATTACGGTTAGGTAGAGATTGTCTGATTCGCAGATCTTTCGAGAAACGCGATCGTCTGCGTATTCACATCCTACATGTTCACGAGAAACATCAGCCACACAAGTGCATCGTCTGCGGAAAGAGTTTCAGCCAATCTTCCAGTCTGAACAAACACATGAGAGTAAGTTCATTGCCTTCCATAGATCTGAGGGTAAGTCCAAAAGCCTTCTAGATGTTAAGGTAAGTTCATTGCCTTCAAGATATGAAGGTAAGTTCATTGCCTTCTAAATATGACGGTAAGTTTATTGCTTTCTAGATATGAGGATAAGTCCAAAGCCTTCTAGATAATGAGGGTATATAAGTTTAAAGCCTTCTAGATATGAGGGCGAGTTAATTGCCTTGTAGATATAATTAAGGGTTAGTTCAAAGCCTTTAAGATAAGAGGGCAAGTTGACACCCTGACGACGCCTTGACGTTTACGCAATTACAAGTCGACTATTCATGCAGCATCCTTTAAGTATATCTATTGATTTGCTTTGGGGGAAGTCAACCTATGTATGGCACGGTTGATGATCGGCTATCGTGGTCGGACCGTAACACTCAGTGTGCACGGAGTGAGCGGGTTCGACCCTCGTCCGCCTCGGACGAGTCACTCGTCAATTGCGACGTCGAGTCGTGTGCACTTCTGAGCAAATGATGTTGGAAGAAGGACGATATCAAATATCAGAATAAATAAATATAAATAATTAATTCTGGATCCGGGTACTCTGAGGCAAAACCCTTTACGGCAGAAAGATGCTTCAAGATTAAGCTCTTGTTTGCCAATAATTAACTGATGGCTGATATCGCCGCTGATATCGATTTAACGTTACTCAATATTATACATAATGTCGACGAACAATGGGTTTTCTACATTGATATTACAGCGCTAGGGAATAAGCTGGTGCCCTACGCTTAGTTTTCAAGAGGCCCTCTAGAAGTTTGGAGAATACGATTAAGACTGATATTTCGATTTGACTTTGACGCTAGCACTATAGATCTATTCCATCCAATGCTGACAGTATACTTAGGTATGGCTGTTAGCGCCGATTGCGCCAACCTATATATAGCCTCATCGGGTGCTGGATATAAAATAAATATCAGCGGTTGAGTGCATCCACAGTTCAACGACATCTTATGCAAATGACTTTTTTACAGACCCGTTGTTCAGAGGAACATGCATAGCAGAGCGCAATTAATTAAACAGCGAATGTGACGCTTAAAAGACGCATTTATACGAGACCTCTTTTCATCTCTTAGGTGCACAGTGGAGAACGACCTTACAAGTGCGTCTACTGCAACAAAGCCTTCACTGCATCAAGTATTCTACGAACACACATTAGACAACATTCAGGAGAAAAGCCGTTCAAGGTAACTCATGTATATTTATTACAAAAACACGAATCCTGTGCCGACTTTATTTGGCAATGTCTCTGGCTATTATGCTGCAGTCGGAAATCGATGTGCATGGAGCGGGCGTAAGCGATGGCCTAGGCATTATAGCTAGTCCGAAACTGAAATGGTGTGGTCAAACCGTCAAACTAGAATTTACTTGGCAAAACCCAGCATGAATTGTTTACGCAAAAGTATTCATAGGTAAACTCCGGACTCCATTTCGTAACGCAGTTTATTATGTTCATTAACCTTTTAGCAGATGATTTTGTTAAAACACAAATGTCACTGTTAATCACAATATTACTATCCCGCAAAAATAACTAATGAAGAGATTAAAGACTTCTTGCTCCACTGCCGTGATTCAGACTAGTAGTTATGTTCGTTGCTACCTAGTGCATTGGATCTATATACACCTATAATCACATCAAATCAACCAATAATTTGGTTATAGTCGCTTCGTACTTAGGTTATAATATTAACCTAACTCATAAACAGGCTAAAAAAGCCTAGCCACATGTGGTTATTTTGCCCTGGGGCAAGCTGGCATCAAATAAATCTAGCGTTCTACCGTTGCAAAAGCCACCTACCATGCACAGGGCTAGGCTTTGATTAGAAGATCCACCCGTAGGTCAAATGTCACGGGAATTTCTAAAAGTTTCTATGACTCATCAGTTTCGATGATGAGTCATTATTGAACAAAAAGGAAAAAAATATTTTCTTGCGTGTATATAATGAAAGAAAATATTTTTCCATTTTTTTCACTTAAAGAAATGCCATTACAATATAAAATGGAAAACTCGAATAAAACTGTTATTGAATTAAAAAAAATTGATAAACAAAGCGGTTTGGTTGGTTATACACGACTACGAAAAGCAGATCTGATTAGTAAAATTGAAGCCCACAGCGTACCCTCAATCTTAACCAATGCTAGTTTGCTTGATGCACCAGTTCCCGACTTTGGGATCTCAACACTCGAACCCGTAACAGCCACGACAGTACGAAAAATATTCGTTAAGGCTAAATCAGCGATTAATAAATTCGCAAGGTGGATTGAAAATTATATACCTAAAGAACCAAAGCAAATAGTGAATGAGAAGTTAGAAGCACTGAAAGCCAAAGTGAATTCTATGTTCAGTAAAATTCATATGAGAACACTCAAAATAAGTGAGACGGCCTCAGCCATCAAGGGCTTCACGAAACAATACGCGGTCGAAGGCGCAAGCGGAATTGGCGCCACATCTTTTCTCAAAGCAGCTCAACCACAACTGGAAGACCTTTTGTCCAGAAATCGCCAGACTAAGGTCAAATTTGTCCTTACCTGCACAACGGAGCGTGAAGATATGAAATCCGGACAATTGGATACCAAGGATTTTCCATTTGTCTCTATGACCGAAGTTGTTTTAAACTCTACCGACCCGAGCGAAATATTTAATAATGCGAAAGATAAAATCATAGGGTCTATGGCAGTCTTCCAGATGCGAGGTAGTAACTGGAGACTTAGAGCGGTTCAAAAATTAGATATCAACACGGTTGTTTATAAACCGCTGAAAGGCAGTTCTTACATTCCACTACCGAAATGTTTAGCGAGTAAAAAGGGTATTATTAATATGAAGAACGAAGACGAAGAATGCTTCAAGTGGTGTGTAACGAGAGCCTTGAATCCGGTTGACAGCAATCCAGAAAGAATTACGAAAGAATTAATCAAGCAGTCTGAAGAACTTGATTGGTCCAGCATTGAATTCCCAGTAGCAGCGGATGCTAATGTGATAAGTAAGTTTGAGAGAAATAATAAAATTAGTATTAATATCTTCGGTTATGAGAACTATGTTTACCCATTCCTACTATATTTATCAAAGCATGAGAGTAATAGGTGTGTAGATCTATAACTCATTTCTGATGGAGAAAAGAAGCATTATTGTTGGATAAAGAACTTTAACAGATTGATAGCGGTTCATAGAGAAAACTCATACACTTCGACGCACTATTGTAAAAGATGTTTGATTGGATTCAGTAGAATAGATTCGCTACACAAGTACACTGAATACTGTTCCCAACACGACGCTCAAAAGATAGAACTTCAAGAACCAGGAACTATGTTGAGTTTCAAAAATTCTTATAGAAAGATGAGAGTCCCATTTGTCGTGTTTGCCGATTTTGAGTCATTAATAAGACCTATAGACATTTGTCAACCAGATCCCTTCATGATTTACACCAACAAATATCAAAAACACGTCCATAGTTCCTTCTGCTATTATATAAAATGTTTTGACGATGACCTATATTCGCAAGCTCCCGTAACGTTTACAGCGGAGAGTGAAGACGACGATGTAGCTCAGATATTTATAGGCACTCTTATAGATAATATGAAAGATATTTATAATCGATTTAAATTTCCAAAGAAAATTATATTCGGAAAGAAAGATCAGGCTCTGTACAACTCGGCTACAGTTTGTCACATATGCGAAGGCGAACTTGGTAAAGATCGAGTTAGAGATCATTGTCACCTCGAAGGTAAATTTAGAGGCGCCGCTCATACAATCTGTAATCTAAAATATAAAGTCCCCAAGTTTTTCCCAGTAATGTTCCATAATCTATCCGGTTATGACAGTCATCTATTCGTAAAGAAATTACGAAGTGATGATAACGAAAAGATTAACTGCATTTTCTGCAACGAAGAAAAGTACATCTCATTTAGCAGAGAAGTCGTGGTTGATAAGTTTGTAAATAAAGAAAATAAGGAAGTAGAGGTTAAGCGTGAATTACGTTTCATCGATAGTTTTAGATTCATGGCATCGAGTCTTGACGCTTTATCGAGGAACCTGAGCAAAGACAAGTGTAAGGTGTAAGAATCTAAGCAAGCACTATTCTGGTAATCAGCTCGACCTCCTACTTAGAATAGGTGTCTATCGTTACGACTATGTTGATTCCGTAGATCGACTGAACGAAACAGAACTACCAACAAAGTCAGCATTCTATTCAAGACTTAACGACTCTGGCATCAGTGACGAAGACTACAACCATGCACAGATGGTATGGAATGAATTCGGATTCAAAACGTTTAGAGAATGCCACGGTTTATATAACGTGAGTGATGTTCTCCTGCTTGCTGATGTATTTGAGAATTTTAGAGATGTGTGTAGTGAGAACTATGGTCTAGATCCCGCTTGGTATTATACTTCTCCAGGTCTTGCTTGGGGTGCAGCCTTAAAGTTGTCTGGAGTAGAGTTGGAGTTGTTGAGCGATTATGATATGATACTAATGGTTAAGCATGGGATAAGAGGCGGTGTTAGCACCATTTCACATCGTTATGGACAGGCAAACAATAAGTATATGCCATCGTTTGACGATAGCAAGCCTTCAACATTTATAACCTATTTAGACGCGAACAACCTGTACGGGTGGGCGATGTGTAAAAATCTACCAACTCACGGGTTCCAGTGGATGGGTAATGATGAGTTAAACGATTGGAGATCAATACCGTGTATATTAGAAGTCGACTTGGAATATCCTACAGATTTACACGATCTCCACAACGACTATCCTCTTGCTCCTGAGAATATTACACCTGAATCTTCAACTGTACCTAAACTCATTCCGAACTTGAACGATAAAGTAAAATACATAGTCCATTACGAAAATTTAGAGCTGTATGAAAGCCTAGGCTTGAAGATAACCAAAATTCATCGCGGAATTAAATTTGAAGAAAGTACCTGGCTGAAAAAGTATATCGATCTAAACACCAACCTGAGGACGAAAGCCACCAACGATTTTGAGAAAGACTTTTTCAAACTAATGAACAATAGTGCTTTGGTAAGACATGCGAGAACATAGAGAATCGAGTAGACATAAAACTGGTTTCCAGCGAGAATAAAGCCATAAAACAAGCAGCGAGAACGAGTTACGACACTCGAACTATTTTTGACGAAAACCTAATTGCCATTCACATGAAACGGACGAAGCTATATTACAACAAGCCTATATATCTTGGCATGTGTATTTTAGACTTGAGTAAAAACTATAATGTATGATTTTCATTATAATTACATCAAGAAAAAGTATGAAGATAGAGCAAAGTTACTTTTTACCGATAATGATTCTTTAGCCTATGAAATTAAGACCGAAGACTTCTACGCCGATATAGCTCCCGACATTAGAAGTAGGTTCGACACTAGCGACTATCCTAAAGACCACCCCTCTGGTATAGAAACAGGCATCAATAAAAAGGTCATTGGCATGTTCAAAGATGAAGCAGCTGGTAAACAGATCGAAGAGTTTGTAGGTTTAAGATCGAAACTGTATTCGTACAAGATGGTTGGAGTGGACCACAAGAAATGTAAAGGAGTGAAGAAGAATGTCGTAAAGAAATCTATCACTCACGAAGATTACAAGGACTGCTTATTCACCAAGAGAGAACAATCGAGAAAGATGAATGTCATTCGATCCCACCTACACGATATCTTCACCGAAGAAGTTAACAAGGTAGCTCTTTCAGCCGATGATGACAAACGAGTCATTCAAGAAGATGGTATCCACACTTTAGCATATGGACATTATTCTCTAATATAAAATGAGTGTTAAACAAATCGAAAACAGTGAGTGAATACAACCAGACGGTCAAGTGTATTGCGGCCATTTATGTCTGTACGTATTGAAGAAAGCGCCCAACGACGGTTGTAAATTTCAAGAAGTCGTAAACTAATTACATTAATTAATATCACCTATTTAAAAACATGCCTGTCGATAAATTTGGACGAACTGATACTGCATCAATTGAAAGAATTGGAGGTGTTACTCTATCTCAAGCGAGTAATACCTTTCCAAAACGAGATGGAACGAACTAAATGGATGGTGATTTGAATATGAGTGGAAATTTGATAAAAGGTCTACCGACTGACATTCATCCACCAGTCCTAGCTAGCCAGGCCGCGAGCTTTGGTCAAGTCGAAACTCTAGTCAGCCAAATTAAAACGAATAATACTACCACTAATAACTCGAGACTATACGTGACTGCAGCACCTACCATGACTTCGAATGTAACGACGATATACGGTTTTACTTACGAAACTAGTGCTAGCGAATATCGCATATAGCGGCCGGGTATAACTTTGAACCGTGGAAAGCGCTTCAAAATGCTTGTCATGCCCCCGAATGTTGGATAGCCGTTACAGTAACTGATGTTTGGTTACAGATTAAATATCCCGTTCCTTTGTCAATTGTCGGGTTTCTACATCATTGCCAGCAGAGTATTAATCACACGTATTACTAGATGGAAAGTTCAAGCGAGTAACGATGGAATAGTATTTACAGATATTCTAAGTCCTAAAACGGATGTCCTCGATTCAGGAGTTTTGAACAAATTTACATTTCCAGCATCGTCTAATTACGTTTACTGGCGATTTCATATTATATCCACGAGCGATGGGACGGAATGGACGGGTATTGGGCTGTTATAGTGGATTCCTACTCTTACTGATATCACACTCGGAAGAAAATGTCATGTCAGCTACGTTCCTAGATTAACTTCTAATACTAGTAATTATGGTTTTGAAGCGAACGCCACTTCTGAATTTCAAAATAAGAAAGCCTTCAATGCGTTCAAAGACGAAGGTAAATGGATGTCTAACGTCAACAGTCAATTCTTTTTAACTATCAAGTGTCCAACACCTGTAAGAATCTGGAAGATTGGATTGAAAGGAAGGAATAAATCCTCCGAAAGGTTTTATTATTGGAGGATAGAAGGAGCCACCGATTTAGGATCATGGAATATTTTATACACTGCACCTAATCCTACTTACTTAGGAAATGCTTATCAAGAATTTTTAATCGATTCCGTATGAAAATACACATCTTACATGTTGTATTGTAAACAAGGTGAATCGGGGAAGCCAGGATTAAGTGTGATGCAGTTATTCGTGTACGATGATTAAAATAAGAAATTATTTTTATATTTTAGCTCAAAGAAAATATTTTTTTTCTATATAAAAAAGGAAATGATTGTCACACACGAAACGTTTAATCCAGATAAAATGATCTTTAAAGTCGTGAATAAGACGAACAACTTTGGTCAACGAATTCATAGTAAATATAAATACCCGAACGGCGATGAAGGCGATTTTCATATCCAAACTCCAGCATTAAAAAGTTGGGGTATATCACCAGATTATGGTTTTGGTAAAACCGATGGCCCTATTGTTGGTTATAGTATACCAGTGATGATGTATGATGGGTCAACTGATAAAGAATTGGTGACTATCGGCTTGTTTAAAAGTATTTTAGAACGCATTCAAGAGTTTCTGCTCGATCTTAATACAAAGGAGGCCTCGAATAAGAAATACGAAGATTCGCAGGTTAGACAAATGTCTATCTTTTATCAAAAAGGGAAGACGAACCGCTAAAGAAGTACCCGAAATTGTTAACTGCGTATGGATCAGCGGATATAACAGCCGGATTTTATGATACAGACGATAATCCAATCGACCCTCTAACGTTAATATCCACTCCATGCAGTGTCGTGTTAGATCTAACATGTAGTATATTCATTTAAAATAAACCATCAGTTCAGTTAAGAGTAGAAGATGTATTAGTAGAAAGAACTGAAGTGCGAAAGCGAGTGCGCCGCTTGTTTGTTGAGTAGTTAAATATTGATTGTTGATTTTCAATGATTATTCTCAATGAAAATTTCAATTACAAGTTCAACAACTTCGTTTTCTCCAGATACCACGATATACGACGTGATGTATCCAGGCTCCGTTTCTATCCTCGCTTTCATGAAAGTAAATGTCTTGTTCTCTTTATTCGTTTCCAACTTGCCACGCAATGGCCCCTCGTATACGCTCATGTAAGATTCCACCACATCCGGCGCTACTACCGTAATCAGGTAAAAATATCCTACTGTGCCATATAAATATTGCTTCGTTTTAACAGTATAAACTACATCTTCCTCCAAAGTTTTATTTAGCCGGGATAAAACTTTATGTTAATATATTAATCTCGTATTTATTTCTCCATACTTTACCGCTGGAATGACGTATCGTATTCGCGCCAACCTTTAACGCCATACTCGCCTTATACAACGACGGCTTCGTTCGTATCTTTGTCTAGGATCTCTACGTGTATGGGATTATTTCGAATCGTTTTTAGATGCTTGTACTCGGTCGACATGTCCTTTTTCTTCTTCACCGGCGCCTTCAGTTCTGATTCCAGTAAAATATCCCTCTCAACCAGTATTCTTAACATTTCTGGTTTGTTCATATAACTCGGCTTTATTCCATGTTCCTTCAATAGCGATTTCAGTTGTGAGAATTTCATTTTATAATAGAAAATATTTTCTTTAAAATACTACGTTCATCTGCTGGCCGTCTGATTGGAAATTTAACAATTTATCTGAAATGACGACGGCATAAGCTTCAGTTCCAGCAGGGATCGCAGCATTGAAAGTAGCCTTGATCTGGATGTCGACTACTGACGACTTTAGCCATTCAGATTGCTTACTCACATCGAAAACGAATACCGGGTATAGGTCTTTGTAGTCGGCCGGTGTGATGCTGCTCTGAGTTACCAACTGGTCCATTCCGTAGAATTTCTCGGTAAACGTTGCCGCATCTCTGTACGCTCTCGAAAATTGCTGATTCGGGAATGAGAGGTTGTAGTCGACCGCCCGATATCTGTCCTGGTTCATCATCACGTACATGTTCTTGATATCGCAATGATCGAAAATTGATGGATTAGCCTCTTGATTACCGCTTCGATTCGTTTGAAATCCAACTATGATATACCTCGGTTTTTTCCGGCTCTGTCTTTGCGCTAAGTCGCCAACTAAACGTGGTAGATACAGGAACCGTTATGGTATCGCAAAGATGAGCTCGATAGGCAACTGGTAACGTTTCCTTTGATTCGATCGTTTTATACAGCTGCATTCTTTCGATGTCAGACGCTTGAACGTGCGCATCAACTATGAAATTTTACTGATGTTGACTTTGCCGGCCGCTACTGCATTGGCCCTAAAAATAGCATCGCTGTCAGGTTTGCGAACAAGAGTTAAAGTCTGCTTCATACCGTAGACTATCTTATCGTAATCCTCACAGAATCCAAAAATGTGCTTCCGAGGCACGATGAAGCTAAATGTACCCTTTGCAGTTAGTTTCCGAATGAGATACGCTTGTCTTATCACGAATCCCGTGTTATCGTTTAACAGCAGTGGCGGCTGTGTCCTTAGTCCTTAATTGGTTAAGTCACTGAGCAAGAGCAAAGTCGTTGGGATATTTCAATAGACCTAGCATAGTTGTCGCTTGTCCAGGATGAAACACGCTTTCTATTTCTTGATTAGACAAGGAAGACGACATTTGACTGAAGAGAAGTATCAGCCCGTTTTTAACTAAAGCTGCAGCGTCGGCATCAACGTAAAAGGTAAAAGGTTCCATCCGCTTTAGTCAGTCTGCCTTCGAAAAGCAGGTATGACTCGGAGGGATGACTGAAGATATCTTGAAGTTCGATATTTATGCGAATTTCCCCAGTGTTAAGATTCTCCCCCGCCACTGGTTCATATTCATGAAGTTCATATCTCTCAATTCCCTCGTCTAGAATAGTATTTTCAGTAAATCTTAGAATATATGACTGCATTTTTTAATATAACAAGATTTTATTTTAAGCCCACTTCATTCCAGATCCATCCACCAAATCTCGGATCGATATGGCGCCGCCGTTACCAGACAGTAAATTATTTATATTCGCCGAAGGGTGGGGAGATATTAAACCCTTTAACACATCCTCGCTCTGTTGGTTTCCGTTGGAGTATATTAAATTCTGTAACGTTTCCTTACTCTTTTGACTAAGTGGTGGTGATGTAAACATTTTTGCCGCTGCTTTATCAACCAATCGCTTTCCAGCATTAATAGCAACGGTCTTACCTGCATCTATAGCCTTTTTTCCAATCTCCGTTGCAGCTTCTTTCCCAGCACTTAATGCGGTTGATGCTACCTGTCTTGCAGCATTCGACGATAACATTCTTTTAAAAAATTCTCATATCATGTCAAATATTCCAGCGCCTCCTACGACGTATCTTTAAACAAATCTTCTCTTTGTTATGACAATCATTTTATAATTGCATCATTAAATTTTTATAGTCTAACGCATTTATCTTATTTTGTCTAAGTAACTCATCGCAGATACCTACTATCTCGTTTCTTAATCCTGTATTTCCCGCTCTGAAGCTAGCCATTCGTAGAATTAACATATCCACTAACGCATTAGGGTCTTGTGGGAGAACTACAACCCCCTCGCCCGTTGAGAACCTGCCTTTCCGCATCGAGAGCAATGGCTTAATGATTTTATTATATATTAGGCCTCTAGACGATTTGGGCTTATTCGGATTATTAGGTATATACAAGGCGCCCGTCGATTCAAGAATTTTCAAGTACATGTCCAGATGGTTTTGACTGTATATCGACTCGTTTGGTTCCTTCATCGTCATCAATTCCCATAGCCCTGGAGTTCCCTTGTAGGTGTTATTACCCGCCGTTATATCATCACCTTCGATCCAGATTTGGCTGTTGCCGATGACAAACTCTTGAGTATATTCCGAAAGTAGTATCCGTCTTCCTTTTGTCTGAAGTGTATTCTTGTAAATATTTAGTCGCGAGGTCACCTAGTTGTAAGGTTCTAATATCTGAAACGGGATCGTTCGCAAACACGTCTATTGAGGGATATTGTGGGAATTGAATCGCTTTCAACGATGTCGATAGCGATGCCGGCAATGCTTGAAGAGCTGTAGAAGTCGCCGTAGTGCTTTCCTTAATCGCGCCTAATTCTTAAGATATTCCAGACTGCGAGTCGATGATTGGTTTGTATGCCTTTATCAGTTCCCGCTGGAGAGATATGTCTCTATTTTCTCAGATAACGAGTCTTGTCTAATATTTTGCTTCATCTTGAGAAAGTTCTCAACGATAAAATCACGTTTGGCTGGGTCTTGAATTTTTAGAAACGACATTTTTAACTTGGGAACATACTATTTAAACGTAAAAACTTAAATTTACGTTCATTTTGTATCAAATTCGTTTTTCGTTCGTTTTGTATTCAATTCGTTTTCCCTAAGTGTTTAGTCTCTTCATCTATGTTGACATTGGTTTTACTCCTAACCTCTTCCTTCATCTGATTAAATTTCTCGAATTCACTCTGAATAACGGAATAATCAGAGTCTGAGATATTATTATCATCTAGGGCTTTTGAAACAAGGTCGCTGATCGAATTGAGTTTCCCTTCAGCTATAGTCCTGATCTTTGCATGTTTTTCTTGCCGCAGCGATAATATTCGGCGGACTTAGGTAGACATCAGAGATAGTGCTCCAGCTCCGGCGGATAAAGATACCACGATGGTAGCGGCCGGTGCAGCTACGATGGAACTAACAAAAGTTACACCTAATACGCTGAGTCCCGAAGATGTAAGGGTTAACAAACCCCCACGCTTCCACTACTTTAACACTCTTTTGATATTTTTTACAGATTATTTCTCTCTTTTCACGTTCTCGTAAGATTTCCTGTTGAATTTAAGATATTTTCTAAATGCGATAAGTGTCTGCTTTGTTCAATTCCATTTTATAATATCAAAGAATATTCTTAAAATGGAATTCAATTTTATTCGTAATTCACATAACATAACGAGTCTCCTTCGTTTATGGTGACTGTTCCAAGATCTCTAAAATTCTTAATATCGAGTAAAATTTCTTTCGCGAATCCAGTAACGGTGTCGCTTAGCAGGCGACACCCCGCTTCTATCAATTCTGGATGGAGTGAAATTTTACACGATCCTTTTGGCATTTAGACACCTAAGCCTAGCGGTAAAACAACCGTCTCTTGTGAATGAATAGTCATCTCTTCTTGAGCAAAAAACTCCCACCTTAAATGGCGAATCTGGTCCTAAGATAAGTCCTTCCCCATTTACGAACCCATTACCTCTTTTCTGATACAGACCTTCTCCCGTCAAAATCGTGGATAGGGTGATTGGAAGAAATATCCAATTCCTAGGCGTTTCAATTATCTTATAGCCACGCCCTACATTCGGGAAGAAGGAATAAATAATGTTATCTGTATTTCCGTTGCTATAGGATGCTCCGATGATATCGCTCGTTAGTCTCAGATTACTAACACTCATTATGTCCACTATATTCTCTGATTCTAGGTACCCCTCGGTATATCGCCACCTATTGAAACCTAGGACTTTTCCGATAGAGTTTAACGCCCAAAAATTAACCATGTAATTCTCCGCTATATGCAAAACTGTCTTCAACGTATTGCTGTTTGCTTCTATCTAAATATTGTATTCTCCGTTAATCATATCATAATGCTCCTTGTCTTTCATGCTTCTCGGCACGTATTCGTTAATGTCTGTAATTTCATAACAGCCTTCAGGGCTGGTTATAGTAACCCACATCCTCCACCATTCGGAGAATACGAAAAGCTGTTGTTCGTCTCGTCGATGTTTGGGAATGAAAAATGTGTTTCCAGGTTGACCAAAGCCAGTTCATACTTTTTATCTTTATCGAACTGTATAACTGGATTGAACCGAGTTCTTGAAGTCTGGTACTTAATAATATGTAAAACGATGACATTGGCTCTGTGCAACGAGCAATCCTTTCGGTATTGTCTGCAATCTTTTGTAGAATCGATTCCATTTTTAAATTAGCAAAAGATTTATTTATGATGGAATGTAGAATTAATCGAAACCACATCTATACTTTCCGTATTCTTATTACTAGTCTGGTCTATTACTACAAATCTGTGAGGTTGCTTCCACGCTGTTTTGCATAGTTTTCTAAACTCCTCCTTAGGCATATCTGTACTCACGTAGTCGTTGTAGATGTGATCAATAGTTGTCAGGTCTTGTGGAAACAAACAGATAAAGTTTGCATTCTCTCTAATTGTCTGTCTCGGTAGTTTGGAATAATTCTGTGCTAGATAGAAATTGTCGACGTTACTGTGTCTTCCTCGGATGTAATAAGTCTCGCATTTATTCTGCTTTTCTAACTGTACATCATCTAAAATCATTAAGTTCTTCTTGTCACGATTTAATTCTCTCGGATCTGGCACATCTTCTGCTGATTCAAAGAACTTGGAAGAAATATCAGATTTTTTTAACCAAGTGTTTAGCCATTTGCTCAACTACAAATGCTGGTGAAAGATTTTGTCTCATGATCTCATCTTGGCAATGGAATAATCCAACGATGGATTCTTTAGGTATTTTTTATTCAAACGCTTTTTCAGAATGTCATACTCTGGTTGAAAGAGAGACCTTCCGAATACTTGCAGATTGTCATAATCTAACCATCCGGGTTGTAGAAGTAAGTTCACCAGTAGCGTCATCTTTCCGCATCCAGACTTTCCTACGCTTAACCCTCTTATACTTCTAGGTAAAAGAGGGTTATTGAATCTGTTGCATAATACGTCGTTCCACGATAAAAAAAATTGACTTCCATTTTAAATATATCTAATTGTATTTAAAATGTATTGCGTAAAGTTTAAAACTCATACTGAAACTAAAAATGTACAGACTGTTATAACGAAGAATGGAAGGCCGATGCTTAGAGGCACGTGTGATGTTTGTGGAAAAATAAAGACTCGATTCGTGAAAGCTGTAGAAGGTGGGGATCTAGATGTATCTCTAAATTCAGTAATTAGCGGTATTAAGTTACCATGGGCTAAATTTCCAAGAGAGATGCACTTGCCGGGACATCAGTTTACAGGACCAGGAACTAAACTGCATTTGAGATTGAATTCCGATGGAACTCCAAAAGATTGGTCTAAACCCGTTGATAGAGTCGATAACGCTGCATATTCTCATGATTTAGCTTACAACCAGCACACGGACACGGCTTCTAGGAATGTCGCCGATAGAGCAATGATTAATGAATTGAATAATATACTCCTAGCTTACGGGAGAGAATAGAGAGGACTTTAGTCAAACCTATATTATCTACTAAAGCGAGCCTGGGGTTAGGTTTAAAAAAAGCCTAAAATTACAACCCGATCTGAAATGGACTAATCAATTAGCGAATGAATTGCATAAACCTGTAGTTAGGCATTTTAGAAAGAGAAAGGTGTACGTTAGTGGAATAGATGAGATTTGGGCTGCTGATTTAGTCGATATGCAGGCCTTCGCTAAAGATAACGGTGGTGTGAAATACTTACTTACTGTGATAGATGTGATTTCCAATTACGGGTGGATCATGCCATTGAATGATAAGAGTGGAAATTCTACAGCTAGTGGCTTCGTGAAAATATTCGAGAGCGGTAGAAGGCTTATTAAAGTATGGGTAGATAAAGGTAAAGAATTTTATAATAAAAATGTCTGGGACTTAGTTGAGTTATATTCTACTGAAAACGAGGAAAAATCCTGCGTGGTTGAGAGATGGAACCGGACAATGAGAGAGAAAACGTTTAAGTACTTTACAGCTAATTCAACTAGAAGATATATCGATATGTTGGATGATATGGTTAGTAATTATAATGAGACTAGGCATTCTTCCATTAAAATGACGCCCTCTGAAGCTAGTTTGAAAATAAATGAAAAGACTGTATTTATGAATTTATACGGCGAAGAGGTCTTAGAGCCTATTGTGCCTAGGTTTTCAATCGGTGATAAAGTTAGAATAACTAAGAAAAAGATTATATTTGAAAAGGGATACACGCCTAGATGGACGGAAGAGATTTTTACTATTACTCAAATTCAACACACAGATCCACCAACTTATAAGATTACTGATTATAATGGAGAGGAAATACAGGGTTCATTTTATGAACAGGAGCTACAAAAAGTACTCAAGAGATATTTAGAATAGAAAAGATTATCAGGAAACGTGGGAAGAAATCGCTGGTAAAATGGCTCGGTTACCCTGAATCACATAATTCGTGGGTAGATAATGAAGACTTGGTGATCATGTGGTGATGAGTTATATAGAAAGTATTGTATATTCCTACCAGACTTGCATCAGAGTTCCTCCTAAGACCTACGTTGTTCCATCTCGTGACGATGAGTCTACCTGCGTTGGCGTCAAACAAGCGTTCTCATTATTTCGATAACTCGTGACGTCAGCTTCAGTCAGAGGTATTTAACGTGACGGAAGTGACCGTGAATCCTGTCACAAATAAAGACGAAGCGTGACAGGGTCTCTTTTCTAAACGTATGAGAACGAGGCGTGACAGATTTCTGTGAAGATGGGTGATGAGCTTCAAAATCTCATACAGAGCCTGACGAACGAAAAACCCACGAATATTGGGAGAAAAGAACACGAATCAGTGAAGATTCGCTAGAAGATTCGAAAGATAAAAGCTACAGATCGTAAACAGAGACAGCGAATGAGAGAAATGATGGCGGTTCTTCGTGCAACAGCTGACGAACTGGTTTTCCTAAAGAACGAAGCTGCACGGATTCGAACTGAGATTCAGGCGCTTGCTGAAGACGCTGCTGAGTGAAACCGGCGATCACGAGGTGGCTTTTCCTGACGAACGAATGTCTACGAGTACATTAGGAAGATTCGAACCCTTGTCGATGTTCTCGATAACGCCTATCGATTAGAATTAGAGTTCACGTGGGTTAGAGACGCTCGAAGAGGCAACGAATAAACTGATTATGACATAAGTGCTTTTGTTATAAATAACCTACTCACTATATCACTTAGACTAACACTAAAAGCGGAACAATGATCCAACACAGTGGAAATCGCTTGTTCGTACCCATCGTCGTCAAATGGATGACAGCAACAACGAATACTTGCAGAGAAATATGAAATAGACATAGACAGACATAGACAAACATGGACAGACATAGACAGATAGACAGACATAGACAGACATAGACAGACATAGACAGACATAGACAGTTGAACTGATAATATTCTTTTTGCTTGGGGCTAATATAGCGTCTTCGTTGCATGGATAAATGTGTCGATTGTCTGGCTTTTGCAACGCTAGATGGTTAGTTTATTTGATACCAGCTAGCCCCAGGGCAAAACAGCCACATGTGGCTAGGTTTTTTTGCCTGTTTATGAGTTCGGTTAATATTATAACCTAAGTACGAGGCGACTATAACCAAATTATTGGTTGAATTGATGTGATTATAGGTGTATATAGATTAAATGCACTAGGTAGCAACGAATATAACTACTCAGACTACCCGTTGCGTTCAGCTCGGGTACTGTTGCTTATATGCTAACTCCAGACATCACTGCTACCTCGTCCACTCTTTCATCACAGCCCGACTAGATTACTGCTACTCAATCCCAGCTGGGCGTTTACAGTGCCTGGACAACCGTCCCATAATGCCTAGCGTCTCTTATTTGTCCAGTTCTCGACCGGGTTCTTCGTTCTGCTGCACGTCTCGCATTTAGAAATGTATCAATGTATCTGACTGTTTTATGCTTATCTGGTTTCTGAGAAATTTTCTCGCAAACTAACTTTTACAAATGTCCGAAGTTTTTTCGGGCTCGACCACGTCACACTTGGCGACTGAAATCTCTAACAAGAAACTCAGCCAACGACTTATTCTATGTTGTTCTGGTACATTTGCTAGCTCGCTAACTCCTAACATAGCGGCGCATGGCGTGGACCAGCTGTAGCGGCGCGAAGTGGGACGCTGTGGAACGAGAGTTTTGTCACTGTGTGGACCTCAGTCTCAAAGCCGGATTAAGCCTTCCTATTTTCTACATTGATATCTTGGACCGTTTCAATCCTCTGACTTCATAAGCTTATCACCGGGGACAGTCTTTCCTCTTTCAACGCCACTCTATTTCAATACAGCGCTACAACCTGGCTGCTTTCAAGGAGTCTTTCCCTCTGACCCCCAAAGACAAGACTTCACTCACCAGACAACTAGCATATGTCATTTACAATCTCCAAGTTCCGGAGAAGCGATATACCTAAGGGCAAAAAATTACAATAATAATAGAAATGATAATAATAATAGTAGTAATAATAATAATAATAATAGTTATAATAATAATATAAGCAATAATGTGTGGCATGGTGGCCGATTGGTTATAGCGGTTGGCCCGTAACGCTCTGTGTGTGCTGAGTGAGCGGGTTCGACCCTCGTCCGCGGCGTCACTGTGTAGGGACCTTGAGCAAGTCCTTCGCACACAATTGCTCTGCATTACAACTGCAGTTGCGCCGTCGAAGCGTGTGTGCACTTCTGAACTAAACTGTAAGAAGGGTGATATCAAATAACAGTTGTATTGTATTATATTGCATTGTATAATAATGACGGAATGATTGTAGTGTAAACACTGTGGCAAAGCCTTTGCTTCCCACGCTGCGCATGACAGTCACGTGAGGCGTACACATGCGCCCTCTACCGACGGTCAAGTGCGCCGGAAGTTATCGAAGCCAACTGGTGAAACATGTCGACTATGCAGGATGACCTTTAGCCTCACCTCTGACCTCAAGTTCCACATGAAACTACATCATGGTTAGACTTTGCTAGTGGTTTCTATAATGTCTAATGTATCAGTGTATGAGTATATACATATTCCTGAATATGTATGTATGTATGTATGTATGTATGTATGTCTGCATGCATGTATGTATGTGAGTATGTATGTATGTATGTATGTATGTATGTATGTATGTATGTATTATGTATGTATGAGTGTATGTATGTATGTATGTATGTATGTTAGTATGTATGTATGCATGTTAGTTAGTATGTATGTTAGTATGTATGTATGCATGTATGTATATATATATATGTGTGTGTATGCATGTGTATGTACGTACATGCGTACGTGCGTGTGTGTATGTATGTATGTATGTATGCATGAATTTATATTTGCATGTATGTGTGTGTACGTATACGTACGTACGTATGTATATATGTTTGTATGTATGTATGTATGTATATATGTATGTATGTATGCAAGCATGCAAATATGTGTGTATGTATGTACGCACGCATGTAGTTTTAATTTTTTGTATGATTTAAGAACTTTCGACGACCTATCCCTTACGCTTAATCCACACAAATCCCTCGTTTTATGTGTATTAACTGATTTGCTCACCAAACTTACTGTCTTTATTTTTTCTTTATATCGTTATTTTAATGCCTTGTTGATCTGTGTATTGATGAGACTGTTTAAGATGCCCCTCTTGAGGACCGTGACACTGTCAGGAATTAATTGATCATAATTATATGCTGATGTATACACGAAAGCTGTTTAAAAGATTGAATACTACACGGTGGTTCAATAAAAAGTAAGCCAAACTTTGACTACCGAATACTCATAGAACAACAAGTCAAATATCCAGAGAAACCCGAATTCATCGGTCCAGAGTTGTTCAAATAATCCATAAAGAAGAAACCAGCACAGGAACTGACGGAAGTTAATCGTCTGACACGTT
The DNA here is from genome assembly GCA_959347315.1 of Bimastos eiseni. Taxonomy (NCBI): domain Eukaryota; kingdom Metazoa; phylum Annelida; class Clitellata; order Crassiclitellata; family Lumbricidae; genus Bimastos; species Bimastos eiseni. The sequence continues at coordinate 30,379,976 of OY365812.1, read as the reverse complement.
TGAACAGATCACGCTGAGAAAATATCCCCCTCATATGGTTGACTTTATCTTCTCTCCTGAGGAGAAGTTGTTCACCGTTGCACCGCTTGCACCGCTTGCACGATCAAGTAACACCCAGAATTATCGCCTGTACACGTCACGAGTGGCACTAAAAAAGTCAGGTCAGTGCAAACAGACTGTTGCGTACGCGTACCCATTTCAGGGAGTCTGTTATGGTGTCCATTGCTGTTTCGACGCTTGGTCGTTCCCATTTGGTCTTCATTGATCCGAGAGTAAAAATTAACGGAGTCTATTAATGCGACGTTCTGCCGTCACTACAACTTCTACCTGTTATCAGAAATCTAGCCACAGAAGGCTGTTTTATTTTTCAACAGGACAGTGCCCCAGTCTACAACTTCTACCTGTTATCAGAAATCTAGCCACAGAAGGCTGTTTTATTTTTCAACAGGACAGTGCCCCAGTCTACAGGGCCAGGAGCACCATCGACATACTAAAAAGAAAGACACCAGACTTCATTTCTCCACATTATGGCCTCCAAACAGTCCAGATTTAAACCTGTCGACTACAAAGTGTGGAGCGTCATCCAAGGGCGAGTCTACCATTACCAGACAGCAATTCGTGATGTTAAAGATCTGAAGCAACGCCTGTTGGAAGTGTGAGATGGTCTGGATCAGAGGATAATCGACGATGCTGTTTCTCAATGGCACCAGCGCCTCCAGACTTGCGAGCAAGCAGAATGAGGCCATTTTGGACATTCGATTCGTGTTATAAACAAGCAGTTTGGCTTACTTTTCATTGAACCACGGTGTATTTTAAATGAATGAATGGAATAATCAACTATTAGAATCAGTGATTCATCTTTTTAATCAGTTGGACATCCAATCAAATAAGCAACTTATTAAATAAACCCATGAACCGATAAATTAACGAATTCTCTTCATATCTTTTCAGACGACCACTTCGTTGACCTTAGTTCCGAAATGATGCGATCAAACCGGACAATCGATGGTCAGTTTCGCGATGACTTCATTGACGTCGTCAGCTTAGAAATTGGACAACTGACCACTGCTGCAAAGTGATGTCCAGTTGACCTCAACCGAGACCACGCCCAAGAGGTCACTGATTACGCATGCGCAACATAACAACAATAGCCTAAAGCGCATCCTGATACCATTTTAAGAGCGCTGTTGAGCTTGCTACAAGTCTTTGACCCTAAGACGATAACCATAGTAACCGATAACATAACATAACAAGGGTTTAAAGTGGTTCAGAAGACGTTTAGTCTGTGTTAAAACCACTGTAAATAAAGTTACGGCTTTCAGTCACGTGATTGCTAGACACGAATCCGATTAGCTAGGTCGAACAATGCGCTTGTTTAGAAGTGACTGCGAATAACGTCTGAGTCCTGATAAATGTGATAACAATGTTTTATTGATTTTGAATATTGCTTGATTCATATGCTTAATTGTAACTGTTGTAATGTTATTTTTATTATGATAGCGCCACTCCCAGAGGTAGGCCTAATCAATCAATTATAAATAAATTAGCCAAATATTATTTGTTAAAGTAAGTTCGGTGTCAACGACCATAGGGGTAATAAGATATCAATCAAGGCAATTAGCTTTATTCATCAAATTTATTTTGGGTCCTGAAACGCTGAGTAATTCAATGTTTCTTCTTTAACAGTAAGAACGTCGTAGAACAGAAACAGCACCGAAACTACACTCGTTAATGGTGCATTTAGTTTCTAGTCGTCTTTCGACCTCAATCTTACCTCGATCTATTCAAATTCCCCGCTTTCCACTTGCTATCACCTCAAATACAACCAACCGTTTCCTCCTCTGCCTTCTCTGTCTGTCTCTCTCTCTCTCTCTCGCCCTCTCTATCTCTATCTGTCTCCGCGTGTCTCTCTGTCTCTCTATATATTTATATACACGTTTGTGTGTGCGTGTGCGTGTGTCTCTGTATGTCTGTCTGTCTCTTTTATTCTGGAACAACCGCAGACTCTTCTCGTACGTAGTCTATACACAATCGCAACTTTTGAATAATTGCATGCCTTGTGTTAGCCTTACATAGAGCCCTAAAATTACAACTTTACGATTACAATTACGACACACCAGAGAAGGCCCTGTATATGGTCAAGAAATCGTTGTCATGGAAACCGTTCGGCGTCACTCGTGAACTGTGTGTCGATACGCAATGGCTCGAGTTATGGAAGGGGGAGGAGTTAGTGCGGCGCTATCAGACTCTCAACGTCGTCTTCGTCCAATACATGAGTTTCTCGTGTATATATATATATATATATATATATACAGAAGACGATGACTACGACCTTCTCCCCCTACTCATCTCTCTCTTCTCCTCCCCTTATTCTTCTTCCTCCTACTCTTCCTCCTCTTCTTCCTCCTCCTCAACCCTCTCTTCTCCTCCCCTTATTCCTCTTCCTTATCCTCCTTTTCCTCCTCTTCTTTCTCCTCCTCTGCGCTCTCCTTTCTTCCACTTATTCCTCCTCTTCCTCCTCTTCTTTTTCCACCTCCTTCCTCTCTTCTCCTCCCCTTATTCCTCTTCCTAATCCTCCCTCCTTCTCCTTGACCTCCTCCCTCAAGGAATAAGAGGAGGATTAATCCTTCTCTTATTCCTCTTCCTCCTCCTCCTCCTCCTCCTCGTTCTTCTCTTTCTCTTATTCCTTCTCCTATTCCCATCCTGCTTCCCTCTTCTCCTCCTCATCGTAATCCAACGCTCAACCAAGAGCGACGTGACCATTGTCAGTATATGACCGTTGAGACAAACTCTGTAAGTAATTAGACATGAGTTAAGGACATAAGTTTGCAAATTAGTAAATAAGTAATAAGTTAATAAGCGAATGATTCAATGGAGAAATGAAGGTTGAAATGAAAGAACAAATGGATGCAGGAATGCAGGAGAGATCTAGCGAGACCCTGTTGACTCTAGCCACTGGCTTTAAAAATGCAGCAACATCAGTATCTGTCCAGACTAGACATGAGCTTTAGGACAGTAAGCTAGCTGTTAACCAGTTCCAACGGGATTTGACCGCATCCTGTCCGAATTGTTGCATGGACTCCATCGAACACCTCTTCTCTTTCTGTATCGCCTTCCCGCACTTACCCATGGCCTAGCATCTGGTCCGCTAATCTCATTAGGCGCTATATAAATTCCGAAATCCCTTCCCGCGCAATAAAGATCAGCCGTCCGACCTTACCATCCGGGTTCTGATTATGTCGGATTCACTTCCGGGAAGTCCGTCAGCACCCTGACAAACGCCCCGCTGACACTAATGGGGTAATAAGAGAGGGGTCGGTGGTCACCGAGTGGTGGTGGGTGAGGCGGAGGGGTGGGTTGGGAGGGAATATCGTCGCTAGAGGGAGATTAAGAAAGACGAGGGTCTGAAGGAAGACGTTGATCGTCGGTCGCTATGACGACGAAAGGAAAGAAAATAAAGCTAATCCACGATCACAGGTCAAAACCAACGACAAAACTAAATCACGACAAACTACACACACAGAGATATATAAAGAGAGATATAAAGAGAGATAGACAGAGAGATAGACAGAGATACATGCAGAAATACATACAGAGATACTGACAGAAATATTCGTAGATAGACACAGAAATACACACAGATATAATACAGAAATACATGCAAAAAACATTCAGAAATACATACCAAGATACATACAGAGATACATACAGAGACACATACAGAGATACATACAGAGTTACATACAGAGATACATACAGAGATACATACAGAGATACATACAGAAATACATACAGAGATACATACAGAGATACATACAGAGTTACATACAGAGATACATACAGAGATACATACAGAGTTACATACAGAGATACATACAGAGATACATACAGAAATACATACCAAGATACATACAGAGACACATACAGAAATACATACAGATAAACATACAGAAATACATGACAAGATACATACAGAGATACATACAGTAACAGAGACAGACATGCATACAGAAATTCATACTGATATACTAGGGCTGTAAATATTGGTATCGCGGATACTTTTGCCAGTATCGCAGCGAGTATCGCGATAGTTTTATTCTCATGGTACATTTACAATGAATAGGACTGAAGAAACGAAGATTGCCAGTGGGATATCAGAGAATTGTGTTCCAGCAGCTTGCCTGCAGGTTACTACTTCAATTTTATTGTGATTGGCCCTAGCTTTTCCGTGGGAGATTCACTATAATTGACGGCGCATGAAAGCTAATAGCGATTTCTGCAAGCACATTGAAAAGTATTGGTATTGCAATACTTTCAGAAAAAGTATTGCAACACTTTTTATCAGCAAGTATTGGTTTTGCTATTGCAATACGTTTCTCAAGTATTGCTAACAGTCCTGACTGATATACCTACAGAAATACATGCAGAGAAGCATACAGAGATACGTACCAAGATACATGCAGATATACATCCAAACATACACTAATACACTGATTCATACACAGTCCCTTGTAGAGAAACATTCATACATAATCACATACTTGGAAACAGACATACATATTCAGACAGAGATACAGAGATACATGCAGGCATACATACACTGATACACACATTCATACGCAGACCCTTACAGATATACATATACTGAGATACATGTACGCACAGAGGCCCACGCGTGGGCTTACAAGTGCGTATATGATGAGCGTCAACATTATTATTTCTATCAATCAATGTAGTTAATTGGGTATATTGAACAAAAGGTATACAGCCGACAGTGGGCAATAAAATGATAAAGATCTTAGCTTATTAATCAAAGACTAGTGATATTCAACCCCTTCGGGAGCTATGCCGTCCTATTTTTTCCAGCTAGAGCTCAGCTGCCCTACTCAGCGTTCTATTCTCCCGCACTGCACTGCTGCAACATCGTGTCTTCTCTGTGGTTAACCCTACCATTGGCGCCCACACATAGGTGCAAGAGGGGGCACTTGTCCCCGTGGAAAAAAGAACATTGGTCCCTTCCATGTACGAATACTAATCTTACTTTTTCACACATGAGAACATGGATGAAAAATACCAATGTCCTTAAATTCTTGTAAACAATTATAAAGCACTTGCTAAAAATTCAGCATTGAACCAAGACCATTGGGTTTTGCCCCCTCTTGGGTAAATTTCTGTGGGCGCCCATGTGTCCTACCACTTGGAATGGGGCATCATTGGGCTTCCTCTGGACCTCGAGCTTTTACCTATAGGAACTCCTCATCTTCTTTCTACTCTTCTCTTATCTGTCCTCTTTGGCATTGGTAGGACTGGGAGCATCTCTTAGTGGATTTCTTGTAGAGTTGCTATATCAACTGTCATTGATTGATTGATTAATTAACTGAATTTCAAATATGCTATTCGATTAACTAACCGATTAATATCCGCGTGTTCCCTTGACGTTACTAACCCATGCTAACGTTGAAATATGGTGCTAGATAATTTTACTCTTCGGACACTCATAATGTCCGTAATGGCCTTTTGTTGAATATGGAAGGCTTCGCACGCCATCGATCACGCTTGTCCGTTATCCAGTCTGTCTTTCTGCACTTCCACTCGTCAAGTGATAATTATATCAAAGGTCCCGTATGTGACGATCTTGGCAGACGATAGTCCAATGCAATAGGATAAATGAACCTCGTCCAAAAAGATTTTACCAAACGTCGCATTAGGCCTACACTAAACGGTCCGTGAACCATAGGCCTATAGCTGAATCTTGAAGCTATTAAATTCTGTTTTATTTTGTTTCCCGAATCATATTGATGCAGCGTCGTTTAACAGAACCACACATAATTAATTCCATCGTCAGTTTCATTTCCAATAATTATATAGTACGCTGCTTACAAAGTCACTTTTGGAATGTTTCCAATGGTAGCCTTGTCAATATGCACGGTAGAGAAATGTCAAGGTCGATTGAAATCAGCAGAATCAAAATAGGCCAACGATTATAAATTAGACACCTTTGTATGATTATCCATTCCGTTCATTGTTGTATTATTGAGCTGTATGATGTGAGCTCCGAGAACTATTCAAAATATTTCTGCTCGGGCACGTCACAAGAAATGTTAAACTGATGGCAACCAATACATAACTAAATTATTCCGCGTAGTTCTTGCTTGTGAAATTTAATCCGATGGGACCCAATGTCGTTGTCCGGGCGTCTTTTAGTCTAGGAGTCGTTAGATTTCAGCAAGCGTTTCGTTTGTCGCCAATTATCGCTGAACGGTCTTGAAGTGGCGACATCTATCGACGGTCGGTGATAATCGTCTGCCTCTTTATAGACTAACTTTGGCTCCACGAGAACCTCACAGTGACTAATTAGGTCAACGGAGGAGCATGAAGACTGCACTGTTGGATGATTCAGCTAGGGCGGTTAGCCTACGAGAGGGATACGGATACAGAGGGTGAGGGAGATGGGAGGGGAAGTGAGAGGAAGTGGTGAAGAGGAGAGAGAGACAGACAGACAGACAGACAGACAGACAGACAGACAGACGCAAACACAGGCAGAAAGCCATACAGGATTTTTAACTGGGCTACATAAAGTTCTAGAAAAATATTCTACAGTTTTTTTATACACCTTCAACAAGTTTTCGACGATTAAATAAATTCTGCAAGAGCAAGCAGTACTTTCAGAAATCCAACATCATAGGCCTATGCTATTGCTATTACAAGTTAATGCTGTTATCAAGAGTGGCAGAGATAGTGTATATAGCTATTAATTTTTTAACCAAAAATGCCCATGACGGTAAAAAAAATTGAACAAGATAGGGCCTACTAAAAACAAATCATTAATTTCAAAATATTAAATTGCCTAAAGATATTATTACTAGATTATCACTTAAATTTTAAGAAAGTAGATTATTAACATTTACCCCAATAGTCAAGTACTACGTATAATTACCTATTAAAATGTAAATGACTGGTGCGAATATGTCCATTGCGTCCACTCCTTTGGCTATTTCCCAAGATCTTTGGCCTTTGGGAAAGAGTTGGAATTTCGAGAGTTTGTATCGCATTCTTGAGATTTTAACTATAGGACTACATTGGACGACAGAAATGGAGCAGCAATCAGAAACACTAAATTCTTTATCAGACTTTCCAACAGTGACAGCGAATCAGATCACAAAACACTCCCTCAGTTGCGGTGTCTGGAAGCGTTCTTTAGGAAGTTTAGGCTATCAGCCTACAGCTTGAAAATATGTATTTTGATAATCCGGATTTTTCTTTGCCAGTTTTTCGATCGGAATTTTAGTCATAATTGTGAATTTGTATTTGTTAAAACACATTAGGCCTATCTCATCACAAGTTTTTCATATGCAGCTAGTTGGGTTTTAGTACATTCGGCTAATCTTGAGATTTTGCTGCAAGATCTAGGGATTTCTGAAAAACGAGACTGGAAGCACTGTCCACGTCTTGTTATTAATTTTGCGCTCATCTGAGATAATTACCTTTTCGTAATTACTGTATGTTGTAAACTTGACTGACTCTTCCTCGAGAGGTTAATCTTTCCTTTCTTCCTGTCGTCCGGTTCAGATGTCCTTCGTTCTGTCCATCTGTCTTTGTTGACGAACGCGCATGCAGACACTTCTACTTCTGAGCACAGATCCAGCGGAAGTAGTCGACCACTTCATCGCCATTAAACGCAATTAAATAATCGAATGAATTATCTTCCTAATAGTTGTTTGGGTAATCGACGGATTAATCGGAGGAGCTCAATTCGATTACCTAATGGTCTGTTTGAACGGGAAATGTCAACAGGAAATGTTCAGCAGTTTACATTTGGATCGCACTTAGGTCTACTCGTCATCAGACACCTGATGTTTGTACTGCGGTGTCAGAAGCCGCTTAGGTCTGCTGAAAGAAAGAAAAGATACGTCCAGTGGCCTACTACAAAAATATCATACGGCACATTAAAGTCGCTATATATATATATACATATATATATATATATAATGTAGATAGATACATAGGCCTACACATACTAATACAAGTCGGTCTATATGTATTATATTGACTGTTTTCAATAGCCTCAAAGCCAAACTGTCCGGTGGATTCACTGGACAGCGGGTCACGTGGTCGTGAGCGCTATAATATGTTCACATCCAAGTGTCATCCAGAAGCGAATCGATGATGATGATGATGATAATGATGATGATGAAGAACATCGGATGAAACAGCACAGCATAATTCTTCATATAACGACTCCTACTTGGTTCAATGGTTCTAGTCCACGTTTGTTCGTCACTCGGACTGCCATGTATTTGCATTCAGCCTCTTAAGTCTATTCTCAGTTGACTTACTTTCTGGCTACTGATCTCAATACAGCTTGGTTTTGGTGCGTCATCGGCTGAAGCCTAGTGCATTATTATACACCGGCGCTATATAAGTTGCCAATGTATAATAATGAATATTACGTGCTGTGGCTGCAAGGGTCAACTTTTACTTATTTTGGGATGTGTGATATCTGTCGTACATTCCGATGTTCAAACACCCAACTACATGTCTCTCTCAGAAGGTATCCTTCCGGCATCTCAGAAGCGTGCTATTGCGTTTCCCACTTTCAAGAAGCCTAACCTCGATCATGGGCCGCAAATCTTTCAGTAGTGGTGATAGTGCCCGTTCAAACTCAATCTGTCCTTTGACCTGTCACTTGACACCTTATGTGACACCATTGTCTAGGCGGAACCCTAGCCCCGCCCACCTGTCAATCATCCATTGTTGTGAGTGCACACTTGACCTTTGAACTGTACACAACCTGTCAATCATCCATTGTTATCGTCACGAGTCTGCATTTTGCACTGCGCATCTGGCGCCTTATCTATAGCCATTGTATACATCACCTGTCAACGGCCTGCAAATCATCCATTGTTCTTCCAGCATAGGCAATCTTTGTACTGTGCTTTTGTCAATGATTTTTGGCCATAGTATGGTAGTGGGGTCGGTGAGTGTTCTGATTCGACCTTTGAACCAGAAACGACATCTGAATTATTTTGCGCTATTTTTATAGTTGAATACATGTGCTATAACCCTAGAATGGCGGCGGCGACCATACCATTAGGCAAGGGGCTGTGCCAACCCTATATTTCCATTCTTTTGAAGTTATGATTAATAATTATAAAAATAATAATTATAAGAATAAAAAATTTAAAATTTAATAATAAAAAATTAAAGTAATAAAAATCAATAAAAATAATAAAAATCAATAATAATAAAAATAAAAATAATAAAATATTAATAAAATATTAAAATAATAACAAATAATATCAAAAATAATAATATAAATAATTTTTTAAATGATAAAAATAATAATAAAATAAAAAATAGCAATAAAAATTAAAAAAGCAATAAAAATAATAAAATTAATGACAATTAATAATTAATAATAATAATAATGATGATATTAATAAAATCTCTGAATATTTAAAAAATTTATGTTAATAATACAGTTTGAATATTGGTATGTGGAGGGATTTGGAAGAATTGGAGTGAATGCAAGAAGCAATACATAATTGAAAACTACAAGTTTTGGGCGTGATAGTGGTTGAATATCTGTGAGCGATGCATACATTTAGGATTTTTCGTATATGAAGTCAAAAACTTGAGGTTTGATACATAGAAACTGTACGCTTTAAGGGATTGGTGTAGGAATTGGAGTTTGATGGAGTTTAAGCAATTGTTAGAATGAGTAGGATGTAAAAATGTAGAAAACAGAAATTTGATGCCATGAAGCTGTTGTGTATTGGAGTTTGGTGTTGGAGTTCAAGGAATTGTTAGATTAAAGTGGAGGTAAAAAGTGTGTGAAAAAGTAGAAGACAGAAGTTTGATGTATTGAAGCATTTGTATATTGGAGTTTGGTTTCGAAGCTCAAGATTTTGTCGAGTTGAGGAAGGTATAAAAACATAGATATAGGCATATGTGTGGAATTGAAGTTTGAAGCATTTAAACTGTTATGTATTGGAATATACTTTTCTTAAGTAAGTGAGTAAGAAAAACAGTAGGTGGAATGTAAGAAAAGCCGATGGGTGGAATATACCAAAACAAAAGCATGTGGTGAGTAAGTAAGTAAGTACGTAAGTAAATGATTAAGAAAACCAATGGTTGGAATGTAAGAGAAGCCGATGGCTGGAATACGCCCAAACATATACCGATGGTAAGTAAGTAAATTAGTAAGCAAGCCGATAGCATACCTTTGATAAGTAAGAGAAAAGTCGATTGATGGAATTTTCTAAACAAATGCATTTAATGAGTAAGTAAGACAGCCGATGGCGAAAAATCCAGTGGTAGGTAAGTAGGATACCCAATATTTGGAATACATCGAACAAATACATTTGATAAGCAAGTAAGAAAGTTGGCGAAAAAGTCGTTGGTTAGGGTATGAGAAACAAATACAGTTGGTATTAGTTAATAAGTAAGAAAAGCCGTTGGTTTTGGCGAAGGTGTTGAAGTTTCAATGCCGTTGGTTTTACTGGTATTGGTAAGTTTCATTGCTGATGGGGTACAAAAGTTGAGATTCAAAGTTTTCAATGTAATTGGTTTTGCCGATAGTTTTGAAGTATCAATGTCGTTGGTTTGACTTATATTGGTAAAATTTCAATGCCGATGGGATCTGGGACTAATATGGAAAGGATATGAAGCCGACGAAAATTGGGTCATTGACCTAGATTATGCGTGTTACGCTGATTTAACATCAAGGACCTTTTGTGTCCTTAAATTGGATGTAGCGCTTGGCTTTGTTTACAAGAGATAAACAACTTAATAAATACAGTTCGCAATTTTTATAAAATGTATTCAAATGAAGATTTCTATAACTGGAGTGACATAAGATTTAGATGAACTTTTCGGCGATTATACGGATCACGGCGTGAACTCTGAAAGTACGAGTAGCAGTAACAACTCTTGTGTGTACGATTGCGTTATCGAGGAGTCGGAGAGAAACAGCAATATATCTGGGAAGAGAAAAACGATGTAGAATACGTTTTTGATTGCCCCCATTTGCAGAAAGATCTTGAGAAGTGTGAGCGGTTTTCGGGGTCATGTAATAAAACAACACCCATCTATGGATCGAAGTGATTTCAGAGGTAAGTTTAGACATTTTGTTGTTGTTGCTGCTAATAAAAATGTATTACTGGTAGAAAATTGTGGGGCTTACTTATAATACTTAGGACTCCGACTTACGCATAATATAACTAAATAATAATGCATTCTAAAAGCCATAATTATATTAGACATCCAATACACGTTCTGTCAGAAGTGTTAGTCTCAGAGACGACCATACAGTTGTATAGCATGACTATTTGTACTGTTGCACGTCTAATCTACTGTAGTAGCCTAAGATAACTTTCTTTACAGTGAAATCCTTCATCGTGCTGGTTTGACATCATGTCCTACACTGGTTACCTCTACCCCAGCGCATCTTATTTAGGGTACCTGCCTTTGTTTGGTGCTGTCCTGGCAGTACTGCATCTGCTTATTTTCGGAAGCTATGTCGCCCTTTCACAGCCAGCAGTGGTCGACGACCACTTCACTCTGCAGTTCATGGTGACCCGATTGTCCCTTTGCAAGCACTTCCCATAATGCAGCAACGGGCTTTCTTCGTCGTGGGATCTCTCATCTGAAATGGACTCCCCTAAAGCTCCATATCTTTCCTAAGAACTCATCTTTATACCTCTCTTAAAACTGTTCTTTTCAACCACGGTTAGGCCAGGAGCGCCTCTGAGTAGATATCTTGAAGTAAATACCCCAAGTATTTTTGATTGATTGATTTACTTTTTTATTTTTCATATCATCTGTTCTGCAGTGTGTTTGCAGGCAGTTCAGTAAAGTACATACCTGCTTTCGTATATTCTTCCTGAAAAAAACTTTGGTTTATTGTCAATGTGCTAATAATTTCATGTTACATGTGATTTTTAGTGTTTGCTTGATAATTTCTGAAAACCTTGTGCTTTCTAAATTTCAGTTGCTGACTACAGAAATAGACGTGATTCCGCTGGTGCGTGTTTTCAGGAATGTTTGTCCAGTATCAGAGGCTACTGCTGAAATCAGAAAGACCACTACAACCCTATCCTTGACAGACACTGATTTTCATGATTTAGTTAAAGCAAACACCTTATAAGTTTGGCATGCAGTGTCTATGGACCCATTGTTTTTATTGCCAAAGTCAAAGCATGGTGCAGTTATGATAGATATTGCAAAGCTCATGGTTGAGAAAAGTCATACCATAGGCAATTTTGAAGTATTAGAGAATGAGTTGAGAATGGTTTTTGTCAATAGGCTCCTAGTTACATCGTGGCCGGGATTTACTAATAACCAGTGTCCATGCTGTTAGGATGTCACTAGAAGTTCAGGGTGCATTCGCAGAGTACATATCAACTAATGCGTCACATGTTGAAAATTACTCGCGTCGTATGATATTTCAAATTTGGTTGAGGAAATTAGTAGCAGAAATGATGATTTCCATGGCACATATTTGCAGACCTGTTGATGAAGTAGATGTATTGCCAAAGGGCCTGAGTGATACTGATCAAAATGTTTTGTAACATATTTGTGGATATCTCATAATGAAGCTTAAATCAACCAGCTTTCGCTTAAAGAAACTGAAATCGGCAGAAATGATTGCCAATTGCATTGGTGCCACGGTGCCAAAACATTCAGGCCATTTTGTTGAAGAATATAGAAAATGGGTTAGCAAACAAAGTAGAGGTGGTCTGCTCTATCCAATTCCTGATTTTTATTTACTAGTTACAGAGTTTGATCATGTTTACAGACAGGTAGTTACCACACACCATCTTACTTCTGAGTCATTGAACAACTCTAATTTACAGTTAGCAGTTCATGATTCATTCATGGTGAAGTATTATTGGAGTAGAATATTAGAAGTTGCGTTTTGTGATTGCTCATCACAAAACGCAACTTCTAATATTCTACTCCAATAATACTTCACTTCACTTCCTTACCTGCCCTGGACTATCTTATCTGTTTGTTTCTGACAATTAAAGGGTTTGCTATTGCTAGAAAAGAACGTAATTATGGCAAAAAGATGGCAAAATGAAAGGAAAAACAGCTAAAAAAATCACAATCACTAAGAGGAAAGCTGAAAGTATCAAAATAACTTTTGCACAGTTCTCCATTATATGGCTGACTGATTCATCATAGAATGTTTCAGTTGTGATGTTTTAGGTTCTTATGTACTCTAGAAGTGTTTGTGGTTATTATATATTACATGCAAGTTAATGGACATTCGTCATTTTAATTATAATGTACTGATCAATTTCACTGAAAACATTGCTTGATGCACAGTTGTTCTATGAAACACAACTCTTGCAAACCATCAGCATTGAAAACTTTGAAAACTGCATCGCCTGGAAATGTCATTTGGTCTTAGGGGTCACCGTCTCCCTCTTCTTTTGTTTCGCTCCTATCTTACTGATCGTACCCAAATAGTTCGCTAATAGGCTACTATATTGTGGTCTACCATATCGAATGCTGAGGATGCATCAAAAAGTGCTAAGAGAGTGACATGGGATTTATCCATAGCAGAATAGATGTCGGAGAGATGAGAGAAGAGCAGTTTCAGTCAGGGTTGCAAACATGTTGGTTTTTTGGTTATTTTGTTTTTGTTTTTTTACGCGCCATCAGCCAATTCTTCTAAAAAAATTTCGTCCATGGCTCATGTCTTCATCTGTTCCCGCATTGACTACTGTAACTCATTACTCATAGGTCTACCAAAACTCCTCATCGCTCCGCTCCAGTCTATACTCAACGCAGCTGCTCGATTGATTGCCCGCCTTCTTCGTTTCTCGTAGGCCTATATCTCTACTTATATGACTAAAGTCACTGAACATCTTCATTCGATTCTCCTAAATGATTGGATTCAGTTCACATTTCTCTTTCTTACTTACAATTAAGCATGATATATTTTCATCAATCCAAGTTCCATTTAAGCATAATTTCTTGCATCAATCCAGTTTCTACTTGCACATTCTTCTTTTTCATTGATCCCGTCTCCATTTAAGCAACAGTTGGACATCTATTCACGTCAAATAATAAAAGACGCTAAAATACACTTTTACCTCTGGACGTTTTACCCGGGAACGTTTTGCCCCAAGCATGTAAAAACTACATTTCTGAGTTAAGCATGTAAAAACTACATTTCTGAGTTAAACATGTAAAAACTACATTTCTGAGTTAAGCATGTAAAAACTACATTTCTGAGTTAAGCATGTAAAAACTACATTTCTGAGTTAAGCATGTAAAAACTACATTTCTGAGTTAAGCATGTAAAAACTACATTTCTGAGTTGTACAGATTAATGAGTGTATTAGCGCTCACCAACTGTATCATAGTTATTCAACAAAAAGGTATCTTTCGAACTGATATCTCGATTTCACAAGAAACAGTATTAATGTAGTTGAAAGGATCGTGATTAAAATATTATGAAAGAGACCCAAGAAACCTTGTTTGGACGATAACCTGGTTGTAAATCGCTTAATTTCGCGTCACAGTAAGTTTTGTGGTAATTCTAGACCGCCTTGACACCCCGCCTCGCTATAAATAATTATAAAAATTTTAAGATGGGGGACATCTTATCCGCATGGGATGTCTTGTCCCAAGTTACTCTATATACCTCTCACCAAGCTTGTTCAATATGCTGGCAGATCCGGTGATGCGAAGGGCACTAGATGACTTTCCCGGAGATTCAAAATCGGTGGAGTCCTTGGAAGGACCATTAACAAATACGTCGACGACATCGTCCTGTTACCATTAGCGAGGTTACCGAAAGAACAAGTGACTGTGAATCGAGTGGAAATTGCCACTGTTGTATGCAAGACTTGAAACTTCAAGACCAAGACGAGACCGAGACAGTGAGGTGCCGAGACCGAGACAGTCAGGTACCAAGACCGAGACAATAGGTTCAAGACAGTGCGAGACAGTAAAAGACAAGCGATCCTATATAAAATGCTGTAAAATACTAATGTATCAGTTTTCGGGAATAAGGGTCATTTGTAGTTTCAATTTGAAACTTAAAATGTAGGCCTATATATAGTATCAATTCGTGAGAACAGTTTTTATACTTCCGCGTTACATCTTTTTCGATATCTCTTCGTCGACCTATCTTCTGAATAATAAAAAGAAAGCCTTTTTAGACACGTCTGAAATTTTCAAAACGATTTTAAACAAGATATTCGATGCCAAATACCAACCCAGACAGCAATACCCGTTGGGTCTGAAGCGGTTTACTATGGGAGATTCGTGGCATACTATGAGGGTCGGCGAAGTGTGGTCCTTCCTCTACTTTGCCACAATCTCAGTGACAGTCGCGCAAATCCGTTCCTTGGTCTTGCCCCCACCGGGCCAACACTGCCCCTACCGAGATGGAGGCCCCACAGTGGCCCTCGTTTGGCGCACACTGATGAGCTAGACCGGGGCGAGTTCGTGTCAACCACAGCTCGAGTGGGAGGTTTGGACGAGTAATTAGGTGCAGCCGTAGATTCGAACGGGAAGCAAGTGATGACGGCTGCATGAGGGGGGAGTGAAGGTTGCCCGCAGCGTTGTTTGGCCGGACTTCAACAATGGAGTCCCAATATATAGGCCAAAGGCTGTTGTTAGACATGAGTTACTACTTGGCGCCAAATGCGACTATACGATGATTTTCGCGCAAGTAGGAAAGTATAGAAGTAGGTCCCATATTAATAATTTACCAAACATTGGTAACATAAAATAAAAAATGAATAATGAGAAAAACTAAATGACTCGTGGTCTATTAGAAAAAAAACACACAAAATCTGACAAAATTATTGACACATGATTTCGCAGTTTTCATATGTGAAAGGCATTATTTTGTGATGGTGTCATAAATTGATCCTGCGTACGTATTTAAGTTAAAAAATTACTTACTTACTTACTTGCTTGCTTGACGTACGTACTTACTTACTTACTTATTTACTTACTTATTTACTCACTTACGTACTTACGTAAGTAAGTAAGTAAGTTACTCACTCACTCAATCACTCACTCATTTACTTACTTACTCACTTACTTATATATTTACTTACTTGTTTACTAATTTACTTTCATACATAGGTAAATAAGTAAGTAAGCAAGTAAGTAAGTTACTTACGTACTTACTTACTTACGTACTTACTTACTTACTTACTATTTCGCTACTACACCTAATATGCTCAATCTCGTAAGCGCAATGGGCCAACGCTTGAAATTTAATTATAATATTACCTGGTAAAAAAAGTAAGTAAGTAGACATTCACTTTATTGAACCGCTTGCAAGCGCACTACGGGTCTATCATACATTTACAATCAAAGATTGTACAATCACAAAAGCAATCACAATAAGTAATTAAAATCGGACGTATTCGGAGCTGTGAGAACGCAATGAGAAAGTACGCAATGGGAATAGTCATTTGTATAGCATTCGGGTATAATAAACCACTCGGATTAATGGACTGGCGAACTCTATATGGAGACCCAACCAAGGCTATCCTGAGAATGTCACTCAAAAAGATGATAAGGGTGTCTGACATGTGAGCCACAAATTATTTTTCTATTGACATTCTTCGTTCAATTATTTTTATTCTTGTGTGAAAAAAGTTCTGAACGTGGGCTTGCGATATGTATAAAACACGTTCACGTACGTACTTACTTACTTCCGCTGCAGGAGGTGTACATTGGTCCTTGGCTGCCTGTTGGAAGGTAAAATTAGATCAGTGATCAGAACCAATAAGTTCGTTGAAAGCAGATGATGCGCGCGAAACATCGAAATTTCAATGGCCGTATAATTATTCGTATTCATTTTGACAGCCGTAAGTTTCTTTTTATATTTTGTTTCTCTCTTATCATCCATGTTTGGCATTCGTCGCAAAACTTTGTTCAGTGAGTTTATTGCAGTCTACTCAGTTTATTGTTTAGCGGTAATAGCGAACAATACATTCATGTAAGGTGAACAATATGGCTGTCCCCGAATGCTCCACAACTAGAGCGTTGAAAAAATAAACGTTGCTGGTGAAAACGATAATACAAACAGTGTGGACGCAGATGCACTCTAGTGAGGTTACTTCAAGCCTTACTTGAGGCCAACAATAATACCATTAACTGCGAGAAATGCAAACGACTGAACGTCAAGTCTTTATTTAACCAGCGTTTTTTTACTGGCTGCTGAGCATAGTTGGGATGATTAAATATTTTTTGGCTCCAATGTATTGTGATAAAATGTAATGCTTTCCCTCTCCCATGATGTTGCTGTAATCCTTGTTCATGCTTTGCCACCAGTATCAGGGGTGGCAAAAAAATTCGGGAGCCCTAGTTCCTGTCAGTAGGCTCTGGGACAGTTTGGACGATAATCTAGAGGAAAGTCTTGTGGACGAAAGGAGGTAGTTGTGATGCACAGCGAGCAGGAATCAATGCACTGCAGTGTCACAGATGTGAATGATGGGGAAAGAGGTCTTTTGTTGTGACTTTCATCAGTCAGATGTCTTATTTTGATCTGCCATGAGATGTTTAGACTCTATTGCAGTCACCCTGCACTTATCCGGTTAAAACTATCGGTTCTGTTGAATGGTTTCATGTTGGTGTTGCACGTGACCTGCAATTGGTGCTTAACAATATGGACTTGAGTTTAATCCATGTGGTCTATTTACAGATTAACATTGATGGTTTGCCTATATTCAGATTCTCAAATTGTTAGTTTTCATCAATTTTATGTGTAAAGCAATCACCATTGAAGACCCATTTGTTGTTGTCTTATTTTGTAGCAATTCTAAATCCAATGTTTGTTTCTTGATTGACTCTGTAATGAGGTCAGAGGCTTAGCGGGCAATATTGTTGATGTGTGAGCACTGTGCAGGACCAAGATGGATGTTTTTTGTGCCATTTCTTTTGGATATAAGTATGAACTCATCGTGGACAGAATTTGCCTGGTAATCAGACCCATTGAGAGCAAAGTGGGGGCCCGGTACAACTTCTAGTTTTAAGTATGAATGAAAGGCTAATTGACTGTATACTGCAATACACAGTACTAGAAAATGTTGCAATATTCCAAGCACTGAACTTACATCGTACATGATACATCACTGACTGTTCAAAGTTTCATCGATTCATCACTATCTGCCTGCCTCGGCTGAATAATAATGAAAATAAATATTTTTCTATTTTTGTAATTCCTTATTTTAAGGAAAGAGCTAACTGAGAAAATGAAAGCCTAAAAACATCCAAGAACTGAAGAACTGCGGTTGTTGAGACAGTTTTACTTGTGAAGTCTGCAAGGGATGAGTTCAGAGATGGGATATTTTATCCGATTATTGATTCCGTAGTAACTGGACTTAAAAACACATTATTTGGATGCAGACTGCTCTTTCTAACTGGTGGATAATAACAGACACAATGGTTTCCAACTGGACAGTGTCGAGCACTAAACTTCACACGACTTTTATGAATTTTTTAATTTTGCCTTAGTTGACACTAGGAAAAATTAACTATTAAGTACTAATAGTAGCAGAATTTGTTTTTTTTGTTAGGTCTATTTTTCAGTTTGTAAATGGAAATAGTTTGTAAATAGAAATAGACAATCGACCTAACTAAAGACACAAAGTAGTTTTTGTGTCTTTAGTTAGGTCGATCGTCATTTTGTAAATAATAAATCAAATTTTTTAAAAACAAAAATTGGAGTGATTAAAACTCAGACCCAATATTTGTCCAAGTTTATGCTGCCTGCTCTGAAACTAGAGCAGAGTTCCGAGTAGAGTTTCAGTTCATCCCTGATACGCTCGAAATGGCTTGAGAGATGCCTGAGTGCTATGGCTGTAATGATCCACAAGAGGATGCCAGCAGTTGAGCTTCATTTAGCTGTTACCTTGCTTTATCTCATAGCAACTGAGCATAGTGTTGTGTTGTCTGTCTATCCTGTATGTTACTTGTTGGTTGGAATGTGTATACATGCTAGAGCTTGCCAGTTATCTAAGCATTGTTTTATGAAGATGAACTTGCTTAGACTTGTATGCAGAATTGAACTCTTCGGTTTGCATGCGTTAATGCTTTTTAAATCTAGGTACTATCATTCATTCATATTTACATACATATGTACGAGCATGAACTTTTTTCTGTTTTATGCTGTACGCAAGCTTTTTGGTGACAGACATGCATTTGACCGAGACCACTTCGGGTGTCATGAAAGCGCTGTTAACGAATCGTCTGGCCTTGCAGTTAACCTGGATTGGAAGCCGTGACAAGCAGAGTTTCTTGGACTTGAAACTGTTTGCTCTTGTTTGGGGTAAGCATTTTATATGCCAATATGTTTTTAGTCATTTATGAGTAAAAAATTGTTGCCTTGGCTTCTTGCTCAACACAGAATATGTCTCAATTTGGGGCTCGAGGTGTAGGAAATTGAATTGTAGCCATTCACAGCGTTCAAAGTCTGTCCTTTTACCTTAAGCAGTTTTATCACATTTTAACAAGGTCATCAACTTACTTTTGTCTGTTCATTGCTCTCATTCACCTATCATTTTGTTATTTTCAAATTGTTTTTCTACCTGAGACTGTCTCTGTCTCAGTGCCAGTAGCATTCTGAATATTAACCTGATTGCAGCTTAGTTTTTGTGTATCATCAGTTGTTTCTTGTTGTGGATTTGACACCAGCACTTTACCAGTTAATAATAATAATAAATGAGTCACTAAGGCTATGTTCTGGGTGCATGCAGCTGTGTTACTTTTTGCGTGTAAATGGTTTGCATGATATATAAATGGGTTCCAAACGCCTTCATTCCAAAGTTAGCAACTGCACACACGGCCATACGACAGAACATAGGTGGCACTGTGCAATTGTGAATAAAGAACTTGCTGAAGGTTGTTACATAGTGACTGTGAATAGAGACCGGAAAGCTCGATGGTTGACATGCTGAACTGTTGACCCTGATGCTGGCTATTTAAATGCTCGCTGAGGTACGCATATGTCTGTACCGCAAGCACTCTGCAATCTAAATACAGTGACATACCTTGCAATTTAAATTCTGAACAAGATAAGTTGGTGAGGACTGGTCATTCACTCTCCTGCACATTGGGGTTAAAACTCGAATTCCATGACTTCGTTACTGGTTGTCCAAGTCTGATCTTCTATATTCATATTATAATGTTTTATTTTCTTTTCTTTGTGTCGCTTCCAGTATGTTGACAAAATGCACTCGCATATGTTTAATTTCAAGGCGTTAGTGGTCATCTCCTTTGGTGAGAAATTGATTGAGGCGTCAAAGGTCCTTTGTGCATGGATGTCATTTTAGTACCTCTGGTTCAACTGTTCTGGGTTGCTAATAATTTTCATCTCCAAAAGATAACCTTGCCATTTCATTTTCCAAATGCCTTGCCTCTTCAGATCCATAATATGTTCCAGTTGCTGTCTGCTAAAGCTGCTTCTATGGTAATGCACGTTTTCATCTAGAATATGGCAGTGCCATTTATGCAGGCTCTTAGGTTAATCAACTTCATTCTTTTTTAAATTAGGTTGAGTGATGGGATACTGAAGAATGGTCATGTATCTTAATACTTGTGGGACAGGTGGCTTTGGTTACCTATGCAATGCTGCATTGAGATACATATATGCAGATATGTAGCTGCCTGGCCAAGCTGTGTTTTCGAGTACAACCATTACCCGCTTGTGAGTCGTAAATGTCTTTTTTCCTATGGGATGTTAATTGTGCATTTTGTGTGACCAATTTTTAATTTATGTACTTTTGTTATTACTGCTGCCGATTCCATTCTCGCATCAATGAGCCAACTGCCTCGGCGAACAACAAGGAGTCGAAGAAAAATTAAAATCGTGGCTTCTACAGGCAATGGCGAGAGAGGTCGAAAGAAAAGCGACATTACAAAATGTCATAATTACGACGATGCTGAGAAGTTGTTGATTGTTTTCACATGTCCAATCAGCATGACTCCCAACGAGGAGGAACGAGGCTCTATCGTTGAGCAACAGTTCACGACTCAAGGATAATGGACTAATGATTCTGGCTACAACTAATCTTCAACTGAACATTGAAAAACTTGCTAACATTATTCAGCAACATAAATTGCATATTAATGATTTTTAAAGTATCAAGTGATTAAACTTTAAATAAATATTACCAGTGCTTTTTTGTGAAACATGCTGATACGGCGTTCTGGCACCTTTTTTCAATTACTGACATTAAACTAGTAGTTTTGCAAAAACTCTGTAATTTGATATGACACTTTACAATTTAAATTTTTCACATTATAAAATTTATTGGTGATTGTGATCATTTTGTCCTATGAAATTAATTTTATTTGGTAGCTAATTTTGATGTCATTTTTTTTCAACAATACAAATGCATTCCTGCTGCATATCAGCAGATTTTTTCCTAAAAAAGTACTGAATAACACTAATAAAAAATGGATTTATCCATGTGTCATTTGATTCCATTCTAAAAAAATCTGTAATTGAAAATAATCATTTTTGACCTTGTGGCCCGTCATGTCCTCAACTAAATAAAAGCGGCCCTAAGTCGAAAAAGGTTGAGAATCACTGATCTAGACCAATGCATAAGCGTAATTCAAGTACATGAGCTTGTAATTTATTTGCTGAATGAATTATATCGAGCATGTAGAAATAACATTGAATGTCATTTTGTTACATTTGCAAAGTTCCGTATGCATATTAGTTATACGTTTTGACTGTCACAATGAACGATGTGATTTATCGGCCTTTACAACAAATATTTCGTCTGTTTTACCCTCCCATTTAGTTGTCCTATTCGGAATATCATCACCAACAGGCAGCAACTTGTCACCGAAATTCTGACGACAGCTTCTATGTACTTAGCTCTGTGGCTTGAGACAACTAGCAGCAGATACTGTTTCTGTTCTTCACTTGTAATGGAGCAGCAGTCCTGTAACAATTTTGCAGCTTGGGCTGCTCGGTCATTTGCTTCTGCTCATAGAGAAGGTTGACTTAACTTTTGTATAGCTGGAAATCTTCAAAGGTCGGCTTTTTGACTGAAGCTTCTTGTGCAAGGGAGTCCATATTCAACCCAAGTGTGAATTAATGAAATACATATGTCTAAGACAAATGCGTGTGCTCTGTATATGTTCAAGCTGATGCATATCAATTCATTTTCTTTTTAGGCATATGTAAATGGTTTGTATTCTGACAGGACCACTCCCAAAGCTGGAGAATGGAGGGTAACACTGTCATGACGCAATGCGTTCGGCGGCAACTAACTTATTAGGCGATTTACAGTTATATTTTAAGTTTCTGGCTCAACGGTTCAAGCTGGTGAGATATCGTTGCTGAAATGTATATGACTCAAAACACGTCTAATGCAAAGTTCCTTAAATATTTATGTAGAAAAAGTTATGATTTTATATCTGGAATACCTTTTTCTGTTTATCAGAGTCATCTGGACAAAAATCACTGCATACAACAGGTCCACTTGCAATTGTTGGATCTTCTACATGCTAGGGTGTATTGTAACATGTTGCTTGTTCAGATATGATGTATCGTAAATGCCATTTGTATAGAGCTGATGTTTCCTTACTTTTATTGTGACTATAAATGTTGTCATCGTGATTTTTGGATGATTTTACTTCATCATACATATTTTCATATTTTGTGATCATGATCTTTTAGTCTGTATGGCATTGTATCAAGAAACTTTCGTAGCACTTTGATGTGAGCATTTCATAGCTACTGCTTACCCTAGAGTTCAGACAATTTTCTTCTTAAGCTGATATTTCTGGATGCTGTAAAAATTTAAGTGTAACAGAAGTCTGTTAGGAAAAGTTGTTAGGAAAAGTTGTGCCTATCGCTTAGCCAATTACAGTTTTTAATGATGAGAAAAAGAAGGTGTAAAGGGATATGCAAATAAAGGAAACGATGTATGCAGCCAGAAAGTAAAGCACAGGATAGGTAGATGGACATGCAAATCATACTGGTGGCACCCGAAAACCATGCATACAGTCAGATTTACATCCAAACATACATTAACACGTACATTGATATACAAAAACACTTAACATGACTCACATGCATACATATTAAACATACATAGATACGTATACATACATACATTCATGTGCTCTTATTTTCTCAGGACTTTGCCAAGTGTTTCCAGCCAGTCCAATCCCAATCTCTTAAGTGTGCAGTATGGGTGATATTATATACTTTTGAGATCAGAAATGCCAACTATACAGGAATTGACCTGACAATCATGTACAACCAGATTTACAGTTTTGTGGTAATTTTCCACTAGTATCAACGCCAACGCTCTTTATTCGTAGAGCCCACAGTGTGATTGTGTGGGCATACTGTAGGCAAAGTGAAGGTTTGATGCCGATAGTCCTGCAAAGCGCCCACAGCGGCCGATGATTTCACACTAGAGCGGCCCCAATTACGCCGACGCTCCTCACTCGTTGGGCCTGTATTGTAGGCATAGCCGTTGTAAAGACGTAAAGCGGGCCAACGCTCCACATTCATACGGCGTGCAGTGGCATGTGTGGGCAAACTGTAGGCACAGCAATGGTTAAAGACAGATATACCTTCATCGCGCCTACAGCGGGGAATGAATTCCCGCTAGCGGCCCTATGTCATACCGACGCGCTGGTTGCATTGTTCTTGTCTGCGCTGATTCACAATGGGTCATCCAGTTTTCCTCTAGGGGCGCGCCCTGGGCACCGCTTAGGGCATAAGGCGGAGGAAATAATGCCGGCAGACGCCGTCGTTCAGACGGGGGCCCACAACGTCGGCCCTCTACCGCCTAGATGAGCAAATCGATGCAAAATCGTGTTGACAACCCGAGAAGGGTCGATGTGGGGAATAATTATCGGCAGACACTGGGCCCTGCGAGTCGTGGCTGTCTGGTAAACGAAATTAGAAAGTTGAAGTTGCGCATATCCTTACCCTGAGAAACTCGAGGTTGTTCCGATCGTTTCGGTTATGGTGGTTTTACATCAATGACCAACGGACGGCACGGCATAGCTATTGTTTGTCAATAACTGCAAATTGTGTAAAAGGAAACTTAACAATTTCAGATCCTCTCTCAGACATTTTCCACTCTAAGATAATTGAATTGTTTTCAGCAGAGGCTTCTATCCCCCCCAGGTGATGGAAGCAAAATCCCCCACCAAGCCTTGGGGTGGATGACGACTCCTGATTAAATGCAGATTATTTCAGAGATAATTAGCAACTTTTGTAGCAGTTTATGACTATTCAGAATTTCAGATATTGCCTTGTCTAAAAATTGACAATAGTCATGTTACTTAACAAAATACTTTACAATAGAAAGTAACCCTACTATTGTAAGTAACATTGTTACACTTCGAAAGTACTTTAAAACATAGTAACGTTACTTAATTAATATACATGGTAATTAATATGCATGAAGTGATCATTTTCCGATTTTCCCAGTTATATTGCCAACATGTTGAACTTAAATAACTTAAACCTCTTGGTTTAGGCCTGTCATTATAATAGCTAAGTTAATGCTGGAAATCATTTAGTTTTGAGCAACTTTCTAGAAACTAGACAGTGATCAGATTTCGTTTTAATTGGTTACTTTTCGCAACCCGTTACCTACGGGCCTGCTGATTTAGTACTAGAACGCACATGTCTTGCTAAATAGGCCTACTCTCTCTTCAGTTCTAAGACCTCGTTGCCGTAAAACCTCTCCATGCATCCAATGGCATCCAGCATGCACTTCATCAGAATTTCTGTCTTCTTCCGTCAATGTGAACATCAATGAGATGGTCATTCACAAATGAAGTAGATTTCTGCAGTAAAGGCTGCCACGTGACGTGGACGTTGCAATCTTGGCGCATTGCTTCAAATTTTGCCCTACAGTTTGACGTCAACTTTGCTGCCATTGCCAGATCTACAGAGATCTACAGAATACTGATGCCTTGCAGTTGAGGGAAAACATGGGAATCCCATGGATAGTAGGCCACTACACAGAATCTTTGGATGGTCGCATTAACTGCAAGTTACTATTCTACTATTCCAGCTTGTATAGGCAACCTATATACTTCAGTTGACGATTTTGCCCTCCATTGTTCTGGGCGTCCAAATAGGTAGCATTAATTTTTTCATGTGCCTGCAGGAAAACCTAAAGAGTTCTTCCAACAGCCCGAGGGCATTCTTTATTTCAGTATAACTTTGAAACTGTTGATTGCATGACAAGGTTGAAGCGATAACCACCAAAATTTATGGATTAAGCTTTAGAATTTAATTCTTGTATCTTATAATAATTCATCGAAGAGTTGTAGACTTTTGGAGTGGTTAGTAGCCTACTGTCTCAGTGAACACTATAACAGCATTTAAGAGGGAACTTGGAAAATTGGGCTATTAATCATCAAAGGTCAAATTGAACCGCCTTAAACCCTTGTTATGTTATGTTCCCAGCTCCATCTAACCTTGTCCAGCTATCCAGTCAATGTTTGTGGTTGTTTCTGTCAATGCATCAAGAATCAATTCACAAAGCAACGTTCCTGAACAGTTTCCAAAACATGAGTCATTGACAAGTCGCTCGAGCTGGTTACAGAAGGCCGTAGTCGTCCATTTCTACGTAGTGACCCAGGGCCCTGAAAAGAGGGTTTGGAGACAAATGCCTTCAATTTTATGTAGGGGAGGGTGGGACATATTTTGCGTCTTAGGGAATATCTTGCCTTCATTGCTCTTGAGACCGGGGGTTTTGCCTATACCACTCAGAGGGGATTGACACCTCTGAAGTGACCTAGCAACACCGCTGCTTCTTTCTTGCTGCTGTCGTACGTGCCATCGGCAATGATAAAACACCTCTTCTGCCTTATGTGACCAACAATTTTCTCTATTATCAAGACCTTCATGACCGACAGGAGTCGCTGTGGCCTACATATGTTGGGCTTAGAAAGTTCATAACCATCTTCTTACCGGGGTAATATGCATGTTCGATTCTATCAAGCAATTATTCTCGTGAAGGAAGGCCTTTCTTGTAGGTCTGTAGCACCAAGACTAAATTGTAAATTAATTGTATTAGTTAAATAAATTATTTAATTAATAATAAATAAATAAAATAATTAATTAAATTATTCCCCAAGATCACTGATTATTGTTTTTTAAAGGCCTTTTTGAAAGGCCTCCCCCCAAGGAATTACTGGAAGCAGTCTGCTTCCACGGACATGCGTGTAGAAGCTCCTGGTTTTCAGTATCATGTGAGTCATGATGTGACTCGCGCGTTAACTAGAATTACCGTTTCTCATAGATTTCAGTTTCAAGCGCGCAAGATTTTAAGACAGTTAACGCGAAACTTATCGAGACCTCTTGTTCGAGACAGAACAAGATTTTCACTTAATCACAGGTTCTAAAAATTCGAGACACTCCCTCGAGACCGAGACACTGTCTCGAGACCATACAACTCTGGGAATTGCTGCAGAATATAACAATAACATTAAGGCTTCAAAGACAAAAAATGGAAAATGACAGACACATAGGATGTAGGCTGCTAGAGATCGAAATGGGCACTGGAAGATTAGAGAAAGTGAATTTATTTGTATATTTCGGCTGCAGTGACGAAATATGCGAACCGTGTAGCCTTAGGTATGACCCGTGATTTTTCACGGGTTAACAGCTAGTATAGTAGTATTTTTTACAATATGGGATATATCATATACAGCAAAATTTCATGCGAATAAATCTTGTCCGCCATTATGAAGCTTGTAACAGGCAGTGGCGTACGCAGGATTTCCCCAAGGGGGGGGTAGTGTAGGCACTTTTGGGATAGTCATTTTCCCCACTAGATCTACAATAAATTAGGGGGCTCAATGAGCCAGATTTTTTTAAATTTTAGCCTTTTTTTGCACTGCAACATTTTTTTGTGATATTTCAAAATATAAATACTTTTATTAGTATCGGCTAAGGCGCAGAGCTAGTGATTTTATTAAAATGGACCCAAAAAATAACAAACATACTCAAGCCTTAAATTTGATATGATTATAAAATAGCCCTGCCTATGCAAATCAGTCTCAGATTTTCTTTTCTTAACATCTTAGTAGGCTAATATTCTTCTTCTGATTATCAGTAGAACTTCAGTTTTCTTGTCATTAGGGCCTATCTTAAATTTTATTCATTCCTTAATCATAATGAATATTGGTCTTAACTTGCATGACTTCACAGATTGAAATCTAATCTTAGCTTCCATAGTAGTTCATTGATTATTTCCTCGGTTGTTGGGGTCATTTCACGGTGAACATGTAGAAGAGCTAATAAATTCAGCCTAGTTTTGCTTGTCGAGTTCCTGAGATATGTTTTCAGACGGCGAAGTGTTGAGAGAGAGCGCTCACTGGTATACAGATGGAAACAGGCAATGTAATGTTGCCAGGGTTTGCAACAACTTTGTAATATTTGGATGAACTGTTGAATTACACAAATGCACTGCGTCCAAAGCATTTGTTTTGCACTACCTGTTTCCTTGCGTGAAAGACGACGATACTCCAGCCTTAGTTCTGCCACTACGAATCCCAATAGAGGCCTACGTTCAGAACCATTGCTAATGATTGCTTCGCTTTGCTTAGTGCTATTCTTGCCCCAACATCTTATAGCAAGAGATAACAATATTTAGTTAAACTTACCACAACACCTTCCAGCGAGAGATAACTCTGCTTACTGATTTTATAGTTGATCCATTATATACAATGCAGCAATTTATATAATTTATCATTTATATTCAACTGTTTTAAACTTCTGAACACTCAACTTGGTATAATGCGTCCAATGATCACTTCTAATGAAGAACTGACCTATATACACAAGTCTCAATTTCTATCTCTTTATATATATATATATATATATATATATATATATATATATATATATATATATATACACACGCACACCCATTTGCACGTATAGGGCTTATGACAGCTGTCTTATATCCGAAAATAATTGAATGATACATTGCGCTTGTCACATTATAGGCGAAGTTCTGCTTCATTTACACCCTGCCAGAGTGACCCTGGTATTCGGTATCCAGTATACATCAAATCTATGCCACAGCTGTTGCCTCCATGGAGTCAGCGCGTATGCTGCGCTCAGTGCACTGTGAGTGTCTGTTTAACTCTGTTATTCCTCTGGGAGGGGCATGGTCCCAAAATTATCCCATCTTATTCTGTAGTTTGTTGCTAAAAAATATTTTCAACTATGCCAATGGGGGGGGGGGTTTAACTCCCCAACCCCCCATCCGCATTGAGGGCAGCTTGACGACAGGTCTTGCTGAGGGGAAGAGTTATCTTGGAAGGCCTGGAATATCTTGGATTGGCAATATTATTATTTGTCCTGAGCTAACAGGACTTGGCCTAATGAGCGTATTTAGTGATAGACGAGGGTGTAGCACAAATGCCTTTATGTAGACAACTGTCGCAAAGTGACGACGGCGACGTGACATGACCTATAAGACAACGAGTAAGTGCAGAGGTAGATTACACTAAAGTTATCGAGAGATCTTGTGTAGTGACAGCAAGTATCAGACATAATTCGATGAATTGAGGAAGAACTCTGTTGGCAAAGCTATAATTATACCCTACATAAATTCACAGAATGAGAGTTTATTGATTAGAGGGACAGTTACAGGGATTCGTATATTATATCTATTTGCAGTGTTAGATATCAAAGGTCTTCCAGCAATAATATGTACAACTCGTCTCTGTGATTTAGACAGTTGAGAGGAATTATTGGTGACCCATGCGATATTACAGTATGAAACGATAGATAGATAAAAACCTGGCATATGCAGAACTATAGAGGGTAAGAAATTAGCATCTTTGATGAAAGTAACTTTCATCAAAGTGAATACATCAAGTGAATGCATTTATATAGAAATATACACAGAATGTCATGCAACATACATATACATACATCACTTAGTAAGGTTCTCAAATGCTTTTCTGGTCCAATCAGCTTCACAACCTTCTGAAGGGGCTGACTCCAGATGTTGCTAATTCCAGAAAATTGAACCTCTGGCTGCACAGTTCATACACGGGGTCCTTAAAGGACATGGTGTCCATGGCACCCCGACAAAAGAGCGCCCGACAAAAGAGTGCCCCCAACAAAATAGCACCCAGACAATTTGAATTGGAAGCTGGACTAATTAAAAGAATTTTAGTTTAACCTTTACCCCTCCAATATATATTTCAGGCCAACCCACACAGATCATAATTAAATTGCAGGAATTTCCAAAATTGCATAGAGGCCGTCCATAAAGGACGTCCGCAAAAAAGCCAACTTTTTTTGACCTCCCTTGTTTTCATTCCACTGACCCCCCACCTCCTTTGAGGACGTCCGCATCACAGGTGTATCAGATAACAATGCAACTACTGATAATTATTTTACTCCATCGCTTTTTAATAGACATTTATTGACAAAGAATGAGATTGAAGAAAGGCTATGTAAAAAAACTTAAATTTACTAAACACTTATTAGCATGTAAGCTTGGTATATCATTCTCTCAAATGTGAAGTATAACCTAAAGCTACTAATAAACAACTAAGAATACTATGTAACTACCATTAGACGTGATTTTGGCAATCATTTAGCATGGTCACATGCGGACGTCCGTGCAGTAATGACCTCCCTCCCCTCATGTCTGCATTTGTCTGCATTTCCCATGACTCCCTCTCTCCTCGTTGCAGACGTCCTTTGTGGATGACCCCATATTGCGCATGTATATAAATGTATATATGTACATATACATGCATATATATACACACATATATACATCTTTATACATATATAAATGTGTATATATACCTACAATTATATACATATAATATGTGTATATATAAATATATATATACATATTTACATATATACTCCACATAATTCATATATATATATAATATATTTCTAATTTATATAGTTATATATTACATAAGCTCCTAGTGTCTTCACAAACTAATGTCCACTGGGAGCGGCGATCCTGCGGGGGGTGGGGGGGTTGAGGGAGTCAAGTCTCCCCCACCTTTTACAGAGAGGACACGTTATACATGCGTCCCCCCACATTTCCTACCCCTCTCATAGGGTGTCTTCCCCACCTGTGAAACGAGATCTCTGCCTTTGAGGAGGGGTAAAGGTTAAATGGAAGCTGGATTAACGAAAGGAGTTATGCAATTCAGCTGCTAGTTAAACAGGTTCTTTTCATCAATCCAGCTTCCATATTAGGGATAATTATTTTCATCAACACAGATGCGCTCTTTTGTCTATGCACACTTTTTCCGGCACTCTTGCCGGGGCGCTCTTTTGTCGGCTCACGGGTGCCCATTCGTGCAGGCAGTGGTCGTGAAGTATCTCGCCCTATTAATTCAATGACAAATGAGCAGGGTCGAGGTCAAACGGTCGCTATATAAAAATGTGCACATTTACATTTATCTGAGATGTGTCTTGACACAGGATACATTGTATACAGTGTATGTATCAAGACAATATAGGACCTTTACGCATGTCTATATCACAATGTTTACATATATACAATTTATACATACATATTACCTACATATTCCAGTCATTGTTAAATCACATGATACTCAGAATATCCCAAAAGCCAATGGCATTTCACAGACAATGTTAAAACTATAAAAACTTGTAAAAGATAAAATCAATCAAAGTAACAGAGCTATGGTTGTCTGATGAACCACACTCAGCACACAGTCCTTGAAACTGTTTCTTGCTAACATCATTCACAGAAATTACTTTTAACTTATGATAATGAAATACATTCATCACAATATCGCAACTATTGAAAACAACAGAACAAAATATAACAATCAACTTTAAAAAATATTGAGAATACTTTAAGTACAAGCAGTCTTATTTCACTGCAAC
Organism: Bimastos eiseni; assembly: GCA_959347315.1. Classification (NCBI taxonomy): domain Eukaryota; kingdom Metazoa; phylum Annelida; class Clitellata; order Crassiclitellata; family Lumbricidae; genus Bimastos; species Bimastos eiseni. Next base: position 30,349,084 of record OY365812.1, on the reverse strand, counting down.
TAAAGAAGATTGGCCAATGATAAAATTGATGTGAGCTGTCTCAATCAACACTGGCCACAGACATAGATCCAGAGTGAAGCATGGATCAACAAAGTGGATAAATTGTAATGCAATTTGATATTCCATGACATAACCAATAGTTCACCAGTCATTAAAACATTTGAAACGTTTAAGTGAATACCAGTGAGCCAATATTCTGTCAGAATTGACAGTCATTGGCACACAGAGTTATGAGAACCCACCAGAAGAGAAGGGTGTGCATGGGCTGTAAATGGCCGTTTCTTGGCATAACTTCTAACTGTGAAGAGCCAGCAATCAACAATGTGAGATACCAGAATACATCTCTGTTTGTACAACACCTGAGCTTAAGCACAACTGAACACAAACTCCCCAGTGCTAGCTGTGCTTGACTAGCTGTGGCAGGTGGGCTACACAATCACTGTAATAATATTATATTTCAGTTAGAGATACAACCAAATGTAGGTACAAATATATCATCGAGTCTGCTTTTTGTAAAGTTGCAGCTATAGCAAGTTAACTTGCTTGGAACTCTCTGCACCTGGATGTTAACATAACAATTATACACAGGTGGCGTTACCTGTGCTCACAAACACATTTCTGCATCTGTGTATCTATCCTATCCATTGGCAAAACGGTGACAGGTAATGAGTCAGGCCCAATTCAGTTATTTAGCTAGAGTATTTTGGCTCATTATATAAAATCTACCATAATAAAAATATCCTAACAAGCTATGGTGACAGGATTACCCTTTTCATTAGTAACCAATATCTCAGTGCCTTGGCTGTACATATCGATTAGGTGATTTTCACTATTCAGACGAATACGAATAATTGGACAACTATTCGGCTGAATACGAATAGGGTAAAAAATAGGTCTACGGACAACATTCACTTATCTATCACTCTAACCAACAGCAATTTGAATGTTATGTAAAATTAACTAATAAGTTTAACTAGCAATTATTGACCTGCTCAAGCCTCAAATGCTGAACATTACTGTTCAGTCACTGTAGGCCCTACACAAAGAAAGAGACCACAGACACTGTGATGCTGTGGTCCAGGCCGTCCACATGCGATAGCAGCCGCATATGCAGAAACATATGTCACATGCCCACTATTTGTATTCAGTCCGACCACAACTATTTGGCCGAATAGCTATTTGACCAACTATTCGAATGTGAAACGAATGTTCGGTACAGTGGAGTTGAGATGTTCTAAAATGACCTAAATAAATATTTTTAAAAATACCCACTGCACAGAACGTTATAAAGGTGCTTTTCATGCAGCACTGCAAAGATACATGTATGAAAAGAATCTTTAGACAATACATTAAACAATACATTTCTATAGATTAGCAACACTGAATTACAATAACTCGTATAATATCTATATGTAAACTGAGCTAGTCGTGTAGAGACTAGCTCAGTCATGTAGCTCAATCGCGGTATCTGAAGCACCGTAAAGTAGGTAAATTAATATAGTGCTACACAAATTCTCGTTACAATATATTAAATTCAAAATGTTTAACAGTCCACTTCAGAATCCAACTGCCAATTCCTGATTTCTTCCTTTGGGTTTTTGCTGCCTTTGTCATAGAGTGCACAGCGCATGACAACACCTGACATCGTTCTCACAAAACTAGTCAGTGGGCAGTGTTTAGCTGCAGATGACCGATCGTTCCATAGCTGTCTGACAACAACTGAAGCTCTACACTATCTTGACACTGACTTTGTTTTCGTTGTAAGAGGCGTTGAACAAAGTGTTTAATCTTGTTAGAAACACCACTCATCTTGTTGTTTGAGAATTTTGATCTTATCGAACTCATTGGAGAGTAAAACTCGAAATCGGCCGTTTCAATTCGTGTCCGTCTCTGTGAGGAGAAGTAAGTCGACAGTAGGGTGATAACTATGACCACAGCAATGATGACACTGGACACTGGAACAACGGCAGACACCTGATCAGGAGGCGGAGTTGCTAAAACACAGATGCACAGTTTTTGGCTAATCTAAAAGACACATATTTTACATTGTTCGATTGCCATATACTAAAGCCTTCGAGAGTTTCTTACAAGGCACCATACACATATAGCTATATACCCATACAAAAATACATACAGGTATTCAACCAGCTTTACAATACAAATCCTATCTAGGAGTAATGCAATTCTTTCCTATAGGATTCCACCAAAACACAGAAGTTGGTGTGGGGCAAGTGCAAGTAGTTTGTTCACATCCACATAATTCAAAAGCTTTACATATTTTGTCCCCAATCTCATTCTGGTTTTAAAGAAGATAGTCCTGGACAATAATTAACCGGTCATATATTACTTATAGTATTACAGTCCTACGAGTAGATTCTTGACCCATAGCTTGACCCAATATAGCTGACCATTTCTACGATATGGCTGAGGATTTGCAGAGCTCTGTTACGGCTCGCAATTGTTTCTTCTGCTCGAATACTTTATGTCACATTCACCGACTACAGAAATATCTTATCAGCTAATGATAAGTTGGCATACAGGTCCTACATACATCTGCATAAATATATTCATGTACAAGCATACATAAGAAATAAAATCTATCATGACAACCACCAAATCTATCAAAATAAAACATCACATACAAACTGCCATTGTTGTAACATGAATGTCAAAGTTTCTTTTCTGCAGATCGACCGGATTCTCCACAGACACCGTTAGCATGTAGCTGCCGATCTCATTGAAGTTGTGAGTGATGAGACAATCACAGGATTTACTGTTGACGAGAGCACCTTCGTAGATTGCGCTGTCGTTGAAAGGCCCTGTTATGTTCCACAGGATGTCAAATGGAGCACTACATGATAACCAGACAGAACAGATGCATTGGATTCAGCAGAATTTAACATTTGAAAAGGGAATTATATAATAAACACAATCAACATGGACATATTTGCATTTGATCACCTGATCCAGCCAATGTACAGTGGAGACCTGGATTTATGTGGGGATCTGCTGAACATGTGATCAAACCATGCACCCAGGTCTACGACAGCTCCCTGGACATTTCCCTCTGATTGATCACTTACCCAGCACACTTAACCATTTCTCCTCTCATTTCTGCAGTCCTAACTTCTTCAGGACTGCATTAATCAGTTTCAATCACTTTAAAATGTGTATGTGTAATAAGTTTATTTAACAACGCATCCATGACAAGGATGATACTGGGTTATGCCCTAGTACCCCTTCCCGATTGCCTACAGACAAATGCTGCTAGATCAACCGCAGTCTAGCAGAACAGTCTCAAATACAGTTAAACATGAGGCACTAATGGTAAAGCATCAGTTGCACCTGAGTAATGCATGATGAAGTTTTGCTCAAGATCTCTTCCAAGCAGTTGTCTCTGACTCGATCAATAAACCAGAGTAATGCGAAATCAGGCAAACAGAGGACAGCCAATTTATATAAGATTCTTTGATTCCTTCAAGACATTGCACAAAGTCAATAACTGGCCAAGCCATTGGTGATAGAGGACTGGACAAAACCTCTTGACCATCACTAACATAAAGGCAAAACAAACTGTAACCATGCTAAAAAAAGTGTTGTATATCGAAGAGAGAACAGCATTATTCATTGGTGTGCTCAGGAATTTTGTTAATAACTCACCTCCCATTACAAGTGAAATGAGCTTTGAATTCCTCATCAATGAAAGCTCTGTGGTCTGCAGCAAGTTTAACATTTGTTAAGAGGTCTGAAACAAAAATAAGTGAGAACTTTAATATCATTGTTATAAAAGACAATGAGGTCACATTATGCCCATATAATTGCATAGTAACAGGATTATTTAGCAACAAATGAAGACATCCAACAACCCAATCGAACTCAAACTCATCAAATACAAATCTCATTGATAGCAATGGCAAAGACAATTCTACCATTTCAGTAGCTTACTGACAACCAAATTGATAAATCGAAAATTAAACACACTACTAAATGAATGCTCCAAAAATCAACATCACATCTGCATTTTAAAATCATTATATTGAAAACAGTCTCATGTACAGATTTCTATTGCTTAATTAATCACTTATAGAATTTTCTATTGCTCAATTTCACTAATTAGTCTCATGTAAAGACTTCTACAGCACTGTTTTCACAATGCACAGGGCATCAACAGAGTGAAATCAAAGTCCAAAATCTGGAGAAGTCACGATAAAAATTTAACATGTGTGATACAATAACATCATGGCCAACGTAACTAAGGTTTCAAATGACTCAGGCGCATATTCTCTGTTGGAAAGTTTACAGATTGCCAGATATTCGTTCGCTCAGAACATTAATACCACATCGCTCCAAGTCAGAGGCCTTCAGATGATTAAGTGCCAATCACTCCTGGCTTCTTCTAAACACTTTAATGAATAGCTGCATTGGTCTCCCAGACACTTTTAGTAAATACTCGTCGTTGAAGTGTTGAATGCTCTGCTAGCATCCACTGTAAGTAAGTAAGCAAGCATCCACTGAGACAATATTATCAACAACACCATTCCACAAGTTTGCATGTCTTGGACTGAAGAATCTCTGCCTTAATGCTCATTTTCATAAATTCCATTTCTTAAATAATTTGTAGCTATATCAAGTGTGGCACAGATTCCAATGCACTGGAAGGAATTCCAGGGACAATCTTATAATGTTCATTCAAGTCTTCTCCGCTCCTCATTCACTCCACCACTGTTCTCATATCTGATGACTTCTATAAGACTTCAATCCATGATTGCTTCACATGCAATTGTGATCAATTATTATAATCCACTGGAGAACCAAAGTTAGGTCACACCTTCTCAGTTGAGATTCTTGTAACCCAAAATCTTTTGGTAGCACTCTTTGCACTTTCTCTGGTTGTCCTAAGTCATGTTTTATATATGCATTCCATACCTGGAAGCAGTGTATCTTAACTCCGGCCTCCCCACCAGCGACTTATAGGCATAATCACTCCAAAGCCCCTTTCTTCTACACTCACTTCATACCTTATTCTGAGATTAAACTTCTTCATTTCTTCTACCCCATATGCACCATCAAGTACTTGTCTCAATAATTAAGCATTCACCAGTCCTGTCACTATTTGCCCATTCTTCTTGCATCCTCTTGGTATCTCCAAAACTTCTTCAAAAGCCACTGCCCTAAATAGTTTTATATAATCAGCAAACTCAAACAAGTTTGGATAAAATATGCTTGTAATAGTTATGAAACTGCAAGTAATCCCTTAAAGGTCTAGTTTCCACCACCATCCATTTTCCCCAGGAAAGCATGAATATAAATCGTGGAGGCATGGCTGCTTGCTGTCAATCGAATCTGGAACCAAATGTACTGCGGACCACCTGAAGGATTTCCTATGTTGCGCTGTGTGGTTGGTGTGCACAAGTGGTCTGCACAAAGCTGCTAATCGGGCCGCCGCAATGGTCATTATTGTCTATTGAAGTGGCTAGTGACCCTACAATTGGCACACACACACATGGGAGAAGGGTCGTATAGACTCCCATATGATATATGTATATTATTTGTGCAGGGCTAGGGTAGTAAACTATATAACAATCTGGTCCACCACCAACACAGGTAAGAAGGCATAGGAATGGGGGAAGCTGCATGTACTCAAGTTTCAATTGTTATATCTACTGGTCCAGTCTATTACCATGTGTATTGCCGTCTCCCAGTCTATTCAGATAAGCTGGTCCAATTGTCCGTCCCCTGCTCTGACTACAGCGGCCCATTTGGTAAGATGCACCTCAAGCAACTGAGATGTTTTTGGGAGATCTCATTGGCAGCTAGCAGGTACCAATAGTATTCATTAAACAGGCCTCCAAACTTTGGGGTTTAATGAAAAGCTGCATTGAGTCCCCATATGTTATATAAACACCAAACCACACTTATTCAGCTAGCGCCTATATTTTTGCCTTCTACCTGATAATGAGCTTTGAATCCACATTACCTGTAAACAGATAAGCCTGAAACTTTTGGACAATCCCACATGATGTGCTGAATCTAGGGATCGATTTCTATGTCCTCATTGACCTTCATCTTTCCTCTTATAAACTTCCTCAAAGAACTTTAACAGATTTGTCAAACATAAATGACTCCTAGCAAATCAACACTAACTTCCATTCAATACATCATACTCATTCAAATGCTGAACTGTGACCCTGAATTCCATTACCTCATGCACACAACACAAGTGCCACATACTGATCTAAACTTACATGAATTCAACTCCATTTTCCTGATTAAACAATGGCATTATCAGTGCATTTCTCCATTCTCATGTAGAGTAAAATTCCATATTAATACATTCTATTCTTAAGCATGTAAAAATCTACATATATATATATATATATATGGTGTGGCACAGTGGCCGATCGGTTAGAGCGGTCAGCCCGTAATGTTCAGTGTGTGCTGAGCGCGCAGGTTCGAGCCTCGTCCGGGGCGTCACTGTGTAGGGACCTTGAGCAAGTCCTTCGCGCACCATTGCTCTGCAGTAAAACTGCAACTGCGTCGTCGAGGCGTGTGTATGCACTTCTGAGCAAAAGATTTTGGAAGAAGGGTGGTATCAAATTTAGGAAAATGAAAAAATGAAATGAAAAAATATATATTTATATACAAGCTTTCCAGGATAGTTAATAGCTCAAAAATTTGCAAAAATCCAAATGCATAGGAATAACAATTCATCCTTCCATTCAGTGAATCACAAACTGAAGATTGAAGATCTCCAAGTGTTTTTTAAATGTTATGATTATAGCTTTCATTAATATCACTCACTCATTTATATTGAATAATTTAAAAGCATTACATTAATTTAAAAGCTCTTAAATGCTTTGCAATATAACAACCTTTAATGGTCAGTTTCTTCCAGACCTTTATGCTCCTTCTCCTCACAAAGTGACTCGTTTTGTTCGAGTCGGTCACGTTGAACGAAGCAATTGAATGTAATTTGATGTAGTTGTCTGCAGTTGAATTGAAAGTGAATTCTCTGTGTGGCATTTCAGTGAAACTTGTCTGACCATCGACCTGCCAATTGAAGCTGAACAGAGGCTCAACAAATCGATCTATGACCTTCACTTCAGCATCAACTGGATAACCAGCCACAAACTCTTCTGGTCTCCATTGCTTCCGTCTGGTCACGTTCTGACTCAGTTTCAAACAAATGCTGAATTTCTCTGAAAAAGGAACAAATCAGCCACATACATACGTCACATGCATACAAATGGCTAGGCTACTTGACCATGGTACCTATATTGCCACAACGTTTAGACATTTTATTTCCTGTTATCATATACATAAAGCAACTAACAACATAATGGAAAGCAAGTCATATGTCATCATCATCATCACCATTTCTAATCTGATGTATGACATCCAAAACAGATTATAAATTGCTATAGTTCTTCTATTCTGCTCTGTTAAGACTGCTACTAATTAATTGCAATTACATCATATTCACACATGCTAATGTAAAGTACATGTTATCATGTAATTATACAGAAATCATATCATCAAATGTAGTTTGCACTGACTGATTACCAAAGTAATGGCGCTAGATTTTCCATCTGGCTTTTCTAGTTGCTGAGGCTTTCCAACACTTATACACTAAATAACAACATATTCTTATATTGTGCAGTTAGGTTGAGTTTTTGTACTCGTTGACATATCATTGCATGCAATAAAATAAGAACTTTACCAGTAAGTGTGAAGTTATTTGTTGCCTGGGCAATTGGATTTGACAGGTTCATCCCCAAAGTCGTATTTTTTGACAAACCATGAATACCTAGATCAGTGATATCGAAGACACGGACCTCAATGCTGTATTTGCCGGATTGAGGAACTTCAAAACGAGAAAAAAGTTTTGTCAGATTGGCGCTGGAGTCAGACTCAACAACGTCGATATTATATTGTCCCACATTGGTGATCCAGATGTAAGTAAATGAACCATAGTGCTCAGGATCCTCATTAGCAGACCTTAGATGTGCAAAGAAGGTCAGCTGAGAATCTATGCATGCTGGGCCACTGTTCCAGACATCTAAGATGTATGTTCCTAAAAGGCAAAATGCAAAATTTACTTCTTATCTTCCATCCATTACATAACTAAAGCCACTATCATAGCTAACAGAAAAAAATATACAGCTGCCTCTTTGTTAACATTCCTGTCTCTCTAGTATTCACTTCTCACCAATTTCTCTCTTTATTTCATCTCATATTTCACAATCCTCTCAGAAACATTACCCAACATGCACAGTTTGCACACACACTCCAAGAATCCAGCAAATGATTTTCTGTTGGTCTGATAAACGTTTCTTAACTAGCATATCTATAATCAGGTACGCAATTCAAGATACAGATTATTGTATCAAAATAAAAAATACAATGTGTCGTAATATCTAGTAATCCCACACTCAATTGTACAACCTTTTGATTCTGGAAATACAAACTTGTTGCCTGTCTAAATACTGAAAAGCAGAAATTGTGCTTATAATAATTAATCAGATACTCATATCATACTCATCTCATAATCCTATTATACTCATATCATAATCCTATCATTGTCATATCATACTCATATCATAATCCTATCATACTCATATCATAATCCTAACATAACCCTATAAAAATAATATCATACTCATATCATAATCCTATCATACTCAAATCATACTCATATCATAATCCTACCGTACGCAAACCATAGTCCTATTATACTCATATCATAATCCTATCATACTCATATCATAATCCTATCATACTCATATCATACTCGTATCATAATCCTACTGTACTCATATCATAATTCTATTATACTCATATCATAATCCTATCATATTCATATTATCCTATCATACTCATGTCATAATCCTATCATATTCATATTATAATCCCATTATACTCATGTCATAATCGTATCATACTCATATCATAATCCTATCATAGTTCTATCATACTCATATCATAGTCCTATCATACTCATGTCATAATCCAATCATACTCATATCATAATCCAATCATACTCATGTCATAATCCAATCATACTCATACCATAAACCTATCATACTCACATCATAATTCTATTATAATCCTATCATACTCCTATTATAATCCTATCACAATCCTATTATAATCCTATTATACTCATATCATAATCCTACTATACTCATATCATAATCCTATCATACTCATATCATAATCCTATCATACTCATATCATTATCCTATCATACTCATATCATAATCCTATCATACTCGTATCATTATCCTATCATACTCATATCATACTCGTATCATAATCCTACTGTACTCATATCGTAATTCTATTATACTCATATCATAATCCTATCATACTCATATCATAATCCTATGATAATCCTATCATAATTCTTTTATACTCATATCATAATCCTATCATATTCATATTATCCTATCATACTCATGTCATAATCCTATCATATTCATATTATAATCCCATTATTCTCATGTCATAATCGTATCATACTCATATCATAATCCTATCATAGTTCTATCATACTCATATCATAGTCCTATCATACTCATGTCATAATCCAATCATACTCATACCATAAACCTATCATACTCACATCATAATTCTATCATAATCCTATCATACTCATATCATAATCCTATTATACTCATATCATAATCCTACTGTACTCATATCATAATCCTTTTATACCCATATCATAATCCTATCATATTCATATCATACACCTAGCATAATCCTATTATACTCATTTCATAATCCTATCATACTCATATCATGCTACTCGGTAATTCATGAATTCACCTCAAAAGCATTAATGGTCACTGTAGAGTCTTTTGATTCTCTCAAAAAAAGACAAAAGAAAGAGTAGGAGTGGCACAGAGCTAATGCTAGTGAATTCCACAGATGAGGATAGTGTAGGAAATGGCTTTTGCAAAGTGAATGGGGAAGGTGAAGAACAATTGCAGAAAAAGAGATACACAGCGTATACATTATGGAGAAAGTTGCTGTCTGTAATCACTCGGCCAGAATTTTGAGTAAATAAAATCTGGATTGATGAAAAGAAATATTTTCACATAGAAGCTGGATTGATCCATAAAATGGAAGCTGGATTTATGAAAAGAATAACGATTATTTAGGAGCTGGATTGATGACAAGAATCACGACTTGATAGAAGCTCAATTGATTGAAAAAATTGTGATTGAAAAAATTGTGATCATATAGAAGCTGGATTGATGAAAATTTCAATTGACAAGCGCAGCTTTCTATGCTTGGCTACTGTATATATACTTCAGATAATGTTTTATGGTGAATATAAATGCTGGAGAGAGCATGTTGTGCACAATATGCAATTCCGGAAATTCCTGCAATTTATTTAGGATATGGGTGGGATGGCATGAAACAAAATCGGAAAGGTTAAGGTAATCCAATCTAAGGACAGAATCTATGATTCCATAAATAGAAAACCCTGATACTAAATGTTAGTGGCGGCGCTGCATGGAAGCAAAATACGCTGTAGCATACCAAAAGAAAGATAAAAGATCAATTTTTGACGAAATTATGGTACATCTTTCAACATGTTTTAAATGAACATCATGTGCGGAACATGTGTATTGCCGCTATTGCGTACCAAATTTTCAAGGCCAGCGCCGCCACTACTAAATGTATGCCAAGATCTGGACTATCAGACCAGAGGATGTGCATTAACGAACACAAATACGGTCCTCAACTTGGCACACTTGACTGAAGGACCTGTGTTCTGCCTGGGACTAATATGGAAGGGATATGAAGCTGCAACGTGGCAGCTAATCAGTGATTGTCTCTTCTTATAAACTGCGGGCGCCAGGCAACACCTGTGATCGACTATATAATGACTAAATCGTAATCTCTACATTTCTACAGCACCAACAAAAGCGAAATCGTGGGAACCAGCTTATTCACAGGCAAGAATAAAGAATAAAGAGACCCGGGTACGCGGCAGAATAACTATGAATGTATAACAACCGAATGATACAACTAAATTTATACTACTAAAGTCAAAATCTTCTTTAGGACACATTGTTTTATATTACAAGTCACAAATATTAAGTCATTTTACTTCGTTAACAAAGACAAACGCGACTGCTGATTTTCCTCCAAAAGTCCGGATGCAATCACACACATAATCTAGGTCAATGACCCAGTTTTCGTCAGCTTCATACCCCTTCTATATTGGTCCTAGGTGATGCTTACACGGCACAACAATTACTGTTACAATTGGAATCGTCATTGATGTTTCAACTAAAACACAACTTCTCCAAAATACTTAATTAGTCCAGTTATAGTCCACATTCTTGACTTCCTGACATCGTGTTGTTCATGGAAGATTTGGCCAGGGCAAAAATGTCAATTCGAAAGACGTCCAAGTGTTACAACATTGGCGCTGTAGAAGTCAAGATCTGATTTGGCCTATGCGATGATCAACTGCAAGGCTAGAACATTACAATAATCCAATCACAACAAACCTAGTATACCATTCGCAATAGTAAAAACGGTTGATAATACAACCAAGACTTCAAAACTAACGAACGACATGGGGGCGAAAAGTTCCGAAAGAATGCACGTCCAATACCGGATTGGACGTCATTCAGTTAAGTGTCTTTTAAATGCTGCAAGAAACTTATGCACGCATATTGTGTTTCTACTGAGCGGATAAAACCGAATCTGAGCTTTAACCAATACGACGTTAGCGGTCATACGAAACTAACGAAAGCAGCAACCAGCGAAAAGTACCAGGAAGACTAGTAATAGGCACGTGATGATTGACCTCGAATTCAAAACACGGTTGACCCGCAAACAGCACCGGGTAAAATACGGTTACTAAGCATAAATAATTATTTTATTGCAATCAGATATAAAAATTACGTAACACCAGTCAGTCGATGGATTAACATCTGTTAGATTTTGAAGTATTAAGAAGTAACACGAGCTCGTTAGAACGCGGTTATTATACCGTTCGTTTTCTCTCGATATCTAGACTTGGAATATCTATTTATTTTCTGGCTTTTTGCTCGGAATTTGGCAGGATTGTAACTTAAAATGTTTTAATTGTAAAACTGGAAAGCAAAATTAATAAATTTATAATCCACAACGGTATATCAGTTAACAACATGAGACGTCACAATGCTTGTTGCTTAGCAACGAATGAAGACGCCGACTCATTTGTCGTTTAAACGTGAAGTTGTTTACATCCGATATTCAAAATTATTTGTCTTACTCCTAGGCACGACCTAAACTGCAACCGGTTATGGGCTAACCTGAAAACCTAGAACGGCGGGCAGCAGCGCGGTTCTTATCAGTAGCTGGCGGATGAGGAACACAATGCACCCAACGGCAGCCACCGAGCTTATGATTTGGCGCATACCGGGTCCAACCTGGCACAACGGTAAATCAACTGCGAAACCAGCAAGAGAATTGGGTACTCAGCTGGTCACACACTCCCCCACAGAACATGAATGGAACAGAATATAGAAACTATACTGGCTCGGACGTCGCCCAGGATAAAAAGGCCCGCGCCATCCACCGTGAGAGTCAGGATGGATGCCGACAAGTGAGCTACTGACTCATCATCATCGTCGTCGTCGTCGTCATCATCATCATCATCGACACCATCGACAAAATCACCAATAGAAAACAAAAGAAAGGAAAAATCAATCCAGTTAAACGGTAGGCACAGGGTAAATAGGACAATGGAATGGGAGAGGGTTGAGCTCGATCGGGAAATTATCGATACTTGGAAATGAACTCGAAAGATTAAACATCTCTATATGCGGGTTATCAGAAACCAAACGGTCAGACAATGGCCACTTCAAGACGCTAGATGGACATACAGTGCTCTTCTGAGGTGAGACAAACAGGGAACACCACGGAGTAGCCATCTGGATGAACAAGAATGTTGCTTCTAGTCTCATATCTTACAATCCAGTGAGCAACAGAGTAATGACAGCCACAGTTTCATCTAGACCAAGAAACGTGACAGTGATACAATGTTATGCACAAACATCAGACAAGCCAGATGAAAAAATCAATCAATTCTACACAGAGTTAAATCAGGTTATTGCAGAGACCCCCAAACGAAACATATTACTGATTACAGGAGATTTCAATGCTAGAGTTGGTGAGGGTGCAATGGAAGCAGATGTTCTCGGAAACAGGGAAACTTTACAAAAATATGATCACAGAAAAAGAAACAACACAGGACAAACTTTGTAGGATTTCTGCACACAACACAAGCTGGTTATCACCAATACGTTTTCTCGACTGCACAATAGACATAGATATACTTGGAGAAGCCTAGACAGAAACACCAGAACGCAGATCGACTATATCCTGATTAATAAACATTGGAAACAATCGATCAATAACGCCCGCACATGCCTCAGTGCAGATTGTGACTCGGACCACAATCTAGTAGTACTGACATATTGAAAGCAGCTATGCGGAAGTCACCAGGCCCAGATGGCGTAGCCACTGAACTGTTTAGATTTGGTGGAGAAATGACTCTGACAAAACTACACGAGATCTGTGTGGACGTATGGGACGCCGGGGATTGGCCAGAAGAATGGTCACAGTCAATTTTTATTCCACTGCCGAAGAAGGGAAATCTACTTCACTGTAGTAATCACAGAACAATTGCGCTAGTCTTGCATGCCAGTAAGATTTTGTTACGAGTGATAATTGAATGCATCCAGACCAAGCTGGAAACAGAGATCGCTGAAGAACAGGCTGGCTTTAGGCCAAGAAGAGGCACGCGAGATCAAATTGTGAACTTAAGAATCATCTTGGAGAAAGCGAGAGAAAGGAATCATCCACTGTACCTCTGCTTCATTGACTTTACAAAAGCTTTTGACATAATTCAAACACGATCAACTATGGATACCCATGATGGAGATGGGTTTCCCACCCCACCTCATTCAGCTATTGCAAAATCTCTACTAACAACAACGAGCTACTGTCAAGACAGGCGGAATTATGTCGACATGGTTTAGTATTAAGAAAGGATTCCGACAAGGATGTAATTTATCACCAAACCTGTTTAACATTCTGGCAGAGAAGGTAATGCGAAAAGCACTACTAGGCTACAACAAGGGATTCAGGATTGGAGGGAAGACTATTAATAACCTTAGATATGCTGATGACATCGTGCTACTGGCCACTTCACCAGAAGATTTACAGGAGTTGGTGCAACGTGTTGAGATAGCAGCAAAAGAATACAGTATACTGATTAACGTAGCAAAGACAAAAGTAATGACAAATAACAATGACGCACTTTTGATCAAAGTGGACGGATACAAACTGGAACAAGTGGACTCATTTACATACTTGGGGAACAGATTAACGAAGGACGGGGACTGCGCGAGTGAGGTAAAATCAAGATTAGCCATGGGAATGTCAGTCATGTTTAAGTTGGTAAGCATCTGGAAAAATAAATAAGTCTGTACTAAAACCAAATTGCGACTCATGAAGGCCTTGGCATGGCCAGTAACAACGTATGGTTGTGAGGCGTGGACAATAAAGAAAGAAGAAGAGAAACGCATACAAGCGTTTGAGAACAAGTGCATGAGGAAACTGCTCAGAATTCCATGGACAGTAATGGTGACCACCGAACAAGTGTATCAAATGGCGAAAGTTGACTGCAAACTGTTGGGTCACATCAAATCCAGAAAACTGCGGTACTTCGGGCACATCGTGAGACAGCCTAAAGACAGCATTGAGAACAGTGTGATGTTGGGTATAGTGGAAGCAAGCCGAAGTCGTGGAAGACCCAGAATCTGCTGGTTTGACAATATCATGGCGTGGACTGGTTTAAGATGTATAAGCTTAATGAACATCGTACGAGACAGGAAGCATCGGACATCACTTTCCCATTCATGTAGTCAACGGTCGCAAAGCGACGATGACGATGTGACATGACATGATATTATTGCAATCCAATGGCATACATATAACCATAACCAACGACCTCATATATTAGCTATAACCACAAACTTTATAGAATTCTATTTTGAAAATAGAAAATACTAGTTTATTTTGTATTTTCAAAATACTTTTGTAAGAAGCATTTTATAAGAGTATTTTCAAAATAGTTCTTAAAAGTATTTTGGAGAACTCCAAAATACTTTAAAAAGATACTTTACCCAAAATACTTTTATAAACAAGGTTTCAATAAAAGAATACAAATTCTAAGGATCGATATATACATGTATATAAACTCATACATGTATATAAACTCACGCCAACTAGTGGTGTCAATTTGTGATATCAGCCTCGAGCAGGTCAACTATTAGCTATGGTTGCTTAATTCAGTCTAATACGTACAGAATCCTTGGACCCAAGGCGTTGGACCCAAATGCAACCATTAGCTAATCGCTGTTACATGTATAATCGTTGTGTTATTGGTTTCGTTAATATTAGGCTCAGATCGAGGCGCGTTTACAGAAACCGGAGCCCTAGGCGCAAACATTTTGGGGGGCCTCTGAATTTATACACTGAGTCTAAGGGGCCGTCTATAAATAACGTCACGCACCCATTGGAAGGGTCATACATCTGTGACGATATGTGACGAAGGAAAGGGTGTCTGAGATAAGTGACGTCACGTCATCACATCAAATATCGAAATACGTAAATTTATTTATTTAAACATTTCACTTAATTAAACAGTGAGCCAGCTTCTGGTGGCGAAGACGCTCAAAACACGCAACCCTCGTTACCAACGCAGCTAACCGAGCCGATTGATATTCACATTAACAAAGCAATTATGAATTACCACACTACATGCACTTGTCGTGAGAATGCTTAGCTACAAAAAAGACAATTATAAATTATTTAATTTAAAATATTTCAGGCGTGAGACATGTTATTTTGTATGAAAGTGTTCAATTATTCGGGGTACCTCCAGGGCCGGTCCAACGGTTTTTGTTAACGTAGGCGACATGTAATTTTGCCGCCCCACACAATTTGTGACAGTAACACAAACAGGTGTAATACTAATAATGTGTTTCAAAGTACTATACTAATGTTATTAACGATTGACAAAGTTGCAATATTTAGCATTATAATCAATATATATTTACCGTGGTAATTTATTTATGAGAAATTCACTTTTCTGGCTTTCAATGCGGCAAACTCTTGAATGACCTCTTCCATATTAATTTGATCTGCAATTTCCTTTTCGATCGAAATTGTGGCCAGACCAACTAAGCGAGCCTGCGACATCTGTGATCTCAGATATGTTTTTATGAGTTTTAACTTTGAAAAGCTTCGTTCAGCGCTGGCAACTGTTATAGGCAACGTTAGAAGTATTCGAAGCGCAACATAGAGATTTGGGAATGATTCAACAACATCGCATTTGCATAGATGTTCAAGCACACTGCGTGGATCACAACTTTCAATGTTAAGGCGTCTTCTTAAGGCTATTATTTCTTCACAGAGTTCAATGGCATTTACATCTGATTGGCCATCACAGGACGTAAGTGCCAATTGCAGTTCCTTGCATTGCTTGAGTAAATCCCCAGTCTGCAGATTCAATAAACCAATATTGTAAAGGAAACCAAATAGCTGATTATGTTCTGACAATTGTATAAATCGTTCATTTATTGCCTGCAATGCAGTATCCACTATTTGATTGAAAAAATTGACCTTGAAGTTATGCTCCGGGGCCATTATAGGATCATCACGAGATTCATACTGAAATTGTTTACTTTTCCTTCGAATACGCACAGGGTTCTTCTCTAGGAAACAATCCGTCAATTTCAAGTTCAGTCGCCAATTCCTTGGCTTTTTCAAGCGCTGCTGCAAATCCCGTGTCAGATCGATATTCTTGAAGGAAAAGTTTGGTACTCTCTAACTGTTTAAGTGCCGAAGGCAAATTGAATGTCGCTGATTGAAAACACTTACTGCAAACGTTAATTTCAAATAGAATATCATACCAAACCACCAGAGAACAAACAAATTTGAAATTAACCATTTTAGAAGCTATTGCTTTGGCTTCTGAACGGCTTTTGACCCCAGATGCACTGGTCAAGGTGTTGTCTTGGGCTATTGCTAGCAGTGCATCGTAAACTTCTCCAATTTGAAACCGAATTGCTCGCACAGCATCCACCCTACTTTCCCAGCGAGTGGCACTTAGCGGCTTTACAGTGAAGTCGCTCGTGTGCTTTACCAGTGTGTCCCAGCGGTGAGTTGATGCGGAGAAATAGACGTAAATGCACTGAATTAAGTCAAAGAAAGCAACAGCGTCCAGGCAGCAATTTGCTGCATCGTTCAAAACTAGGTTGAGCGAATGAGCACTACATGGTACGAAAAATGCACGGCGATTTTTCTCACGAACTTTGGCTTGGACACCATTGTGCTGACCACACATATTCGCCCCATTGTCGTAGCATTGCCCTCTCATATCATCAATATTCACATCTAGTTCTTGCAGCATCTTGAACAGAACTTCCGTCATATTTGCACCAGTGGTGCTATTCAATTCAAGAAAATCCACGAAGTGTTCAGCAACTGTAACCTCAACTGATTTAGATGTTGAGACAAATCTAAAAATCACTGTCATCTGCTCTTTATGGCTAATATCTGGGGTGCAATCAAGAATAATCGAATAATACTTTGCCCGTTTTAACTCTGTTAGTATATGACGCTTGATTTTGTCGCTCAGAAGTTGTATGATTTCATTCTGTATGTGTTTTCCGAGGTAGTTGTTGTGAATTTCCCTTGACGTTATTCGTCGAATATGTTCTTTCATAACAGGGTCATAATTTCCCAAAAATTCTATAAATGCTAGGAAATTTCCCTTATTCGCCTCATGCAGTTTTTCGCAAGTCCCTCTTAAGGCTAGGTTTTGCCCAGCCAGGGTCTTAATCAACGTGATGATTCTTTCAATAACCTGTTTCCAATGTTGCGTCTCAGATTGAATCATTTTCTGATTAATGTCATCAACTGTTGTCCCACCCTTAATTCTCAATTCCAGCTCTTTCCAGTCTTGATAAGAATTGATGTGGGATGTTGAGGTTTCATGTCTTTTAATAATAAGAGACATATTTTTCCAGTCTCGACAGCCTTCATTAGACGAGAGAGAGAACTTATTTGCACAAAACAATTTGCAACAAAAGCAATACACAGCATCACGTACATTGGAGTAAATCAACCAAGATCGCCTAACTTGTTCGCCGTTTGACATTCGGCGATTGAAATGAAATGACGAAAATTTTCTACCTTCTTTGTCTAAGGGAAACGCAGTCACATTATGTTGGTAGGGACCACATTGCACCAACCAGACTCGCGATCTGTCATTTATTGCAGGCCAGTGAGATGGATCTGTGGAAACCATGTCATTCATGTTGTTGAAATGATCGTCTTCAACGACCATAGCGTTCCCTTTATCAGCAACGCCTGCATCCTCAGCATTTACATTTTGTACATCTTTGCATGTGCATGTAGGCCTTCCTGTAGGCTTATCACTTAAACAGTCGACGCAGTTGATAACGCTTACGCTACATTGTATTTTATCATTGTTAAATTTACCTTCATTATCGCTGTATTCATTTTGCTCCTCTGTGCCGAATTTGAATTCCTCAGTTAGATTTTGTTCTTCGTGGTCGGATGAGGAGTCTTCGTTGTCATTAGGCGCCTCAGTAGATGCCAGAAGTTTAGGTTCAGTAAACTTGAGGATGGCGTCTTTCTGTTTAGCTGCAGCCGATTCACGTATGAGCCTTATTTTTTTATATTCTGACCCAGACAATCGTTGTCTCTTTCTTCCACTACGTTTTGGATCCGCCATTTGGGTTAAAGTTATGAAATTTTTAAAAGAAATAAAACAAGTGAATGAAATGTACTAAATTAGCTTTGATTTATACTGATAAACAGAAGCCGGAAATTGACGACGCTATGACGTTTTGAACATATGACGTACGTTTTACTGTAGGGCTACTCTATGCCGAGCTAAATTCAGTGTTATCAACAATACTTCATGCGACGAAAAGAATTGGAAAATAAATTCCGAAAATTATATATTTTCTGTTAACCAATTCCAAAAAGACAAAGTGCAGTAAAAATATCATTAAATATGAATACTGTACATTATTTTCCTGGGCAGATTTTATTGCATATCTTAAAAGTGCCGCCCCCTTAATTTGCCGCCGTAGGCAGCCGCCTACTTCGCCTACGCCTCGGACCGGGCCTGGGTACCTCATCGTCCCTGAGATGTTATTTTGTGTGAAATTCATTTGGGGCCCACTGTGATCATGAGATGTCATGTTGCATTTAATGTATCATTCGTTTGGGGGCTCCTGAGATGTTATTTTGTAGTTAATGTTTTCATTCATTTGGGACCTCCGAGATGTCATTTTCTATTGAACGTTTTCATTCATTTGGGGGCCCACGAGACGTTATTCACATTAACTCAGTGTCTGACTTGCCGGGGGGGGGGTCGAGGGGTTGGACCCCCATGCTTCTATTCCT
The DNA here is from genome assembly GCA_959347315.1 of Bimastos eiseni. NCBI lineage: Eukaryota > Metazoa > Annelida > Clitellata > Crassiclitellata > Lumbricidae > Bimastos > Bimastos eiseni. The sequence goes on along the minus strand of OY365812.1, from coordinate 30,329,560 downwards.
GACCCCTATGCCAATAACGTCTGATCGACGCCCTCACTTTCATTAAGCGCACAGGCATTACTCGAAATAGATTTTTACGGCCATGGATTCGAAACGATTTCAGTCGTGAACAAATGATTTCAGCCGAGACGGCCGCCAGGGCAATTAGAGGCTCTACTCGTATTTGTTTTTGACAAATACGACAAATACAAATTTTGCCGGCTATAGGAGCCTGGTACAATGACTACATATATATATATATATATATAAATGTATATATAGGCTATGGATTGCACACGCGGAAATGTATAAGCATATATAATTGGCACTGAGTGCATGGAGCGACACTCGGAAACCATATTCTAACCATATATGCCAGAAAAATACACTCACGTTCATCCAGCTTTTCAAATATTACCCACCCATATAATGTAGGTTATATTGTTTAGAGTATCTGCTTATACCCCTCTGATTGTAACGTCTAATAACGTTCAATCACAGACAACTACGTCAGTTTAACGAGTACTACGTCAAAATGGGAAATAATGAACTGCCTGAGAGACTTGTAATGAGTGGACTACCCATATGTAAGCTACTTAATATTATGCAAAGCCAGGGCCATACAGAGAAAATGTGACGCATTTGGCCCATCACATTTTCTTAAGCAAGCGGTTGGAAGGTAGTTCTGTGTTGACCTCAGGTCTGAGGTGAATACAAAACTATCTTCGAACACCTTAATCTTCTCATATCAGACTGAATGCAACATAATCATTCAATAAACTGGTGTCCTGAATTTGGCTTTCGAGAGGCGCTTTAAAAGTTTTTAAAGTTTTTAAAAGTTACCGATTACGATTAGAGTTGTATGTAGCACATTAATTTGTTATACTGAATGCCATTTTCTTTTCGTCAGCGCAGTTAAATGTAACTTATTCGTGTTGAATTGTTTACTTGTGGTCGTTGTGGAGGCAATGAATTATCAGAACTTAATGAAAGGAGAATACAGGGACGGATCTAAAACTAACCTATACCGAAATTGACCAAAGTAAGTGAAGAAAAAGACAAAAGAGAATACGAGAAAGGATATCTAGAGTAAAAACTCAGAGTAGGACAGTCAAACACACAGAATGCACTGCGAACGGAGATAGAAAGTAATGAAACGGTCTGATTATGATGATGAGTCCTTAGCTCTCAGACAGGTCCATTATATGCTTATATATGCTTATATGCCACCCACGTTTTACAATGGTAAGGTGAGTTCCCATTGCCTTCCTTCCTCACAGACAATTCTGGGCAATCAACTTGTGCAGTGACTAGGGTCACTACGGAGTGGCTTGAGGTAGATTCGAACCTGCGACCTTCCACTAACACGGCATAGAACGTATATCGCTACACCACCGCGTCCCACATTCATCTAACCTAGTATACAGCAATTAATTCTATAACTTAGAATTCTAAAACTTAACTCAGTACTGTAGTCCTCCCGTTAGGTCTTCATATCGAGCAACGCATCTCCTCCTCCTCCACTCGTCTCCTCTGTCCATGTCCAGGTCCTTCTCGTTTTCGTCCCATGACATCTCCACTGTCCAGGCATCTCAGGTCGTCTGTGATGGTTTCCAGTCAGTTCTAAAAGACAATACAATAATGCAAAATGTCATTTTGAACTAGACAACAGGAAGAAAAAGACGTAGAGTAGGATAGATTGAAAGAGAGCAAACAGTAACTGTATACATGCATCATTTAACTAAGCTGCAATATGCCAAAATAATTTTTTTCCAGCAGCAAAGCGTAGGGACAATGTTGCCAAAAGCTTTCTTCAAAAATCTCGTTCCATTCATCCACAACAGGGAGGCAGCCACACCTAAGACAACATTTTGGGCACAAGAAAAGAGAAAATAGGGTCAGCAAACCCAGGGGCGTCCAGATAGGAGGGAGGGTTCAAGGCAATATTAGGTGGGGGATAATTGATTAGTCTTAGGGGGGAATATCTTGCCTTTCTGACATCTTGGACGGGAGGTTTGCCTCCATCGCTCAGAGGGCATTGACCCCCTTGAGCAGACCCAAGAAGAGGGAAATAGAGATAACAGAGCTGTAGACAGACTTAAGACAAGAGGACGAGAAATTTAGGAAAGAGACAGACAAGAGACAGACAAGAGGAAGAGAAATTTAGGAAAGAGACAGGCAGAGAAGATATAAAATGCTCTGTGTTTCATCATCCTGATCGACATTTTGCTACTTAATTAGAATCTTCCAAACGACCCGACGATTTTATTAGCAACCAATTTGTAGGATTTTTCGCAAACCTTCATAAAAACTGAAACAAACCTATAGCCGCTTGCAGGACAGTCGGTCAGTTGACGGCGGTCACGAACAGGTCTCGATAACCGAAGACAGGTAGCGCTTCATGTCAGATGCCACAGCACCTCTACCAGGATGGACGGTGCCAAAACTGCCGGAATTATCTGGCCTGAGGCTGCCAGGATGGACGGTGCCAAAGCTGCCGGACTTCTCTGGCCTGACCTGAAGCTGCCAGGATGGACGGTGCCAAAACAGCCGGACTTCTCTGGCTTGAACCTTCCAGGATGGACGGTGCCAAAACAGCCGGAATTCGCTGACCTGTGTAATTTATACACCTGCTGATATTGTTTAACTCTAAACAGTGCCTTAATTGAGTAAATTTTATTAAGTTGATAAAGCATTGTACAGAATGTAATGTAGGGTTTATAGCTAAATAAATAGCAGACTTATATTTGCTGACTTGGTGCCACCGATCGTCTGGCATTCTGAAGCTCAAATTGCCTGTCTTGCTATGGAATTGGCTGCTTACAAGGAAACATTGCCATATCGAGGGGGGCCAGCGGGGCCTTGGCCCAGGGCCTTTCCAATGTGGAAAGGGCGCAAATTTCAGGATGGAATAACTTATTATTCCATAAAATGCACTATCTTAAAAATGTGGGGGCGCCAGATTGATGCTAGGCACAGGGCGCAATTGTTGCTCGGTACGGCACTGCATGGAAATGCTTGGGTTATGGCTAGAATAAAAAGAACTCAGAGGGGCAGTCATGGATCCATACAATCCAACGAAACTAACAAACTGCCTGCGATACTTGTAATGAGTGGACTACACAAATCAAAATGTATCCTACTTAATATTATCTCAAAGCCAGGGCCCTACACAGAAAATGTGATGCATTTGGACAATTTCACATTTTCTACAGCAAGCAATTGGAAGGTAGTTCTGTGTTGACCTGATCTGGTCTGAGATCGACATCTATCTTCACACACCTTAGTCTCCTCACTTCAGACTAAATACAACATATTCATTCAACGGCTCTGAAACAATGCAGCGTTCTTGGATAATCTGGTTTCCTGCGTTTGGATTTCGAGGGGTGTTTTAGAAGTGTTGAGAAGTTGACGATTACGATTAGAATTTACAGCAGATTTTTATACGGTGTGCCATTCTCTTTTCGTCTGTGCATTCAGATGATACTTGTTCGTATTGAATTGTTTACATGTGTAGGCAATTAATCATCAGAATTTAACCAAAGGAGGATACACGGATCTTAAACTGAGATATACCGAAACTGACAAAAGTAAGTGAACAGTAAGACACGAAAAGAAAATTCGAAAGGAGATTTAGAATAAAACTTACTGAGAGTAGGGCAGTGAGACTGAAGAGAAAAACACAGAGAATGCACTGAGAATGGAGATAGAAGGCAACGAATCAATCTGATGACAATGATGCTGATGATGATGATGATGATGACATTGATGATGGTGATGATGATTATGATGATGATGATAATGATTTCTCTGCTTGCATATGCTACCCGAGGTTGAGACGAATGAGGTGGTTTCCCATTGCTTTCCTTCCTCACCGGCAATTCTGGGTAATCAAGTTGAAAGAGTTAAAACTCTTAAGATTAAAACTTACTCAGTATACTATAGACCCCTGCATATTGGGCAACGGATCCCCTCGTCCACTCGCCTTCTCTTTCCATTTCTTTCTCGGCTTCGTTCCACGACATCTGAGGTGATAAGTCGTCTTTGATGGTTTCCGGCAAGTTCTAAAGGACAAAATAGTGATGTATAACGTTGCAAAGCAAGAAAAGGAGTGTGCTAGACGACAGCGAGAGAAAGACGTCGAGTAGCCTAGGATAGATTGAAAGAAAGCAAACAGTAACTTTATTGCTTAACCGAGCTGCAATATGCCAACGAAATTTTCTATGACAAAGCATAGGGATATGTTGTCAAAAGCTTTTGTAAAAAATCTGGTTCAGCCAGACCTAAGAAAAATTTTGGGCACAAGAAGGAGAGAAAATAAGGTCAGTAGATCAAAGAAGAGACAAAATTGAGCTATAGCTAAAAGCACACTTAAGACAGAGGGAAGAGAAATAACAAAGAGACAGGCAGACAAGGCAGAAATTGCTCTGTGTCTCATTGTCTTAATTAACATCCCGTTACTTAGCATCTTCCAAATGACCTGACGATTTTGTCATCAACCAATGTCATCGTATGTCCATCGCCAATTAAGTGACCATGTCCATCTCTATCAACTCCGGATAAGTCGCAAACCTTCATAGACAGTAGAAACTGAAACTAACCTAGCTGCTTGTAGGACAGTCGGTCAACCGAATCATTACAGTTGATCTTGACTGGAATTGAGATCCTTCGAATGAAGAGCTTCGCACGACCAGCAGTTGATGGCATCACGTACAGGCCTCGATGCAAACATTGTAAAGAATACAATGTATTTAAATTAGGTCAAGTATAGCAACTTACTTTTGCTAACTTTGAGCTACCATAGTCTGGCACTCTGAAGCTCAAATTGCCTGTCTTGTTATGGCTGCTTGTATGAAATACTTGGGTTATGGCTAGAATAAAACGACCTCAGAGGAACAGTCATGGCTTCACAGAATCCAATGCCGTAAGTTCCTAGAACCAGGTCTTCAAAAGTCGTGACCAGCGAAAGACGATTACAAAATAGACAAATACAAACTAAAGGATCCAGTGACTCATGATCTCAAAATGGTCAGGATTTCTAACCTATCCTCTGTAATGCGGGTAAAACGAAAATGACCTATTGAATATCAACATATTAATGATATTATCACACTGGACAGTGCAGTTAACTTATTATCAATAACCCATTAGGCACTAAAAATATGTTCAATTCAATTTTCTCTTCAATCTACAATTAATGTTCGAACATCTAAATAGGCCTAGGCTACTCGAAAACAAGAGAAGACAAGAACACGTACACGTAAAATAAGACAAGAGAAAGAGAGAAAACAATAGGCCTTCACAACAGAAAATAGATTAACTAAGGAGAGAGAGAGTTAAATTTGCTAAATATAACATTTAGTAAAATACCAAAAATAATATTTAGGCCTACCCCAGTACGCCTAGTTATAAAGTATCATCGACAGGTCTAAATGGCAGAGTCGTGACCAGCGACAGAGGATTACCAGCATCAAAATGTGTAGCTTAAGATCGATAATTCGATCTCCAAACTGAAAACATTCGATAAGAAATCGTTGTTTTAAATTTTTTAAAGTCTACTTGCAACTTCTCGACGAAAATTCAATCGAAACAGAAGTTGGCAATGCAGATTTGCGAAAATTTCACAAAAATCCGGAATTCGATCGTCTTTGAGATCTACGCCGCAACTAAAGGTCAATACGCTGACGCAACCATGACGACATTTCGTTTGTCCAGCATAAATAACATGTTCATCTATATTATAAATAAGTAAGTAACTTAAGCATATTCTTTAATAACGATACTAATCATTTTCGCTTAAATTCAAGCCGCTCTATGATAACAAAAATAGTCGCCTATTGTGCGTTATAGACTTATTTAGCCAACAATGCTGCTTAGTGAAAGAAGGACATGTCAACGTTACAGATATACAATGGTCTCACTCGCTGGGCCGTACCGAGCACTTATTGCGCCCTGTGCCTAGCATCAATTTGGCGCCCCCATATTTTGCATTTTGAATATAATAAGTAAGTAAATTAAGCATATTCCTTATATAAAATTTATTAATACACAAGAAATAATTTAACTGGTGTAACCAAAGATGATATAACTCCAACCAAAAACCTTCTTAGTTGCACTTTTTAACCGAGACTGTAATTTTAGTCTTATTCTTGAACGAAAATAGGGCCATATTTGAAGAAAGAATGAATTTATAGAATAACAAAAGTTATGTCATACCGAAATTTGCGCCCCCTCCATATTTGCGCCCTGTGCCACGGCCCCGCTGGCCCCGCCCTCGGTACGGCCCTGCTCACTAGGTTCGTTAGCTCTGCGCCCTACCCCTCTTCGCTCCCTCAGCTGGATGTTGAAGATTCATTCTCCGATGTACATCCTGTAGCCAAGGACCAATATACACCTTGACCTGTAGCTAGGAATAGGTAGGCCTGTAATCCCTATGTGAAAATTATCAGAATTGTAGACAGATACTACATATAGCACCAGGATAATTAACGTGATTTTGTCTTGAGACCTGCGTATATCAATCAATCAATCACAAAATACTTGATTGACCGCCCCTTCACGATATCTACCCGGAGGCGCTCCCGACCTAACTCGGCTGAAAAGGACAGTTTTAACAGAGGCGTAAAATGACGATGATGAGTTCTTAGGTATATGGCGGAGCTCTATGGGAAGTCCATTCCAGATGGTAGGTCCCTCGACCGAGAAAGCCCGATTCTGCATTATGGAAGTGCGTGCAAAAGGGACGATCAGGTCGCCATGAATGGCAGAGCGAAGTGGTCGTCGACCACTACTGGCAGTGACAGGGCGACATAGCTCCTGCAAATAGGCAGGTGCAGTACCGCCAAGGCAGCGCCAAACTAAGGCAGAGACCCTAAATAAGATGCGCTGGGGTAGAGGCAACCAGTGCAGGATATTCCGCATGTAGGCCCTACTCTGATACTTGACCTGTTCTGAGAATCCCACCGATCAGTCGGGCGGCCGCACGCAAAACCCGCTCCAAACGTCCAATCCGAACTTGGGGAGGCCAGCATATATTGAGGAGCAATAGTCAAGGCGACTGGTAACAAAGGTAGAGTAGCTGCGGCACTGAGAGTAAGAGAGCGAGATATTACTCACAATTGGCGAAGCTGGTAAATGCAACTACGAGAGACATTATTGAAATGTTGAGCAAAGCTGAGTTCTTGGTCAAGAGTGACCCCTAAATCCTGAAAGGAGGCGGAAAAAGTGAAGAGGGGAAACTGGGCAGGGAAGGCACAGAGGTCAATTTTCGCCAGCTGCTGTCTGGTGCCAAGCCAGATAAATTGAGTTTTGGACGGGTTCAGACGAAGCCGATTTGATGACATCTAGCCACCAAGGGAGTCCATAGCACTGTGGCGGACAGGCCACAAGGCTTGAATGAAGGATTTATTTTTAAATAATCGGCTCGCCATAGCGTTATATTAACGTACATTTTTTACAGTGTTGTGCCTTGCAACTTCGGTATAGGAGGGAAGACCTACCAGCGTTTGTAAGTCAGCGCATAGTTTGCAGATACATGAATAGGCTTGAGTATAGCCTGATATACGGTGCAATTCTATATATGCGAAGCAGTTGTTCGTACTGCTTCATACGTAGAGTGGTTCTCGTACCGCTCCAGAGATCGTTGAGTGATCGTAAAGTTTCCCATATAAATACGACCTCTAGTGACAGCCGCTCTCGCAGTCAGGCCGGTGCTGCTTTTCGCTGATCTGGCGGGGTCGGCCCCTCTGCCGTTGATCGCAAGACGCGATCGTGCCCTGATCGTAGGGATTAAGAGGCTGACAGAGGAGAGACCCATCGTGAGAAATACTCACAGGTCTGGGTGCCGTTCGAGAGTGCGGTAAAGTCCGATCGTGTGAAATAAATGAATGACAGTTCTGTACGGGAATATGGGGAAGATGGTGACCCGTCGGTGGCAGTGATAAATAGAGATCGGGTAAAGCCCCGAAGAACCGAACGTTTATATCGAGAGAGGCCTCGGTGACCGTTGAGATAACATACGGGAAGAGTTCCCCAGTGAACATGCTGGATTAATACGGGGCGGGCGACCCCATTGGAGCAGTTGAATCCAGGCCGAGAGAGCTTCCGGAGGAGCCGTTGACACATTATATTGGAAAACCTAAATACGTTCGATAAATACGGGGAAGGTTACCCCATTGGTGCGTTCGATAAATACGAGGAGAGGTCCTCACTGTTACCGAAAACCTGATCACTTGCGGGCGTCTCCGCATATTCTTTTCTCTTTACGGTTTTCCGTAAATGTCTATACTTGGCTACCTAACGTGATCATAGTTACTCCTCCAGTTTTCCAGAAATCTATTCACTTTGTGTCTAGTTGCAATATCTTGGCTCGCGGTTCCCCGCGAGGCTTCTACTTGCAGGACTAGCCGCAGAATTTCCTCTTGTAGGTCTACATATGATGGTGCCTTCTCAGCTCTGCTCTCCCCTATCTGAAATTTTGAGCACAGCACTCTGCAGATGAGGGACACTCAGTAAAAAGAGGACACGCGCGAAAATTACGCGCTTCACGCATTTTTCCGCAGTCTTCATTTGTTATTGGAACTTCTAAATATTTGAACAGCACTCTGTGCTGTAGGTGTGCTTCTGTACGTTTGACAAACTTTTGACATTCTAAGTAGGCTAAGCTTAAAACTTATTCTTTGAAATTTTAGTTGAAATTAAAATGATAAATAAAATAAATATTATTTCAAACAGGAACAATGTTTTAGGCATAGGCTACACTTGGTTTCATTAAAGTACACTGGACAACATGAAATGCCTACGCAGGCCTACATGCTAAATCAGTGGTTCTCAACCGGTGTGCCGCGCGCATATATGATTGTTGGTGATTGAATGATAGCCTAATCATCAAGGATGAATCGTAAATTTGCGGAATTCAGAGGGTGGCTCGTTGCAGAGGCGTGGCTGGATAGACCTATAGGCTATGGCTCTGTAGGAGGACTTGATAAGCAGTAACCGCGGGTTCGACAAAGACTTAGACAGAACTTCACAGAAGGATGATCAGGTTGAACAGGATGGTAATCGTAATTAATCGTCATCTCGTCGACTAATTGGTGTCATCCCTAAGTTTTCACACATCTCATCTTTCATCCGTGATCTCTTCATTGGCTTCCTGCACCTCAACGCATACACTTCAAAGTTCTTACTCTGATGCGAAACTATCTTGTTGGCTCTGCTCCGTCGTACCTTTGGGCTCTCGATCTGTACCACAATGTTTTCCATTTCCCCAACCGGCTTCTCTCCGTTCATCTGCCCATGGATTATTGCTAGGGCTGTAAATTTTTCGGGATCGAAAATTGAAAAATTCGCTGGCCAATTCGTCGTCAAAAAATATAGAATTCGCGGTCAAATGTGTTAGATACACAAATTACACAATAAATAAGCCAATAACCGAGTATAATCAACGACCATTCATGCCGATAATGGCGGGTGCTGTTGCTGCGACGTCTGCTTTGCAAACACAGCTGAAAGAGCAAGTTGTAATTATTTCCTTTTCGCGAATTTCGCCTCTCCACTTTCTACATTCTGTGCTTTGCGCTTGTGAACGGTGATTATTCGCCTGCTTAGTGCAACTGTCCCTCCGATTAAATTCGACGTGCACGGTGCACACTGCATGTTCTGCAAAACAATAGATCGTCGCTCGCCGATCTCCTGAAACGTACCGGGCTTAAACTGAACGTCTTCCTCTAGCCACCGAATGTTTTGACACACGAAGACGTCGTAACTAATTTTTTTAACCTTTGCCTTTACCACATGGTTCACATCAAAAACACAAATTAAGCAACACGAGAAAGCGTTAAAATTCGCGGTCATTCGCGGCAAAACGTTATAATTCGCGGTAGTATCCAAAATTCGCGAATTTTGCGAATCCCGCGACGACCGTGAATAATTTACAGCATTAATAATTGCTGGTCCCCCGTATGCGCACTGCTACGGCCCAAACAAGGAACTTTGCTTATAGGCCCCTCCAGTTGGAATAGTCTTCCGCTCCACGTACCTTAGTGCAGGACTCTGCGTTCTCTCCTCTGTTCAGTCTCGGAAGCGCTTAAAGAACTACCACAAGCCCAGTCATCGCCCACCCAAAAGTTGGATATTGTAAAAGTTGGTTTATGGGCTGCGAAGCGTAATCTCATATGGGTGTGGTGTGGGCAGCCCAAACCCACAAGCCCACTGATCGCCCAACCACAAATTGGATATTGCAAATGTTGGTTAATGGGCTGCTAAGCGTAATCCCATCTGGGTGTGGTGTGGGCAGCCGAAGCCCACAAGCCCACTGATCGCCCAACAAAAAATTGGATATTGCAAATGTTGGTTAATGGGCTGCTAAGCGTAATCCCATCTGGGTATGATGTGGGCAGCCCAAGCCCACGAGCCCAATCCTCGCCCACCTAAAAGTCGGATATTGCAAAATTTGGTTAAGGGGCTGATAAGAGCAACCCATATGGGTGTGATGTGGGTAGCCTCAGTCCACAAGTCCACTCATCGCCCGCATTTATTTGTTTTCAGATAATAGGCTCCTCATCCAGATGGGCTTGACATGGGCTAGCCCAAGCCCATTAGGCCATCTAATTTGGAGATTTGGGCATAATATGGGCATGTTGAAGGGATAATACTGCTTGTATTTTATTAATAGATTATTCTTTGCTTACTTATGCAACCTGTTTTTTGCCAAAAATTGCTAATTGCTGATTGAAGAGTGAAGAAGATATACATTATCAAGAAGTGATAACCAGAGGCGGACTGGCCCACAGTCCCGGTGGCCTGGCCTGGTAAGTTGATAAAATAATTTGTTTAGATTCTTAAGTTCACACACATGCACATAGCGGAAATTATACGGAGTCTGACTATGATCACTAGATTCACTACAAGTACATGATACAATGACGGAGCTTTATTCGTCAATCTAGTTGACGTGTAAATTTCTTCTCTCGTTGTCTACCACGCTTACGCTATGTGCATGTGAGCAAAGGTGTTAAGGTCACTGATTTTATTTTAAGTAAGCTAATTGTAATTTAGCTCAAGTATGCTAGTTACAGCTTTAGTAATTTAATATCAATTTAAGCTATAGCAATAATTCTTTAAATCTAATTTAATTCTAATTGAACTCAATGGTAGACCGTCATTGTCATGGTCTGCCTCTGACATTCGTCACACGTGAGGCCAAAGACGAGAAAATGAAAATTTCAACGATCCTGAACTAATTAAGTGAACTTTTCGCAGTAAGTTCCATACATTTTTGGTAAATAAAAAATTTAGGATTCGAATCGGTAACTGGAAGTAGACACGCTCATTCCTCTCGTGTGTCTTAGAAGAGGTACTGTAGGGTACGTGACATCATTTGCAAAAATTATATACAAATCATGCAAACAACGAATATGCGACTAAGTTTGGAACATTTGCAAGGAGAAATATCTGTTTTATGCTGGCTAAATATCGTTTTAGTTTTCGTTGCATCTATTTTCGTTTCAGTTTTAGTTGCCACAATTTTCGATTTAGTTTTAGTTTTTGTTGGCTCTTTAATTTAGTTTCAGTTTTCGTTAACGAAAACGTTTAAATTTCGTTAATTGTCTTTTTTCTCGTTTTCGTTAACGAAAACAGCACTACTCTCAGTTGTAGCCAGGCTGCCCACTTATGAGATTATTATGGGCAACGTCCATGTTTGTTGTAAAATAGCAGAAATTCCTGTTGGAAGTACATGTAGTAAATAGGAAAAATATAGTTAATGTGAAATATTGTAGTTAACTTATAACTACTTAACAGGGGCGGATCCAGACCATCTAGTAAAGGGGGGCGATTTTTAGGTTTTAGTGGCAACCGCAGGCAAGCCCACAAATCGTAAAACTTGTTTACTTTTTTTTCTTTGAGTATCATTCTTCTACTGTCTTAATCTATGTAATGTAACTATAAAATGACGTCATATATTGAACATTTTTGTTGACATTGCATACTTTCTTTATAAAGGGCTGCAAAAGCCAAGTAAAAATCGCTAAAGAAATTTCTTTCCAAATAATATAAGGGGGGGGCGATCGCCCCCATCGCCCCCCTTATGGATCCGCCACTGCTACTTAATAAAAGTAGTTGTAACTATTTTTTAACTACTTCTTAAAAACTAGTTATAACTACTACGCAGCTACTTCTACAGTAGTTATAACTACTAGTTAATAACTACAGTAGTTAAAAGTGCCCATCACTGGTAATAGCTGATTTAACTATTCGCTAGCGGCCTACTCGAGCGCGTTGGTTCAGTTACTATTCTGACACCATGTAGGCCTAATGGAAGTCTACATGTATGACAAAGCAACGACTGCTATGTCTTCTTTAATATAATTTAATACTATCAGCCACAGGTTAGGTCAAACGACAACTCTCAGGTTTGCTTACACTGAATGCACTATGCTAGAGTTAGTGGCATTCGGACGGGTTGCTGTAGGTGTGGCCTAATGCCCAGTGTCCAATAGCGACCGACGTAGCCCTATCACATCACAGATGATGATGATGACGATGGCGATAATGATGACGATGATGCTTATGACGACGATGACGACGACGATGGTGATGATGATGATGATGATGATGATGATGATGATGATGATGATGATGATGATGATGATGATGATGATGATGATGATGATGATGATGATGATGATGGTGACAATGATGATGATGATGACGATGGCGATGATGATGATGACGATGATGCTGATGACGACGACGACGACGACGACGATGATGATGATGACGATGGCGATGATGATGATGATCTGGATGCTATAGAAATCTAGAGAAGACGATCGCGATTTCAATTAAGGGCAACAGAACAGGGTTAAGTCTTTGCCCATTACAGTTTGAATTTCATTTATATTTTTAGCCTCGCATGATCTCACGTCGGAAAATAGAGACACTCTGAATAGGGCCTACGCCTAAGGTGGCCAAAAATGTAACCCCTCAGGGTATTTGCTAATGTGTCGGTCAAAAGTAGGAATTATTAATATTTGCATATAACGGCCAAATTGCATGGACTAAAATATTTCAAAGTAGATTGAAAGTCATGTCAATTTTAATGTGTTCAAACTTCATATAAACAACCTCGTGAATATAAATGGATATATAATAATTATTAAGTTTTCCCAAACGAGAGGCTTTTAAGTATAATTTTGTTTAATGTAGGCCTACAGTGTAAGCCTAATAAGTGGTTGTTACATGTAGCTATGCATTTCTCTTTCCGTTTTTCCACGTTGATAGTTTTCCTTTCGGGTTCGTAAGTCGGTTGGCGGTCAGTCGCTTCGTCGTCGTCGTTGTCGTAGGTACAAAGCCGCCATTTACTGCGGGTAAGGATAGCACTTTGCTTCTTCCGGTCTCTTTGCCTGCAGCTCTCGATGGCCTCGGTCCCATTATTTCCGGGTCGCTGTAGATCTCGTCAAGCCACTGTTCGAGCTGCGAGATTCTCGAGCTGCTTGCCTGCAATTTCCTCTTCGCTTCACCCAGCTGCTCGCGAAGACCAGGCGATACACTTCCGCTTTCATAGGCTGACCTCAATAGAGTTGTTTCGTCCAACAGCTTCGTATGAGCGGAGAGGATTTCTTCGTACTTTTCGCGGGTCACACGGGTGTCGCTTAGTCTGCCACCAGCTCTTGTGTCCAAACATCCATCCGTCTGGTACTTCTTGACCGTCTCACGCAAGGATAAAACCTCTCGTCGCAGATCGACGATGTGCGATTCCTTCTCACGAAGAAGGTCCTTGGTCCCGCTCTCATTCGTCGGCGATTTTATTTGATCGTTCTCCAGTTTCAGTCGCACCAGAGCGCGCTCCAGCTTTCCGCACTTGTCTTCGAGGATGTTCAAGGATTCTACTTTCTTGTGCAGTTTGTCCAGCTCAGAACGACATCCAGCGAGCTCTTCGTTCAGGTCCTTCGTCTCCTTGGTTTTGAGCGTCAGTGCTTTCGTCAATCTGTCTTTGCCATCGAGCGACACTGCTTTGTCCATCTCCACTTCCAAGTCCTTTTGACGCAGCTTTTCTTCCAGGTCTTCCATCTTCGTCTTCCACTCTTCTCCCAATCGCCTCAGCTCGAGCGCGTGCTCCACATCTCTCTCGACAATCGCCTCCTGGTGTCGCTTGTCCTTCGTCCGTAGATAGGACAACAGTCGGTCGTTTTCTGCTCTCAGCTCCGCGTTCTTTGTACTCTCGGCGTCGTCGTTGGATCGTCTGGTCTCTCTCATCGCTGTCGACAACTCTTCAACCTGACTGCGCAGTTCCATCTCCGTCTGAACGAAGGAACTGCTCTGGTCGTCCTTCTCCGACTGCAACCTCCACTTCTCCTTCAGCTCCTTTTCTAGCAGACATTCCTTCTCCTGCAGCAAGTCGTTCAATCGCCGCAGCTCATCGCACATCGCGTCCTCGTTGGCTCGAGCAGCTTCCTTGGTGGCCTCAGTTTCCGCCGCCGCCTTCTTAGCCTTCATCATCTCGCCATCCAGCACGCTCAGAATCATTTGCTTCTGGAGTTGGAAGTCTTTTTCCAGTTCTACGGAGTCGGTCGTGCGCTGTCGCAGGCCGTTGTTTTCCCGACGAGCCTGATCCAGAAGTCGCGAATTTTGGGTCAAGTCCTCTCGAAGTTTTGCATTCTCAAGACACAATGTATCCGCCATTTCTTGAAGCTGCCTTGTGCGCTCCTTCTGCACCTCCGACTCCTTCTTAACGCTGTCTTTGTCTTTGAGACTCCTCTTCACAATGTCCAGCTGTTCCTTAAAGTTCTTCTCTCGCTCCTCTGCATCTCGCAGCTTACGCTCTGTGTCATCTAAGCGAGACCTCATCTCCTCGTCTCTTGCGAGTCCCTCGACCGAGTAGCGACTCACTTTATCGATGAGTTCCAATCTCTGCCCTTCAAGTACGTCGATCCTGCGACAGAGCTTGACTCTTTCCACTTCATAGTCCCTCTCTCGCCGCTCCAGCTTCCTCTTAGCATGGCTCAGTCGCTCGAGGAGGTCATCGCTCTCCTTGTTTGACTCTCGCAATCGGTTGTTCAACGATTCCACTTCCGGTTTCCTCAATCGATCGCTGTTGCTTTTCTGCCAGTCGTTTTCTTTGTTCAATGGTTGCGAGTTCGACATTGGTGAACTGTTCGGCAAAGATAAGCAATAATCGAATTTACTTGATGATGATTGGATTAATGATCATGACAGTAATGAATGAAACAAGAGAAATTTTATGATGCTATGGCGATGATGATGATGATGATGATGATGATGATGATGATGATAATGAAGAACACGACGATTGGCGATGATGATGGAGGACACGACGACGACGATGATGATGAACAATGGCTACAACATCGAAAATAATAATAAATAAATATATAAAACGTCAGAAATAGAGATCATAGCTAGCGTGCGTATGAATGCAAGGTTGGAATATTGATGGACATTTGACAAAACGCTGATGATCCTAGGATATGAAAAGGTCTTACCTGTAGAAAGGTGAATGTTTTGTTTAATTCACTTCTCGCGCAATTATAATTTTATTAATGCGCGACAGATCAGTTTGCCGCGTATTCCATATTATAATTGAGAGACTTCATGATTGGGACACACTCGGTGACATTTGTACAATTTTTATGACGCTGAGATGTAGACCTAATCTTGGTAATTTTGAAGCTTAATTAATTCGACTTAAGAATAATAAGAATTCACACAAGAATAACTCGAACAGAGTACACCAATAAATTGATTGTTAATAGTCTGCTGTTCCTAAAGCACTTTAGTGGCCTACACCTTCATAAACAGATCTGATCATTGTATCTCAATGTGCTTCGTGAGCTTAGGTGCGTTGCTATAGAAGCCTCTCTTCCTTTAATCAGACAAGTAATAAGTCTGCTTAGTTGTTCATTTACATACACTGTGTATACATATATATATACATATATATATGTATGTGTTGTGCGTGTGTGTGTGTGTGTGTGTGTGTGTGTGTGTGTGTTTGTGACAGTGTGTTTGCATTCGCAGACCTATCGGCTTTGTAAATACGTCATTGTTGTGCAGGTCTATCTGGTATTACACGTAGGTCTGTATACGCAGCCAGCGGAATCAGGTCAACTAAACGCCTCATATAGGCAAAGGTGAATATGACAACACACATCCCGCATTTGCTCGATGCGGAAACCCTGCAAATAGAAACGCACCACAATAAGAGTATATACCTAAACATAGATTAGGCCTAACCAAATCACCGTTCATGACTTCTAGCCTACGACGCCCTACGTGAACATGCGATTGTCTATGTGAAAATGTTGTGGATAGGCCTATATATATATATATATTATATATATATATAATGCACAGTAAATTGCATGCAAATTAATCTTTCCATCATCATGAGGCTGGTAACATGGTCATTGCAACTACATTCATCGCTCACTCTTGAAGCTTCCATCTTGACGAGTTAGGTCAGTGTAGGCCTATAGGCCATATAGTCTGACGATGTCAAAGTGGTTGCTTGCTCTAGCCTATAGGCCTAAGCTACATATAGGCCCTATGAAATTATAATAGACGTGGTTCTCAACCGATGTGCCGTCAAGTGTGTCGCGAGGCCTGCGACACTAATAAAAAATCAAATTCAAATCAATAAAATGATATTCGAATGAAGCTAAACTATCTGTTTTAACGAGAAAGAGAAATGTTTCTGTTTATTAGTCTGGGTCTGTTAACATTTCTTCCAATGACCTAAAGTTCTAAAAAAATTGTAATTTAGCTAAGCCTTCGTTTAGCACTTTAGATGCGCTTGCTTTCTGCCCTTAAAGGCCTACCAATCGGGCGTGTTATAATCAATTTAATTAACTGGTAATTATTTTTATCAGTAATGTAAATTGGTTGTAATAAAATAAATTAAAAACACTCAAATAATCACATTCACATTGATTGGCATTTAAACAGATCTTGCAAATTACAAGTCTTCTTAATACCGATAAATCGCGTTAACTCGCACAGTTTACAACCAGTTTACATTTAACCAGTGTTGGGTATGAGCTGGTACTAATACCCAGATCTCACCCACAATTCAAACTGCGGTGGATGTTAAACATGTGGGGTGTGATGTTTACTTTGACTGAGTAATAATAACGTGATTTATTCATTAATAATAATGTTGCGATTTTTTGCCCCTTCCCGAATATTTACTTTCCTCTCTTTTATTTTATAAGTAATTATTTATGGGTTGGCCCCGTTTGCCCCACGCCCGAACCTTAGGAAGGCTAGGGTAACAGGACAATTACCCCCGGACAGTTACCCCGGTCAATTACCCCCGGACAGTTACCCCCGGACAATTACCCCCGAATAGCATAAGGGTAAGACACGACATAAATACATGCATGCATGCATACATACATGCATAATTGCATAATTGCATATATGTATACATACATACATACATACATGCATGCATTATGCATACATGCATGTATATATGTATGCATGTATGTATGTTGTATGTATGTATGTATGTATGCATGTATGTATGTATGTATGTATGTATGTATGTATGTATGTATGTCGTGTTACTATTCGGAGGTAATTGTCCGGGGGTAATTTGTATGGGGGTAATTGTCCGGGGATAATTGTCCGGGGGGTAATTGTCCTAGATCCGAAGGCCAGCTATGATAGCGTAAGGTCAACCGGTTCACCGAATCTGTAAGCCCGCCAATCGAAGCTGTGACACTCCGACCAGACAGACAGCCAGACGGCTGGGCCAGACAGCCAGTCAGACAGCCGGGCCAGCCAGACAGCCGAGGTCAGCCAGTACACTACAGCCGGGCCAGACAGCCGGCCGGCCGGACAGCCAGCCTGACGGCCGGGTAAGACAGCCAGCCAGATGGCTTGGCCAGACACCCGGGCCAGACAAGCCAGCCAGACAGCCGAGGTCAGCCAGTACACTCCAGCCAGACGGCTGGGCTGACGGCCGGGCCAGACAGCCAGACAGCCAGCCATATAGCCGGGTCAGACAACCAGACAGCCGGGCCAGCCAGCCCGTCAGGCCTATAAAAGGCGAAGGGGAGAACGCACAGTGACACGCATATCATCCTTGTCATGGATGCGTCGTTAAATAAACTTATTACACACACGCGCGCACATTGACGAGGGAGAGACAGAGCGGTTGAGTCGTTGACGGACACAAGTCGTCAAGTCGGAGAACGGTCGCGGCATTGACAGTCGCCGTAAGTCGATACGGTTCGAGGTTGATAGTCACCGTCAGTCGCCATCGAGTGCTCTTCGATTCTTCAACTCTGTACGAGGATATTCGGCGTGAACTCTACTCTGAACGAGAACTTACTGTGACTATGTTCCGAGACCAAGGAGAAAGTACTTTGACTCTGTTCCGAAAACGAAGTGAAAGTACTCCGTTCCGAGAGCGAAGGTACTCTGAAATACTTCTCAGTTGGACACACGCTGGCCAAGTGTAACAGTTCTATCCGGTCGGTTCACCGCCCGTTTTCTTTTGGTCTAATAGAGGTTGAACCAAAGGTCGTTATTGAGTCACCTGATAGACCACGGTTGCGAAACCCCACGGGCTCAGAGACGGGAAACTGATTGACTGATCGCTGTCCTGGTAAGCCGCCGTCAGAGTCGTCTTTCTCCTAGGCCTAGTCGAGTTCAATATATTGAAAAGGAGGTCGAGTCCACAAAAATAATAACAGTAAACTAATGGTTTGCGTTACGTACTAAACGTAATGATAACGCTGCAGAAACGCTTGTAAATAAACGTTTCACTTACAAACGTCTTTCTATCGTCGAAACAACGTCTGCAGAAAATTTCATTTTCGACTTATTTTACACCAGAGTGCCTAGATTGTTCCAAAATGAACACACCAACGTATAAGGATAAGCCCATTTCACATTAAAGCATCGTAATTTTCCATATTTTTCGCATAATTTTTCGGAAAAAACAAACGTTTCGGTAACGTTCCATCAGCGTTAAATTAAAATGCTACTTCTGCAATAAAGGCGACTTATTCGAATACAGATAATAGGCGTTAAACCAGACGGACATTGAGGATGCGAAAACGACATGCCGCATAACTATTAACTATTTAAATAATTTAATTAAATACGTTTTCTAAATATAGCGTTAGCCAGCAAACGTTGTTCTAACCTCTGAGGAAGGTTAAAAACTTTGTAAGTTTATTCTGAATAAAACCGAATTGTCTCTGTATGGTTCACCTGCGAATTATAGCAGTGGAGTCCACACCATTTCGCGTGAGTGGATACCAGTGACATCTAGATGGTTTATCCTATTTCTAAGTCTGAATACTTTTTCTAAACGTTTTGAAAACGTTTACATATAGCGTTAGACAGCAAACGTTTTTATAACCTCGAAGGAGCGTTTAAAAACGTATCAGTTCATTCTTAATAAAAACGAATTGTCTCATTTGCGCCTTATAGTAGTGGAGTCCATACTAGTTCGCATCAACGGATATCAGTGGTATCAAGACGATTTACCCTATTTCTAGCTTCAATACTTTGCTAAACGTTTTGAAAAGTTTACATATCACCTTAGACAGCAAACGTTTTTCTAACCTCCGAGGAGCGTTGAACAAATGTATCAGTTTATTCTGAATAAAAACGAATTGTTTCTCTGCTTCACCTGCGTCTTTTAGCAGTGGAGTCCATATCAGTTCGCATTAATGGATATCCGTGGTATCAAGTCGATTTATCCTATTTCTAGTTTGAATACGTTTGCAAAACGTTCTGAAAACGTTAACATATAATCTTAGACTGCAAACGTTTTTTCTAACCTCCGAGGAATGTTGAACAATTGTATCAGTTTATTCTGAATAAAAACGAATTGTCTCTCTATGCTTCATCTGCACTTTATAGCATTGGAGTCTTGATTACATCGCATGAGAGAATACAAGTGATATCCAGATGACTTATCCTATTTCTAGATTGAATACGTTTTCTGAACGTTTTTAAAACGTTTATATATAACGGTAGCCAGTAAACGTTTTTCTAACCTCTGAGGAACGTTTAAAAATTGCATTTTGTTTCCTTTATACTTAGATACGCAACATCGGATCCTTTGGTGGATCTTTGTTAAGCTACTGCATCAGACGTCTTCTGCGCCAGCTGTTCACGAACAACTGTGCGAGGCATCTGAACTGGAAAGGTCGGGACGGAAAGATGGCGCTATCAGGAACGTCACTGTGTACAGTGATTTTCAGTAAGTATAATATATGTATTTACAATCTGCAGTTACATATGAACATTTCCAAGCTTATATAATTGCACCCATTCGCGATAATTTACTCAAGAGTGCTCCCGACCCAATTCCGATTAAAGAGACCAGCTTTGGTTAGAAAGAATGTGGACTGGATGCCATTAGATGCTGTGCCATAAGTAGCCCATTTAAGATTACAGGGCCAGCAGTGAAATAGACACGATGATGCCCAATAGTTGTTCGTGATCGGAGACTATTGCACATGTACCCATGTGTCCAAATCGGAGTCATAATGTGGCCTATCCCTTTCATTCCTTTCTTTGGTTCAAATCCTACCTGACCGCTCACAGGTGGTTGTTTATCTCCAGGACTGAATGGGTTGGGGTTAAATTTGGGGTTCCTAATGCTCCATGGGGTGTCATCATATACACTCATCAATGCTCATATTCAGCTTTTATTTACTAAACACGCAGGAAATGACCTTCTTATTGCAGATGATAGCCATGCTTTTGTACATGGTCCTTCATCTGATAATTCTCCCTTGTCCGTTCTATTGATTGTTTTGTTCCTGATCTACACTATTGGATGTCGACTAATTTACTCTGCTAAATGCTGCAAAAACTTGACTGATCTGGTTTAGGACTATGCAAGTTCGCAACATCTTGTTGTTCTTGATCTACACATACTGATTGAGAAATTCCTTGCTTACACATACTCTTCTAGAGTTTATGACCTGGACCTCACACTTGATTCACGTTAACGGAACACATATCTAACCTGACTCGCTCCTGTTCCTTTAAACTGAGGCAACTCTGAGCAGTCTATCCCTCTATCTTTACCATCATAGTTCATGTGTTTGTTCCTGCTTTGACTAATGCAACTCACTTCGTATGTTAGCCCAACGAGTCTTTTCCCCATTCAATCTGCCTTGAATGCTTCAGGTACATTGTAGGCTCACAGCCCGACTCCATCGCTTTGCGCATAATTCTACATAAGATTGAAGTCTTGTACTTGCTTCCTATCACTGCGCTTACCTGACATAAGATCCTTTGTTCTAGCTTCCAAGGCCCAGCTAGACAGTGCCCTGATATATCTCTAACTATTTATGAAAGCCGTTATCTTGAATGCAACTTTATCTCGTTCCTTTCGCTCTGTTGATGGTCTCCATATTTTTGTTCCTACGTCTAAGACCGCATTGGTCGGACATCGAGCATTTGATGCTGCGAGTCTATCTGCCTTGAATGACCTTAATCCATCACTTAGACTGGCTTGTCATTCTTTAAAGGTGTTTTTCCCTGGGTTTTCCATGCTGAGAAATTTTGTGAGAGGCGCTACATAAATTTAAAGATCATGATTCAATGTGTTGTGACTTTGAGTATAACTATTTGGTTATAATATTGTTTTATCACAGGAACCGTACGCAAGACTGTTTTGTCACCGAATGCTTGTCAGGCCGACGTTGAGACCAACATCAAAGATTGGCTAAAATTTGTGAAGGAGCCTGATGGAGGAAGAAGGCAGCGAATGGAAAAGTAACGCAATTCTTAGTCGGAACCAGCTGTTGATAGCGACATTTAGACTGCTTAGACTCCTTGGATATTCTTTTTTGCCTGTTTCATGCTTCAGTATACTGTTTTTGTACATAGCCATATCTTAGTAAATCATTCCTTGTTGGTAAAATAATAATATCAAAGCAACATTGTGCTCATTTGACTTAAAATCATTGCTTACTAATCCTAATTTTTACATTTTGCTGCTCTATGACAGGTCATCATAATACTAAACTTAAAATAATGCCAAACAACGTCTGAAGTGTTGCAATGACGTTCATTTAATGAACGAATCCGCTACAACTGTTTTAACGTAGTGTCTACTTTTTGATTAGGTTAGCGTAACGCTCGTTGATAATTTGCATGTGATCGTTTTATAAACACAAAACCGCCTTAAACGTCGTTTAAATAACGTTTTACCTAAAATGTTTTACGAACGTGCATGCTAACCGTTTGCAGACGTCGGATAAACATTGTACCACCGTTAATATGCCGCTAAATTTGGTTGGCGTAACGTCTGTTTAACGTTTCCATGTAAACGTTTTATAAACGTTAAGACAACGGCCAGAATAACGTTTAATGAACGTTTTAACCAACCATTTCCCAACGTCATACCAACGTTAAAATACCGAATAAATTGGGTTAGCGTAGCGTTTGTTAAATGTTGCATGTAAACTTTTTAAAAGCATTAAGTCAATGGCCAAAATAAAGTTTAATTAACGTTTTAGCCAAAAGTTTAACGAACGTTTCCGCTAACCATTTCTTAACGTCAGACCAACGTTCAGATAGCGTTAAAATAAAGTTTAAATCAGGTTAGCGTAACGTTTGTTAAACGTTGAATGTGAACGTTTTAGAAACATCAAAACAACGGCCAAAATAACGTTTATCAGCGTTTAAGGCAAACGTTTCAAGAACGTTTCTGCTTACAATTTTCCAACGTCAGACCAACGTTTAAACAACGTTTTAATAACGCTTAAGTTAGGTTAGCATAACGTTTGTTAAATGTTTCGTGTAAACGTTTAAGGAACATTAGGACAACGGCCAAAATATCGTGTTAGTAGCTTTTTAGGCAAACGTTTCACGAACATTTCTGGTAACCATTTCCCAACGTCACACCAACGTTTAAATAACGGTTTAATAACGTTTAAATTAGGTCAGCGCGACGTTTATTAAACGTTTCGTGTAAACGTTTTAGAAACATTAAGACAACGGCCAAAATATCGTTTCATCACCGGCTTATGGAAACGTTTCACTAACGTTTATGATAACAATTTCTCAACGTCTCCAAGTTATCTTGGTGTCATCTTCTTTCACGCCCGGTTTCATGGTTTGGACCATTTCCTGCCGACAGCCTCTGAAGCGTAATTTTTCTAATTTTGTGCCTCCTTCGTTTTCACCCAGTATTTTCTGTCTCTCACTCTCTGTCACTGTACGTACGTACGATATCTTCTTTCTTCAAACGCCCTAATGGTAGTTTTAACACAAACTAAACGTCTTCTGAACCACTTTAAACCCTTGTTTTAGTCTGTGCTAAAACCACCACGCCAGTTAAGCACACGTTCTTCCAGATATAATTTTATGCTAGAAGGTAAATTACTCAGTCCTTATAATATACTGTAACATAATTTACTTTAAAGATGCGTTCAAACTTTTGAGTAAATTTAATTACGTCACATCATAACACTGCAGGTGTTATGAACACATTTAAAATGCGACATGGTGTGCTGCTGCTATACAACACTAGGCCTAGGCTACGCAAAGTTGTTCAACGAAGACTCCGATGGTTTGCACATGTATATAGAGTTCACAAATTTCAATGTTTGTTACCAACTGCAAATCCCACTGCAAGGGATTTGAAACGCTGGGCGCAAATCGCGAATAAAAAATTCATTGCGGCTTATGAAATTACTATTAGGTCTTTCTGTATAATTATATTTTCGACCCCCTGCTTCTTTTTTGACAAATTGGACCCTGCATTAACTCACATTTTGTATTTAATGTTTTCATCATTTGGGGCCCTCTGATATTGGGTGCCCTAGGCGCGCGCCTATAAGCAAACGCGCCACTGATTAGGCTTTAATTAATTAACTCAGTGCAATACCTGATCCGCGCCTCTGGCATAATGAAAATACGATGTGCAGTGTGAGAGAGACGTACAATTGCTGACTGCTAGGCCTAACTCTCTTCATTTCTGTTAAATCCAACGCTATGGCAAGGCAGAATCACTCAAAAGCCCGTTTTGTTATATATTGTTTATACACGGGGTGTCAGCAGGCATATTCAATTGATTGGTTGATGAAGCCTACCGACTCACAACGCGTTGTAGCGTATTAAGTTTCAGTTTAGCGACTTACTCCCTCGTCGAAGCTTGGGCTAGTTCAGAAGTGAGCGCGTGCATGGGGGCACTGAGCACTAAAACTGGGGGGCTTCCCACCAGTTTTGAACAGGGGGCCGGTGCCCTCTGCCCCCGCTTATTACACCTCTGGCCTATGGCATGTTCAACAACAGTGACGAACAGATGTGATGCAATGTTAATTAACACGCTAACGACGTCGATAGTGTTGCAAAATGTATTGCTCGTATCTTGAGCTGGTTGTGAGAGATGATTTTGTCAAAATTAAGAATCTCTATCATCCCAGTGAAAAGAAACAAGCTGATTATAACATTCTGATGATGACTTCTCATTGTTAATGGTTTGTATTAATGGTCCGCCTCTCGCACATTTATAATGTCAAGAAATATAATAAGTTGAAAAAACTAAAGGCTTGACGAGGACAGTTGAAATTATAAAGTTAGAAATTAACGAAAACTATTGCGTTGTTCTGTTTCCACTTCGTTTTTTAAGTCATAGTATGTTTGCTATAGCTATTAATGTACAATAGATCAGTCGAGATAAAAAAATCACAAGCACCAATGATTCTTGTATAGGCTTGCCTTGGTAGAAAATGGAACTGGGACTTAAATATGACTACCTGAACAGCTTAAATGTGCATGTTGCTTGTAAAATTGCCAGTGTAAGTCCCTATGATGTTTATGATGTCAGCAGCCAATGTTGCCATTTATCACTACACTGATGATTGAACAAAAACACAGCTGACCAAATTCCTGCCTCATACCCAATAATTAACGAAGATGTATAGCGTTATAGCCGCCCTGAGTGGCTACCGACGGTTAAATTCGACTCCTGTCATAACTAATCATTCATACTTATTAGGCCTACTTGTAATCGTACTGCAGAAATTGTCGGTTTGAAATTAAACGAAGATTATTATTATTAAACCCACAGCTACCATCTACAATTTGGCCTAAGTATGCCGGTATCAAATTTGTAACATTCGTCGAGACATCTTGACATGCGGAAAATTGCCGCCGCCCCCCCTCCCAGTTCAAATTTGACAATTCAAACCTCTGCTGCCAACCCTCCTATCGCTTTTATGTCCATCGTGCAGTTGTTGTCCGAAGTCATGACTCATGAGGCTCCCAAGGTATACGAACTCTTTAATATTTTCAATTACTTCTCAAATTGTAGTTTATTAGTCTATGTTACTATGTAATTTTCCCAAACATCAGATAAATATAAGTCGCGGAAATCAGACTACTCACATACTCACGCATTTTTCGTGCTTACCACTTGAATATCTGTTCTTTCGAATCATGGGACGATGAGTGTTTTTATTGCGTGTTGTTAAATGAGAAACTTGAGTTGTTAAAGTTACTCAACCTGACAAAAGTTACAATGACGGACGCAGAAGCAAGGACCGGGATTCTCAGCGGCCAGCGATCGTTTGGTTCGACT
Source organism: Bimastos eiseni (assembly GCA_959347315.1). Taxonomy (NCBI): domain Eukaryota; kingdom Metazoa; phylum Annelida; class Clitellata; order Crassiclitellata; family Lumbricidae; genus Bimastos; species Bimastos eiseni. Next base: position 30,303,993 of record OY365812.1, on the reverse strand, counting down.
GCCAATACGGCAAATCGTCCAACGGATGATGGGCCAATATACTACGATACACAACAGAGTCCTACTGCAGTCAGTTATTTGAGCATGCGTTTTGCTTCTGCGGCCGAAGGTTTTCGCGCATATCTGAAAACGACACTCAACCTAACCGACCCTCAAGACGCATATTGATAAAGATTTAGGTGCTTTTAACAGGATCAACCCGAAGCCCGAAAACGCTAAAAAAGGCCCAAAAGCCCGATCCCCAAAATAGGGCAATTTATCGTTTAAGCGTCCCAAATTCAGACCACATCCCTTCACTCAGCAGAAGCTGGATTGATGAAAACAATCATGCCGAAGTAGAAACTGGATGTGATGAAAAGAATTTTACATAAATAGAAGCTGTATGTGATGAAAGGACTCCTGCATTAGTAGAAGCTAAATGTGATGAAAAGAATTGTGTTTAAATGGAAGCTAGATTGTTGAAAGTATTGTATTGATGTGACAACAGGCAACCTTGCACGAGACCGCCATAGTCGTGTGCAATGAATTTGAGATGCTAAAATGATAAAGTGGATGAATTTGGGATGCTAAAAGGATAAATTATCCAAAATAGTTTTATTAAAATGGATCGAGCTCCCAAATTAAAAATCGAGTAAATATCGACCCTATATATAGTAGGCCTGTCGCTGCGTTATGTCAGCTATATATAGCCAACGTCTTGAAATTTGAGATTGCCCTTCTCCCAACATCACTTGCTCAGAAATGCACATGCCTCGACGGCTCAATTGTGGTTGTACTGCAGAGCAAATGTGCGCGAAGGCGCTCAAGGTCCCTACATAGTGACTGACGCCTCGGACGAGGGTGGAACCCGCTCACTCAGCGCACACTGAGCGTTACGGCCTGACCTCTCTAGCCGACCAGCCACTGTGCCGTACAACGTTTATTTGTTATGTTTTTAGCTTCCTTTTATGTGTTCATGTAATGTCTGAAATGAATAAAATCAATCATCTCCTTGTGTCGCTGCAGTAACCTTGAATATATAATGATGGGATTGGTGTCGGGAACCCTTGATGGTCATTTAGGGCTGGCTATGGTATGATTTTCTTTCATTGAATGTAAAAAGGGAAACATTATCGCAAATTGCAAAATCAATTCTGGGGATACGTCGGAAATCCGTTTTGAGGGTTCAGTGCACCATTTTTAACAGTGCACATGCTTGCATAGTTTTTTACCATCTTAATACACCATTGTGTATGTTTTAGGGTGAAAGATATATACGCATCTAGGTGCGTATATATCTCAGATGTCATACGATATTATTTGGCATGCTGCATGGAAAGTGCTTTGCTTTCTAATGACGACACTAACTCTAATCCTGACCCTCACGGCACCAGTAAGCTTACCCTAACTGATTCTCACAGCGCCTAACCTAACCCTAAACAACTCTCATGACGATCTGTATATACATATGTACCTCGATACTGCACTTTTTTTTCGGTTTCAGAGGTAAGTAAATAAGCATAGTCTGTAGTGCATATTTGGGGCCATAAATGACATCACACACCTAGGGGAAGAGTTCAGACATTTGTGATGAGAGGATGGGATTAGAGAAAGCGATGAACTTCTGTGGCAGATACTTCGGCCTCTCAATGCATGGAAAAATAACTAATGTGGCCAAAACTTCTTCGCATATCATATGTCTAAAAACAACACTAACCGTAACCATGGTGTTTTTAACAATGCCCATGTGCCAAAGGTTGCGCATGTGCAGAGATCTTCACCCGGTAAATTTTTGATGTATTTAGCAGTGGAAGTAACATTTTTGTTTGTGTGTGGCCATAGTTTCGGCTGCAGAAGCTTTATCCTTAGAGAAAATGTAATGTCGCATAAAAGAATAAAAAATATATATAAATGTTCTACTTTTATTGAAATAATAATTATAAAATAGCCTTGAATTGTTTAAAAAATTTAACAAGACTATAAATTTTATTAGTTTTCATTATTTATAAATTTTTTACAATTATTTTACTGCCCCAACGTGTCGGGCTACAGAGACTCATTGCATGCACACAATGTGAACTCATGGTTGAAATCTCAAACTAAGAAAATGGAGATTGTACAGGTTGAGTGGACGAAGAAGAGCTTGATGTGAATGGAATATCCATTCTGCTGGATTAAGAAATTCATGCTCTCCCAATCTATTTATGAAGAAGCATTTCACTTCACCTTGGGAGAGTGGAGATTAAAACAAAGTTTGTAAATGTTGTGATTAGCTAAAGAAATTGATTTTTTTTATTGTATTGGTTCTATCAGAGCTTTTGACTCTCAGGATTCATGTATCATTGTATATGGATATTGGATAGTATTGGATGCTTTATTTCCGGTGCTATTTCAACCAAATTATATTTCTCTTTTATCTTGTTTGTTTAATTTTCCGAATATAATTTTATTATCTTGCATGTCACTATCACTTTATTTAAGAGATTATTTCAACATGATGAAGTCATATTTTTAAATATGTCGAGATTAAAAAATATGGGATATGATTTATTGGGGGATTAGAGCTTTGTGGCATTAAATTTGAGGGAGTTCCTATTCATTGGTTTGCAGTGTGACGAGAGGATCTCCAGTGACCAATGGTTGCAGTGCAAGGGATGGTCATTGTCACTCCACCATTTCCAGTCTAGTCTTTTGTGAGTTCGTATGCAGGTTTTTGCTTGTGGCCCATATACAATGGGAACAAGAATTGATGAGTTTTATTTGTTGAATACTGATATTATAAATTATTTGTAATCTTGGATCCATTTATTATAAGAAACTTTGTCATTGTTTCAGAAACTGCTGCAGCTGTCCTTCATGGTTGTTGTTGTGATTATGGTTTTGGTAAGTTCCTATTTAATTAAAAAAATGGACTTTGAGTCAAAGTTTTTCATTTATTTACTTTTTTGTTGGTTTCTTTTATATTTACTTCTCATTTTCTGTGCTTGTCAATGTGATGAAAAAACGTTATCAACAATAACAACCAAATTGTCCTCTATGCCATGGCGTATATATGTATTAACACATTGGCCGCTGGAACATTTATTACGCTTTTGCGATGCCATATAGGCCTAATCAATTATCGGCATTGCAAACAAATCGTGTAAAGCGCTAATTATTGACAAAATGTAAAGACTATGAAATGCAAAGAACTTGTTCAACCTCCAATTCTACTCTATGGTATTCTGGCTAGAAGTCTGCCACAACAGCATCCGTCTCATCAGCCTGAGATTCATTGTCTGAGCTATCTGCATGTACATCCACACCGGCTGGGGGAAACATAGACCTCGGTTGCTTGACTTTCTGTGTTACTTCCCGGTTCAATGTCGTCTAATTCCATATCACTATGGCGATCACTCGCCTCTTCAAAATAATCATCGTCTGATAAATCAATTTATTTCAGAACCTCCGATACTGTGTATCTTTTTCTCGAAGCCATGAATAGCATGAGATCATATACAGTGAGTCAGTGACATTAGACAGGGTATGTATTATTTGCAGTAAGCACTAAGAAATACATCATTATACACCAGATAACATCACACACCATGAGTAGTAACGGAGTCACGACAGAGTTTATTGCCTGGACGCTGATTAGGCCATTACATAGATATCTAATAGTTGTATACTTTATGATGTATATTTGCGGCATATGCGCACAGGAACACTGAAATAATGACATATATTTACGGTGGGTTATTTGCTGGCTGTGAACTAAAAACAATGATACATTCTGACATGATTTTATCGAATATGCTAAACTAGGAAGCTACAGGACATACACTACAATAGCGTGTTGCTTAACATTATTCTACACTGACTTATTCAGGCCTCGACCTCCCAATCTTGTGTCCTGAAAGGGCCTATCCACATATTATGTATGCAGTGCGGGGGAGATGATTTCGGAGTTAGATGATTTTGTGTACAGGTGCATTTCATGACAGGGAGGCGTCTCTCTAGATGTGTATGTACGCAAATATAGATGTCTGATTATGACGTCCACATTAGCCTTTGGGTCATTCCACTTCAAATCAACCAGTTAAACAACAATTTGACACCACACCCCTTTGGATTTGTCAGTAAATTTTTTTACATTAAGTACATGCAGAATAAGGAATAATTGTGAAAATATTAGCTGGATGTCTAAAAATGTGACCAAAATATTAATTTTTTTTATTTAATAAGCAAATACAGGATCATGAGAAAGCAATGTGATTCATCTACTTTGGACTGTTATGTCTCTGCCAGGAAATGAACTGGAGGGGTGGGTGTTCTAATGTAACCTGTTTCCAAATATGCCCAGAAGCAAATTTTTCCTCAAGTTCCTGTATGTATTGCAATACTTACACTGGTTTTATGTTGAGGTATATGGGTACTCATGAAACATATAGTTATTGCCTGATTAGTTTCATTATGTCTGGGTTTTCTAAAGACATCTTCTTTTCCACGATTATAAAAATGGGGTATACGACTAACCCAAATGTGAAAATCTAAAGTTAATGATTTCATGAAAATTTGCATATGTTTAATTTATTCTGCCTGCTCATAGGAACTTGTCTATTGGCCACCACCTTAGTTGTAACTGTGGCCTACATTAGCAGATAATATAGAACAAGGTTCAGCGTCTAATCTGAGTGATTTTGCAACTTGGAACACCCATATCATCTGTCAGCTGTCAAAGGGAGTCTGTTGGTTAATTCTACGCTTGTGGGTGCGCCCACCACTGGTGACATTCTTAGCTTACTGTGCATCGTTTTGCTAACAGATGTACTTTACTAAATCAGTATAACTTTAGCATCATATAGGCAGGTGCAGAGAGCGCCTCTGAGTATAAAACTGCTCGATTACATTACATTGCAGTTTATGCTAACTTTATGCAAGTTCTTTATGACAATTTAAATTATGTGAAGGCTACACTAATATGATACAAGATTGTGCACAGCATCAACAAGATAGGGGGCAGGTAGATGAAATTGAAAATATTTTACAAACATCTCAAGACCTGTAGAAGAAGGTTGACAAAGTTTTGTGCAAGTTAGAATATGTCTGATTAGTTTATAGCTTTTCTGTGTGATACATCCTCTTTGGTGTGGAACACACTCTTTGGTGTGGAACATTCTCTTCAATCGGTGACAAATGTAACTGCCCTTCTGATTACCCGCTTTCATCGCATCTCACATATCTCAGCCTTCATGACTGAGCATTTATACAGGCCTCTGCTTATAGACTGTATTCGATTTAAAGTTATTTTCCTTCCAGATTGTTCTTGGGTCAGGTCACACACTATCTTTGGGATGTTACCCATCGTTCACTTTCGACTACCTCTTGTCCTTTTCGTCCTTTAAATCCGATATGACCTCCTGGTACCTAGGTGGGCTTTTGTCCAATGTTGCACTTCTGTGTCTGTTTACCCTTTGCTTTTAGAATCATGTGTTATCTTTCCTTTACTACCATAACTCCTTCTCTCACTCACTCTGATTTTAAAGAGGTTTGCTTCAGTTTCTGCCTGTATTCTTAAGAGTTTTCCCATGGATTAAGTGTACCTCTGATTAGGTCTTAATGGAGAGGCACTATTGAAATATGTAAATAAATATGGTACATGCAGCTCTAAACTTTCATTTGATAAGCTAAATTTCATAAGCTAAATTTCATAAACTAAATAACCAAGAACTCATAAATCTGCAGTAGGCATATCACTTTTCTACAAATTACTCTTGTCAGCAAGGAATTTGTGCACAAAAGAATGGAAGCTTGTGAAAAATAGTTATTTCCCTTTCCTCCTTTGACTCCCCCCACCTTTTTCTTCACCGTAACCTCTTCCTCCACAACCCCCAACTCTTTAACCTCGTTTGGGGTAGGAGAATCCATCCCAGGTCCTTGCTATTCTTGTACTCTGTGTGCCAGAGTGTTATCAATGCTCATCCACTTCAACCTCTTCCTCCACCACCTCCAAATCCTTCACCTCATTTGGGGGCAGGGAATCAATCCCAGGTCCATGCTAGTCTGTATGCCAGAGTTTTATTGCTCCATTAAAGATGGCGCTTGGGGCCACACAACGCTTTTTGGCAATTCCTTCAGGATCGCATGGCATCATCTAATGAATGACACAGTGAGAATGCAGCATTACATTTTACACTGACGCCGACAGACAGAGTGACTGGTAATTAATAATATAACAGAAGAGACATAACTCTTCTGTTATATTATTAATTACCAGTTTTGTGTAATATTGGCAGTGGGGTCATAATTACAAGGTATGTATCCATTTTTGTGCATGTAGGTATGATTTGATGTGCAATGCAGAACTCACATTTGGATATGTTGGATTTTTTATTTTGCAGGTTTCATTTATTCTAAGCATTTACCGAAGTACAGTTCAACATCAGGGTCTTTACGTTTTATTGGGATTGGGTCTTGTTGGATTTCTTGCTATCAACATCATCTTGGTAATTGTCTTTTCTGTGGATTACTCAGTTTTTTTAAGTGGTGATGTTTGATGCTTTTTTATTTGCTTGTCTGGAAATGAACCGAGAGTCAATTTCATGCCAAGTACCGAGTTTTACAAGTGACTTGTACCGAGTCGGAGTGTCAAATATTGAATAAAGTCTCATTCTCTTAATTTTTAGTTTGATAGTTTGCAAAATTGTTATCACTTCGGTTACCAATTGAGGATTTACAAACACGCTGCATGGAACACTCGGGCATGTTAAACAAACTGTCGGTCAAGTTGGATGAAAAAGGTAAACATTAAACTCTAAATAAATGAATTTATTTGTTTTTCTAATTTTCAGTTTTTTACTATGAAAGTGCTAAAGCATTTCAGCTTTGGCTGGTCGTCAAGCTCTTCATTCTTGTATTTTATAGGAATTTTCTTGTCTTTTAGAATTTGCAGTTTATTACTTATATTTTAAATTATTTCTTTGACAAATATCTTGAAATGGTGCTATGTAAATGATGGTTTAATTTTTTAAATCTATAAGAATCTCTTTTTGTTGAATTTCAGATTCTCTTCATTCGATTTGGTGATCTATCTCCAGAAAAGAGTTGGTTTTTGTACATTGTTGGTGGCTGCATTGTGATAGAAGCGATCCTTACTAACATTCTTCTCTTTCAAGTGTAATGAGAGTGCCAAGATATCACTTCATCAACCCAATGTAATATGTTAGTCAATAATTATTTTTGTGAATTACAGAAACCTTGGCTTAAAATTTATTTTACCTTTGCTGCCATTCTGATAGCCTTGGCAGCAAAAAGCAAGTTTTCTGTCGAACGAACTGTTATTTTGACGATGACCTTGTTCAAGGTGCTAACCTTTTCATCTGATGTGCTTGTTGCTATGCAATTTAAATTCATAGGCAGCTGCTTTTCTTTGATTTGTTGGCAAATATAGATATCACAGAGACCAGTTTTCCGAATATTTTGACCCCAAAAAGCAGGAAGGCATGACAAATCCTAAGACTCAATGAATTACTCAATCTGGTCTAATTGTTTCTATTAGGGCTTAGATATGATAGTTAGCATTGCAGACTGTATAATTTGTATGCTCATTTTTCAGTTGTTTTCCTATTATTGAAATGAATTCAAGAAGCTTTGCATACTTGGACTGTGTTGACCAGTGTAGATTATGAGCCCTATAATGGTTTTGCTTTTAAACATATTGTTATTTTGCATGAGATATTCAAACTGATTTGTGTTGTGTATGAATCATTTAATCTATGCACTTGTTTATTATTATGGATAAAGTGAAATAATTATTTTTTTAATTTTTTTAAGTCTCACAAAGTGTGTAAAAGATTACTCAGTTGTTTGTACATTACACTTTGGCCAAGAGATCCTAGACACGTTGGACCATACTTCAAGATCTGATGGTTGTTATTTACCATATAATTAACCAATGTTTCATTATTGCTTACCTAATGCATGTGTTTCTCGTTATCTTGCTCTAGACCATTACAGACAAGGTTGTACTAGAAGCTAAGGGAAACAAAAATTTAAAGAATTAAAAAAAGTATGTTATATAAACACTTTGAGGAAAATTGAATGATTCTGCAGAAAATGAGATGTGGAGTGTGTATTACCCAGTCTCATGAATGGTGAGAGTGACAATGCATATTAAAGAGTGGTTAATTCTTGAATAGCAGCAAGTCGTAATTGATTGAAAACTTAAAAAATATTATGTATTGTACTGAAGCTGAACACAGTCAGTGTTTTCAGCTTTTAAGGTGTACATATGAATATTGGATAACTCAGGGGCGTCAATCCCCCCTTGAGTGATGGAGGCATACCCTCTGTCCCAAGTGTCTGGAAGGCAAGAAATTCCTCTGCTAAGACTAAAAAATATCCCCTTACCTGATATTGGAAGCATTTGCCTTTGCACCCCTATCCATGGGATAACTTGACAGCAATGCCTAACATTGTAACCTTAAGAATAATAATAATAATGAAATGTATAACCGGTAATACACGAGCAGGGAGGGCATGATCCATAAATTGTCAACTGTTTTTGCTGGATTCAATTTGGAGTAGTCAAATTGGTAGAGATATTCAAAAATACTCTGTGTGCTTCATACTCATTTAAATACTTGAGAATAGTAACTTCCTTCCTTGCTTTAAATCCATACTCTGATGGTATTTGATAGGTCATCTACTTTAACTGAAGAATTTACAGTTCAGTAGTTATTTGAAATTGTGAAATTTGTGGCTTTTATTTAGCTGTTAGTGGTTTTATGATTACCACAGGCTTTGGTATTTTCTACCCACTCTTTGACAGTAATAAATGTTGAACATTATGTGCAGTGGATATTTCGTTTGCATGTTGTTTCAGACTTCGGTGCAAGGGCATTTTGAAAATGCAGTTTATATATTGGGTGCTTTGTATATTTAGCTCTGTGAAGCTCTACTGATGTTTAATCATTGTTTTACATTTCTCTGCATTTGCTAAATCAGTTCCTTTATCACAAACACTGTTTCAGAAGTGAACCTGGTTTCTTACACATTAACACATTGAACCCTAGGGACGTGTATACACATCCCATATTCCATGCATTTTAAACAAAGTTCAGTGGTCAACGTGTTAAAGGAAATTAGAGTATTTTGGAAATATTTTGTGGAAATATGAAAACTGGGAATGTTAAAAAATTGTTGTGCAACAGAAGTTCCACTAGTACTGGATTTCGGAGCTTAAAAAGATTTCTCTTCTGTCACTGGTGCATCAGTATAAAAGCGCTTGGATTCTATGATCAATGTATGATCATACATCTGCTGTTGATTGAGCCCACACTGGTTGAAGAAAATGATAAATCGTTGTTTGAGAATAATCTTGTCATAGTTCTACTCTTTTCATAAAGTAGTTTACAGTTGATTTGATGCAGATATTTTTTCATGTTTCTTCAGTTTCAATGTAATAGGAGATATGGCCAATTTTTTCATGTTTCTTCAGTTTCAGTGGGAGATACGGCAGATAGTTTTAAAGGCATTAAACGAAAACTACCTGTCGTATGTCCTGCTTTCAGAGTTACTGTTTAAATTCATATGTCAATGGTGTAGCATTGTTTGTTGTATGTCCTGAGAAAGCACATCATTGATTGGACACAGGAGATACAACAGAATAACACTGTTGGTTGGATTATAGTGTGGCATATTCAGACATTTACGATTTTGTGAAAGAGTGGATAATATATATATAATGGCCTAACCCAGGTTAGGCCATTATATGATAAATTGTTTGCAGTGAGTGGGCCTAAATAAGTGCAGTCCATTTTAATAGAGCCTACCTGTATATTCACATATTTGTGTAGACTTGAGCTTAAACTTATATTAAATGTGAGATTACACCAAAAGGCAATTAGCATGATCACCTAATATCATATAAAAGACACACTCACATTAATTCTAAATAAAATTTGAATATGATATGCTCTATAATGTAGTGTTTAGTGCAGTGAATTGTCAGTTGAGAGGTCTGGGTTTCAAATCCCAGCGAGGGCAGAAATTTGGCTCTAGATTTCTGCTTCATGTGTACCTCCTATATCCTAGACACTCAGCTAATGAGTACAATGTTGGTTGGAAACTGGGAGGAAGAGAGAGAAGACTTGCCACCTGCTCCTCTTGTGCAGAGGCTATGAAAAGGATGAAGGTGCTAGCACTTCATACTGATGCTTAAGGAAACGCTTTTCTTTTTCTCATGCTAATGATTAATTTTGTGCATCATGGTCATTGTCCTACTTATTTAAATCACGATCCAAACTTCTAAAGCACTGCCTAATAGTCAAGCGCAAGGCACTATAGCCTATCAGCATATCCATAAGTGCAGCGTCTAGTCAGAGGGGTTGTGCAATTAAGGGTAGTCAGAAAGTAATTGCCAAAGGGTACAGATTAGCTATTAAAGTGGGTGTCGTTCAAGGTTGGAAGGTAGAGGATCATATTTAGATTTTGACGATGAATTCTTGAAGAAATGTGACTTCAGTATTGATCGGAGAGCATGAAGAATAATAGATGGTGGTTGGCAATGGTTGTGTTGGAAACAAAAACGTGCGGAAAATTCAGAGGAAGGTCGTTCCAGAGACATAGTAAATAAGTAGGTCCACATTCTTTATTACCGTCTGCGAGCGCACGACGGGTGGTGTCAGATGTGATATCACTGATTATGGCTGTTGATCCAACTGTATCTGTATGTAATTTCCATCCCGTAGTGTCCACTGTTCAATGCTATTTTGACAATTTTCTCCATTTCGCTCGCCTGCAGCGTGTATTTCCTCGTTTCACCCCTCCAGGATATCGTCCTATTGCTGTTCGTACCTCCATCCTTCCAAACATCAAAGGTTCGGTTTTGCCTCCATAATCCGTTGTACAATGTTCATTTTGTTTCCTATAATTATAATATACACAACATTAAACTAGACGTAAATATCTTACTGTATATACGTTGCATTTGCAGAATACAACTTTAGTTTTGTATGTTGAGGATGTGTTGAATCAAAGTGTATACATATGCATTTTGTGTTAAATAAAGTGCCACCCTAAGCAAGGACCTTGACCTTGCTCTGAGGCTATAAAGAACTAGGATTAACGATCGATACAGAACACGCATATCGTCGTTGTTATGGATATCAATCAATCGGTCGATACAGAAAGACTTCCGGAAATTCGCCGATCGCTTGGGGTTTTCCCATTGGTTTCGGTAGGGAAAGGGCGCTCGTTTCTGAGCGACTTTTCATAGCCACTAATGCTACACATATGAACATAAATAATTAAAGAGGTTTTGGCTTTACCTCGAAAACGGTCGACTAAAAGAATAGTTGCTTGAACTGTTTTGGGTAAAGATATTAAAGTGCCACTTCGTCCACAAACCCTTTTGCATTCGTTCTGAACCCGTTCTGATTCCGTTATATAGCGCATTCATTAAAAAGTGATGGTGAATTCGCTTTTCCAACAAAATTCAAGATTTGTGGCAAGGTCAGTATGATATAAATTTAGAATTTGTATTTTAATAACTTATCAAATTGACAAATTCATGAGTTTAGGTCTTCATTATTTATAACTGGACAACCAGAGGATACCAAGTGGCATGCCATCTAAGAAAGTTTTTATATTCTTTATCTGCTGGAAGGTTAATGCATAGTACGTTTGGTGTCGACTAAGTATATGTATACAAGAAATATTTTTAAATCGCTCTCGTTAATCTTTTGATAATAAGTAATGTTTAGGTGAGAAAATTATGGATGGATAAATAATTAAATTAATTTTTCTCACCTAGCTCTACCATAAACGTTACTTATTATCAAAAGATTAACGAGAGCGATTTAAAAATATTTCTTGTATACGTATACTTAGCCTCTCACGCAGAATGTGGAGCTTGTGATGCTCCTCCAGAGTCAGGTCCTTTTGAAAATGTTATTAGTCAAGTTTATAAACTTGTTATTTAAACATTGTTGCCTTTTTGAAGTAGCAAATGAATAAGCAAGACATGCTTGAAGATCTGCAGATGAAAGTTGACTTACTACTTGGTTATTATTCTTATTATTCAATGGTTTTCTCCCATTGTTTGTGTGTGTTTGCATCATCTGATAGTACTTCACCATTTGAGTCTTTGACTTTGACTTTGAATTGTTCATGGACTTAGTACTGGTAGTTTTATCTTCTTTTAGCTGTACAGAATTTCTGCATTATTTTATATTATTAAGAGCTTCAATTGATTTTCAGCATTGATGTTCAAAGTCTCTCCTTAGTTTCAGTATCTGCTTTCTCATCATTTCAGTCCCTATCTCGAACCTGATGTCTTCCCAGAGTGAATCCCAACTCCATATTTGGCTCCCATTTTATTTCCTTCCTGTTTTTGCCCTTTTGCTTCATCCATTCTTATTTATTCATCTCATTCTTTCCTTTCATCTCATGATTGCTTCCCTTTGCTAGTGTCTCTTTTACAACTGCCTTGCTGGTCAACTCCTCCCAACTGTAGCTGTAGAGATAGACTTATGCTGGTGATTCAGCTGCTAGCTAGGACTCTGAATGTCTGCAGTCAGCAAAACCTATTTCCATTCAGTCAGTCCTCATATTTTTATTCATTTTTGGTTAGAAAATTCTATGCATATTTATATTTATATGTTGTTTATTATTAGTAACTATTCAAAAGCCACCTTACATTTAATACATTACACCAGTGTTCACGCAATGCTTCCATAATCTGTAGATTTTGACATCCCAATTGCAGAGCTTCCATTAGTTTTTATGGTGGGTCAGTCTATGGCAAACACACTTGATAATTTCTCCACGGTTAGATGTTTAGTCTGCATTTATGATTTTTCTGACTTTGATTTATCAGTGTTTGGATGGTAACTCGTTTTGCAAGTTCCTGGCGTTTGATGTTTGCTAATGCTTTATCATAACTTTCTGACGTGTATTACTGGGTGAGGTGTGCCATCCATTGCTTACAACATTCAAGGAACACCAGGTTTGCCATGTCATTACTGTCACTACTGTCACTACTGTCACTGCTGCCACCTTGCAATTGATTGGCATTCATTCAGCTGGGGTATTTTATGCCCGGGGACAAACTAAAGAATTGACGCCCCTTTTCTAATTTATTTTACATTTTTCAAATATATCTAAAGGCTATTAATTTTATACATGACTGTCAGAACTAGTCTAGAAAATTTATTTTTCCTGATTTAACTGTTGCAAATTAGTTAATAACGTTATCAAAATTTGTTTTCTCCGGTGTTTCTTATTCGACGTTAGGAGGAGCATTATTGCTGAGACGATCTTGTCCCACTGAAGCCCACAAATATGACAAAATTAGCCTCAATTTGCTGAAGGACCGCTCAAAGCTTGCAATTGAAAAAGTTATATGACACAATATCATATTACCTGTTGTTATTTTTGTTGCATAAGTTAATATAACCAAAATATCAAAACTGTATAGTTAATTAATTTTATACTTTAGGTGTTAAATAGCGCTAAACTAGACTTATTATTTTAAATCTTTTGCATTTAAACAAATATTATAGCAGCAAATATTTTTGGGAATTATTTTGAGTGCTAATAAGTTATTATAATGTTTCAGAAAAGTTTAGCTGAACTACTAGACCACCTCTTATTGGAGGGTGCTTGACTGATATAAATTTATTTAATGACGCATCCATAACAAGGATGATAGGCATCAGTCTCTGCTATATGCATTCACAGTACAATATGGCTAACAGGAATAAGGTTCATAGTCTTTACTCTTTAGGTTGATTTTACATAAAAGTTCAGTGTTTATTTTCTGGCTTTGTGTCTTCGTCTTTGCTTCTTCGGTCTTTACTTGTTGTGTTGGCGTTGTCTTTCGTCGTCCGGGTCTTGAAGGAATCTGAAAGGCAACAACAAGACAAGTGTTAGCATGGATGTCTAGTTTGTCTCGCCCTCTTCGTGGTCTCCATTTCTGCTGCCAGGACTGATGAGCCATTACTCATCAGGCAGTTTCCATGGCAACCATTAGAGGGCAGGTAAAGAGAAGTACCGCCTGGGTTAACACGTATCCTTGCCTGGGTTAGCCGGGGTAGTTGTTTTAGTACTCTCTACAGCCTTCTTCCAGATACTTCTAGCCATTTGTTAAATGGCGCAAAGACCGCCTGGGTTAGCACGTATCCTTCCTTGCTTAAAGGCGCAAGGACCGCCTGGGTTAGCCAGGGTAGTTGTTTTTGTACTCTCTACAGCCTTCTTCCAGATACTTCTAGCCATTTGTAGACAATGTCCTGGCAACTGGGTTAGGTGAGAGTGGTTCGCAGGTCGAAGATCCAGTTTTCCCGCGCGCACTTCCGGATGAGTTTGCCTTGGAGGCCCACCTGCGCAGGGCACTCCAGTAGGAAGTTACGGACCGTTTCCTGGACGTCACCGCACTCGTCACAACTTCCGGTAGGATGGAGGTTCCACTGCTTCAACTGGATGTTGAGAAGGCAGTGGCCCAGCCGGAGTCTGGTGATGGGGACTTCCTTCGTCCGGTTTGGGTCGGATTACTTCTGGGTTAGGCTGGCGTTCGATGGCTTGGTAGTCCGAGCCGGTGTCGGAAGTTCTTGGAAGCGCTCTCATAGGCAACACAGCCGTAGTCGATGACAGAGCGGATGAGAGCTTGGTAAATCATCAGGAGGTGGTCCACTCGGATTGCCATTTGCGAAGGAAGTGGTCCCTGTAGATGTTCCGAGCTTCTTGGTATTCAAGCATCATCGGAAGGTCCACCTTGCCGTGATGTAGAGCCTGTTTGCAAAGGGCATCTGCAGTCTCGTTTCCCTCGAGGCCAAGATGACCAGGTATCCAGACGATTGTCACTAGACCCAAAACGTCGGTCCTTTTGTCATCAAGAGCATACATGAGGACTGCGAGCTGCCGTGGACGAGCCCAGACTGTTGACACTCCAGGCTCTGTATTGCACCAAGGCTATCTGAAAAGATGACAATATTAGTTGTGTTAGATGTGGACGCCCATTCTACTGCCCTCGCTATGGCCTCCATTTCCGCCGCCAGGACCGACGCGCCATCGGTCAACCGGTAGCTTCCATGATGACCACAGAAGGATACATAGAACGAGCACGATGCTCTGCCTGCTGGGCTCCTCGATCCATTCGTATAGATAGCCACCTGTCCGTCGTAGGTTCGGATGTGATTTTCGACGAGTATTTTTCTTTTGAGAGGGTCCTCTGAATCTCGGATCTTCTCGACCAGAGTGGTGTCGATGATGGGCGGACGTAGTTGTGCTGTAGGTGAGTGTAGGGATGATGGGCGCTGTGATCTCGTTGTCGATCTGTCGTGCCTTGACTCGGATCGGGTTCATGTCGTCTTTCACCGCCTTTGTCTTCCATCCATTAACGATTGTCTGCATTGGATGGTTTGGTATGGCGATGATTTTCAAGATGTACTCCATCATCAGCTGCTTGCATCATAGGTGGAGTGGCATCTCTCCGCATTTCCACCTGCAGGGCAGCCAGGCAGGTTCCTCGGAGCGCTCCAGAGGCTATGATCAGCGCCTTGTATTGGATGGTACTAAGATTCTTCTTTTGGTTCTTGGAAGTGTGCTCATAGGTAACGCAGCCATAGTCAATGACGGAGCAGATGAGGGCTCGGTAAATCATCAGGAGGGTGTCTTTTGAGGCTCCCCAGCGCAATAGCACACATGAGATTGAGTCGTTTCTTGCAATGATCGGCGATGTAATTGATGTGTCGCACCAGGTGAGATGTTGGTCAAAGATCATTTCCAGAAACTTGACGTTTTTCTTGTAGTTTAGGTGAGAGGTCCCGAGCTTCAGCGGTTGGTGGGCCGCATGGGTTCCAATTCGGTGAAATTCGACGGCGTTGGTCTTTGTTGCTGATACTTTGAATCACCGTTGATCGAAGAAGCTTTTTAGTCAGTCGAGATATGTCTGAAGATGTCACCTGTTCACTTCGGGATTTGGTCCAGCTCTCCAGATGGCGCTGTCATCCGAGTCGAGTGAAAGTCAAATGTCGTTCTCTGGTTCCGGGATGTTGTTCGTCATGATGATAAATAACATAGGGCTGATGACCCTGCCCTGCGGCGATCCGTTTTCCATGTGGAAGAGTTCTGATAGTAGTGAGCCGACTCGGACACGGATGTGTCTGTCTGTCAAAAAGTCCCGGATCCAGTTGAACATCTGACCTTTGATACTGTGCTGCTGTAGCTTGACCAGCAGTCCATCAGTCCACATCAGATCGAAGGCCTCCTCAAGATCTACGAACTGCAGTTAAGCTATATTTAAATTGGATGGCTCGTTGTGTGTCGTCTTGGAGTCAGATGATGTGGTCCTGGCAGCTCCGCAGTCTTCGAAAGCCAGACTGAAACCTGTTGAAGTGGTGGTTGGATTCCATGTGCCAGGTCAGCCGATCGGTCACCAGTCGCTCCATCAGCTTGCACAAGACTGACATCAGTGCGATCAGCCAGTAAGAGTTTCTGTCGTGTGCTGGCTTCTGTGGCTTCAGGATAGGGACAACGATGGAGTTCTTCCAGTAGGACGGTAGTTGTCCATGTTGCCACACCGTGTTTAGAGTTTCAGCAAGGCAAGCAGGCTTGGATGCGGAAGCTGGACCAGGATGTCGTAGGTGATGGTGTCTTCTCCCGGACTTGTGTCCTTCGTGCAGCACATTAGTGCGATTCTCAGTGTCTGGATGGTCAAAGGCTCATTGAAGGGCTGGTCGTCAGCAGGCAGCTGTCCTCCACGAAGCTCCTCCGGTTGCCTCGTCCTCTGCATCTTCTTGCGGGCCTCAGTGCGATCTTTGACGTGTTGTGTGCATGCATCGGTCCAGTATGGCACACTCTTGGTCTTCTTCTTAGGTGGAATTGATCGAGGGATGTGTCGTGTGGCAATCTCCATCAGTGAGTCGAAGAAACTGCTGTGACTGGCTTCGACGTCGTCGGTGATGAGTGCGACGGTGAGTCATCCTTGAAGGCCATCCACAGAGAAAGATATCAGAAACAGCGAGTAGGAGGCGGTATGTAATCATGCACCTTAAAACTTAGGAAGCCTACATGCAGTCGGGCAGGTGCAACTGAACCAGGGGGCCAGTTCAATTTTCACCGCCAAGGTCGGGACCTTGACCTTACTCTGGATCTAAAGGATCCTTTCGACCTTGATTATACATACGTTCACCTGCTTCTGCAGGCTGTTGTAAATGTCCTCATCATTTAGATCAACAGATACACCTTTTATTACCTTCTGGATATACCTGCCTCTGTGCCGAACGACTTCACTTCGGACACTTTGACCTTGTAACCACAGAGATCTGTGGTACTTAGCAATTGGGCTCTATTAGCCCTGCTGTCTGGTCCGCCCAAGTGCACACGCACACACGTCGCCGACGGGGCAGGCACATCAGCTGTCATGGGCTTGAACTGCTTGTCCAGCTCCGCTCTGACCAAGTCAGCCTTTACCTTACACAAAGGCACTCCTAAAAATTCGATGAATACCCGACTGACCGGCTCATTGTGACATGGATGGGGGCCACCTCCTTCGCTGACGTAACCAGTGCAGCAGATCCTTCGTTTTTCGAAACTACAGGTGCTTTCGCAACCCTGACTGCAGGTTTCTTCACTGGCCGCTGGATGACCTTATTGTCCTTTCTGTAACGGTCCAGATTGACCTCAGACAGCCGAATCTTTTTTTGTTTCTCGCGCTTGGCAGTACGATCCGCCTTACTAGTTACGGTCTTATACGGGAGTCCCTTCCTTTCCTCCCCGTCATCATCGCCCGATTCACTATCGGTCTCAGAACTGCGATAAAACCGACTGTCGTTTTCAAATGAATCGTCATTGCGGTTCATCCGTTTACATATATTGCAATAAAATCAACTAATTATGAGCTAGAAAATCACTAAAATGCACACAATAAACTACATAGTTAAATATAAATCCAGAACTATGCTAAGAAGCTATTAAAATGAATAAAAATGAACCTAGACACATGTAAAACACATGAAACAATATTGCTCACTGTGCGAAAAGTCTTTGTCTCAGCGAACAAAAGGTCTTTGTCTCAATCCGGAAGATAAACACCCGACGGGACCGACGACCAAAGATCAACCCTGGTTGGTATCAGTGAGGTTTGAACACGGCTTTTTCTGCTGACGACCAAAGACCATGTCGAAATGGTGCCACATGTAATGTACGATGTGTCACTGTGTTCACTCTCAATGCTGCTTCTGCCGATAGACTCCTAACATTTTAATATCAGATGTTCCATAACTTCAGCCAGGCTGCCGGGAGGTTTTGAGCCACATGATAGTTATGCAGGACAGAGACATGAACTCCATGGACTTGAACCATGAGTTCTTGCTTGACCCTAGGTTGCAAATGCCAGTGGCCTCTTGACAAGGGAACCCAGGCCTGCATTCAACCCATGATGAAATGGCATTTGGTAGGGAGTTACTCACGATTGATCTCTTAATCCACTTCATGAATTTCACGCTAAGTGCTTGTCATGCTTAAATATTGAACTTTTTCTGTTCTTGTTCTCAGTGGCCAATTATGCTTGCCTGCTGTGCTGAACTTTCTCTGAATGGGAGATGAAGATACTGCAACTAAAAAGGTGTTACTTTCTGCTCCATGGGGGGGGGAGTGATGGAATAATGGTAGCGCCTGGTGTGAAAACCAAGGTATCAAGCAGCTAGCTGTAAAGTGGGTCGACTGGCTCCATGAGTGGCAACTGTAAAATGAGAAGTATGACAGATAAGTGCCTTTCATGTTCAATCAGCTCTTGTCTGGCTGATAGAGGTGGCAGATGCAAGGCCAATTTGGCATATCCCCAGACCAGAGAGACACCTTTAAACTCAATGCGTTACTGGACCCGAAGACAATGCTGAACCTCTAGCATTTATCTAATGACATGATCATATGTTGGTATGTGATGTCTTCAAGTAACAGAAAAAGTTGATCTATTTTTTTGTCGGTTCTTTATCAGTTGATTCGTTGGTCATGTGATTGTACAGCAACGGATGATGACTGATTTGAGAAACTGAAGGATGTGTTTTTGCATAATTTAGCATTTCTGTTATCACAGCGTTTTTGATTTTGCTTCAGTTGGCTTGCATCACTGCTGAAGGTTAGAAGCAAGGATCAAGTACAATGCCTACAATATAGGGGACACTATTCTCTTATTTGGACAGACTGCATCTGATGGCTAAGAGATCAGAGGCCCAGTTTGTCTGTAAGATACGCCTTTTATTACATTCTGGATATACCACACCTACATTGTACTTGATCCTTGCTTCTAACCTTCAGCAGTGATGCAAGCCAACTTAACTGTAATACATTGGTAATGTTTAATACATGTGTGGCAAACTGTATGCTCAGTATAGCATTGGATTCAGTTAATTGTTGTTAATTAAACTTGTAACGCACACAAGGTCACACCGAAATGTGAATCTTAGATGCAGATAGTCAGTCAACAGGATAAGATGCACTTTGATTTCCATATTCTTGAAAGCCAAGGGGAAATAGTGAATTTTGAGCTTCTTTTTGAAAAGAGAAAGGGAATTTGAGCTACAAAGAGAGAATGGGTTCACTGTGCACACAACTGTTGACTTGCCGAGGACCAACCGCATAACTCCAGTGTCAACAAACCAGACCGCCCATCTAATGAATATGCATATCTTGCTTCCAATCCTTTCAAGGCCTGAGGAACCTCAATTTCATGTATGGTAATAGCAGCTGGATAATGGAAATGGCAACAATTGGTCTGGTCTTTATGAAGTCGTGCACCAAGATATAAGTATTCAGAGCACAATTTGGCATCAAACAGGGCATGCATTCATTGGTACAGGATATAGACATAGTGATCAGCCAGCTTTATCTCAAATGGTCAGTCTAAGGCAGCAATTCTGACAGTAATAGCTGTGATTGCCTGGCGATGACTCTTGATAGATTGCACCTTCGGCTTGTGATAACTGTTACCAGTCACTGATGCCAGTAGGCTTTTGGTTTTCTGGTTCCAACACAACTAAGCCATATCCTATCATGTGCCAGATACTACCTTGAAAGTGATCAGATGGTTTAGAAGCTGTTTCTAACAGGATTGTGCTAATTAGTAAACTGAACATTAGTGTATGGATTTACTTGTAGGATATAATTCTGTTGTTTTCATATAAATAATTGTCATAAGTAGGCCTATATCTTAGTAAATACTTGCAAGGACACTACAATAACACAAAAGTAACATGATAAACAGTACTCGAACATCACCTGTTGCTACCAATAACAGAACTGTGAGGAAAAGGGAAACGGAGAATTGTTCCCCAGGACAATTCCCCCAGACTAGGATATAAAGTATATATGCTTACATACATGCATACATACATACACACATGCACACACGAACGTAGCCAGATAGCAACAAATCGGTATGTATGTATGCATGTATGCATGAATGTATGTATAATTCTAGATATATAGGTATGTATTAATAACATACATATATGTGATGGCTCAGCATGAAATCAGTCACATATTTCAAAATTAGAAAAATGGGTTTTTGATGTAACATTATAGATCTTCTTATTAGCTTTCCAGAACTGCTTCTGTTTCACTTATATTTTATACTTGAGAAAAGTTATGTCAATTTAAAATCGTACTATGTTCGCAATCTCTGATGAGAAAATCGCTTCCAAAGTTCGTGGGATTATTTTATCATTTTTCCGTAGCATGGTATTTCTTTGCATATAACTTCTTACTCAAGCTATGATTGGCTTAAATTATAAGCTAGTCCATTTCGAATACACAAGATGGCTAGAGGAGATGTTTAGCTTGCAGGCGATAACATTAGGGGTGCAAGCGGGGAAAATGACGTAATAGACCTAGAAAATCATCATAAATTTCATAAAAATGCAGAACTACCAATTTGAAATTAGCGTGGATTCCAATAAATATTCATTAAAAATATTTAGTGTTATTACAACTGGCTTCGTGAAAAATGATCACATATGTATGCATATATTCTTTGATCAAGCTTTTGGTCTAACCCGGGGGGGGGCAATTTTCCGTTCCTTAATTGATTGTTAATTATCTTCAAGTAATAATGAAACAAATATGGGACATGGGAAATAAGACTGAGGTTGATGGGGCATGCCTGTCGGATATAGGAGGGTAGAAGAACCAGGACATAACCTAAGCTGACAGAGTTGAGATACTCCAATATAAACAGATTGTGATTTCCCTTCTCTGATTGAATGCAAAGACACAATACCCAAGTCTGAGTCCCCAAGGGGACTAAGTACCTTTTCCAAATGAACACAGTCATTACAAATGAAACTATTGAAACAATATGGGTGGAAGCAAACAGAGTAAATACATAAAGACCCACACACACATGCACACACACCTACACAGGCTGGTTTTATATATATATATATATATATATATTTATATATATTTATATATATATATATATAAAACCAGCCTGTGATTGGTTTTGAGTAATTTGCAAAAATCATCTAAATTTTATTTAATTGTAATTAATTACAGTTGAAACACAAGACAATCTGATTGCCTCAGCTGAAAAGACGCAGCACGATTGTGGTTCAAACAAAAGAACCGAGCAGTTGACCTTTGCCATGGAATATCAGAATTTACAGCCAACACTGAAATGGATAGGTGATTGATTATCTATTGGGCAACCCAAACTCACATCTTTATCTTATGAAGATCTGTTCGGTAGTGCACTGGATTTGTTATCCTGTGATTGCAGGTTTGAGCTTGCTGATTGGACCTCATATAATGACGCTGGGCAAATTGATTACCAGTATGAACACTTGCCTCAGCTTTGGACACAACCAAAGGCTGTAAGAAAAAGCTGTTAGAATGTAAACTTGACAACGGTCTGACAAAGACAAAGGTCTTCTGAACGATTCTAAAGCCAAAACCATTGATTTCTGATTACTGCATATAAAGATTCAGGGTGGTTTTTGTAGAGTAAATGATGATTGTTATTGAAGATCAGAATGAATCCTTCATTTGTCACAACGTTGAAGACCCTTTATGAAATGGACAACATGGAGATGGGTTATTGCTTGGTGTTTCTTGCATTCATTGTGTTACTACTACGGTACCTGTTCAGCCACAACGGCAGCAGAACAGCATCAACACCTGCAGAGGAGGATCAGTGTTCAGAAAGTCTTCAAGACCAGCTGGGACTGTTCAAGGTTAGACATTTGTTGTGCCTGATGGTGGCTTTTAACTTCTGTAGTTATGTAGATCTGTGGATTTAGCAGCTCAACAGAACTGCAGCACATTCATCAGACATCAGCCCTGATTTTGTGTAAGAGGTGTGGTCCCTCAGGTGTGGGTTCAACAGGGCAGCCTTGGAATAGCAACTGCTCTGTTGGATATACTCAAATTCATATTGAGCTCTCAAATCACGTCATCTATGCCAGAAATGACTATTCTGCTATTGACTGTTTGCCACTTTTCCTGTCACCATTGCCAGTGCAACGCACTTCTTCACCAAATTGAAACTCATTGAAGACTTGATAGACACATTAATGAACAGAAAGGAACTTAGAATAACCAAATTCATTATGCCTCTGATCATCCTTCACTCTGATACACTCGTCGCACAATATAGTCATCAATAGGCTTCTAAGCCTATTGATGACTATATTGTGCGTGAGACAGTTCTCTTTTCATGATTCTTCAATCTTCATTCATTGTGTAATTCTCCTATCTACTGTGTTAATGTACACTAGTTGTGAAATGTGCATGTGCACGTTACTAGTCTTTGGGTGACATCGAAATTGGTCAGTGCATTATGATTTCAATTGTATTCTTGCTTTGTCTTGAACTATCAATGTAACTTGAACTATGGATTATTGATGATAACGTTGAATGCTTTCTTTTTTATTACCTAACTGCAGTTTAAAATAGCAATCTCATTATTTTCACTCTTTAATGGGGCTTTCAAAATTAGAATATTACAGGACCAACCTCCAGCTTGGTTGTTTTATTGTTTGTGCCTCAGTCCAAAACATCCAATCCCAGAACAACACCCCAACTCCAAAAGATCCCAATTCCAAACACCCAAATTATAGAAACACCCTGATCCCAAAAGACAAATTGACGAACAATTGTGCCTTACCTTTCTTAGATTTTAGGCAATTTGTGAAATCACCGATTAGGGTAAGGGTTAGGGTTGGGGTTAGAGTTAGGGTTAGTGCAGGGTCAGGGTTTTAGATATTGCCTAGGCATTTTACCAAATCCCTGGTTTCACACATTGCCTGTAACATATATGATTTCAGTGAGCTGTAGTAGCTGTTGATTCACAGTGAGTGCTATTGTCTCTGAGCAATTGTTCTGTTGTTTGTTGCCCTTCTGTGTCTTTGTGGATACTTCTTTCACAGGTTAAACAGTAAGATGCTTTTCTCAATTGATACCTTATGTTATCAGAATATTTCTTTTTTAGGTGAGTCTCTGATTTTATGACTGAATTTTCAAAACTGTTTTCTGTTAGCAGCTACGATTGAAAAACTTGAATGACATGCTTATGTGTGGAAAGCGTGCAATGGTTGAGCTGCGTTTCAAAAACGCTCTTGAAGCATTCGATGCAGGGATTGACTATGCAAGAGCTCAGAAGATTGATCAGACACATGAAATGAGAAATACTTGGGCTAAACTACATGAAATGAAGTCTCTGTGTTACTGTCACCAGGTAGGTCCAAATCCGATACAGTAAGCCATTTGCATAATGCTTCAGCTTTGACAATCCATATCTCGTTATAACATTTACGGCTGCATTCTAAAGCAGAAATAATGCAGGCTCTGTGTCCAAAGTACATCAGCTTTAGTTTCAGGGCTAATCGTGCATGTAATAGCTTAATATATTTTCATAAATATTTGTAACTTGTAAATATATCAGTCATGGGTTAATAACATAGACACCATAGGAAATTGATGAGCAATGTATCAGTAACCTTGGACCTCTGAAAACAGTTGACAGAATCGGGCAAGACAGGAAGAAAACTGGAAACAGAGGTCAAGGTTGCACTGGGAAACAACGGGTCATTGACCCACGGACCGGGCAGCATCCTGGATCTCTGGAGACCTTGGACAGAAGCAGCACAAGATAGAAAACTCTGGAAACGGAGATCAGGGTTGCAGTGGATACCTACGAGGGATTATGCTGCGGTCTTGGTCTCTGGGAGCAGTGATCAAGGTCGCATTGGACACATATGGGTCTTTGACCATTGGACCATGATGATGATATACTAGATAGACAGACTCACTATCGTAGTAACAGTGACTGAATTTAGGTAGCAGACAATGGCTGATATACCCATAGAAAAATCAGCTACAAGTTCCACGGTCTTCTACGAGGTTTGACAGCAGTTCCTTCTCAGGCCTGAGAAGGAACTGAGAAATCCACTGCATGGATGATGGAACAGTCTTCCTGACCATTTAAGTCACGTCTGAAGACGTAGCTTTCTATAGAATCACATGACTGACTTTCTGAACTCATGTACTGCATCCTTTCCTTTGGCCTTGGCTGAGTTACAGCCCTGTACAGACCATATTATTATTATTTTTATGAACAGACATTGCAGCAAGGTGCCAGCACACTGGCTGTGGCTACATAATCACTGTTTACTGATATACACTGAGGTTCAAGTTAACTTGTACCTCATATTCAAATTGTTATTAAATTTGCCTTGACTGTACACAAACTTGGAAAATCAGATGATGAGGGTGTGATCTGACTGTCACAAGCAGAGAGTCAAGGAAATGAGATTGCTAATGCCTTATAGCAGGGTCTTAGCATAGGAGACGGATCTTCTTCTTTTTGAGAGGATTTCAATGACTGAAAGAATTCTTTTCATGTTGGATGTTTTATCATTTCATTGTAGTATAAATTCCTTGAGAGTATGAAAGAAATAGATGCAGGTCTGTTATTCATTTTTAAGTCTGTAACATATAATACTGTATATCAATATCTACAATTTTATGCGTGATTATCCATGATTTCGGTCAATATTATATTTCCTGAAATTTTATAGCAAAACTAGTTATGTTCTATCATTGTCATTCTTTCATTACAAACTGTTGAGAATACTTGTCAGTAATTTATGAGACCACAGTCTTTGCTAATGGGCCAAGAATTTTACTTGATTCAGTGCATTCAAATAACCTAGTTATTCATAACCTAGTTATTCATATGCAATTGTGAATAAGCTTTTGTGTTATGAACAAGAAAACAATCATGATTTCATTTACTACGTTGGAGACTTGTTATACATACTTTATTATAATATCATTTTTTTCCATTTGGTGGAAGACATAGATAATTCGTCTATAGAAAATAAACACATAGTGATGCACACACATTACTATGGCCTTATGATGAGATTCTCATGCATAATTCTGCCTGCTCACATGCCATAATTGGTGTCTTGGGAGTGGATTGATATTGCCTTGCTGCAATGGGGATTGGAGCACCTGTAAGCAACTATCTTAGAGAATGGAGTGAATGAAACAATGAATAAATGTATAATTACTATCAATTCCATGTCCTCAGTTTCTGTTCCCGTGTGTGGTGTAATAGGCTGATAATTTATTGTCAAGACAGGTTGGTCATCAAGACAGTTTGCCCTGGGATTGGACTGCAGAACATTGTTATATTCACTGAATTGCAGCTAAAGGGTTTTTCAATTGAAGGACCAAAGCTCTCTGAAGACTATATATTAATGTAAAAGGGAAATGTAATTAATGACCTTTGAACACATGTTATATATTTGTTTCAGCACTGACTGTGGCAAGATACCCAAGTGCGGTTCTGATGAAGCATGCCAACCATTTATTTCAGTTGTTTAAACAGTGGTGTTCAAAGAACATGAAACAGGAGCGTGTGGTACGTTTTCTTCCGTTCATTTTCAGTTTTTCTTGTGTTCAGTAAGGACTATGATTTTCTATGGCCCACGAAATTTTGTGCCGTGCAGTGCAATCAACACTTTTGCCATGGAATAGCACTGTGCCTTGTAATTGTTGTTGTACCACAGAAATTTATATATTTAAGAGCCTTTAGTGAATTTTATGTCACTGTTATATATTTATATTATCAGTATTTCATTTTAAGTTCATATACACATTTTCATGAAATGGCCCAGTTTTTTAATTACTCACCGCCCTGCCACCTGCACCATCATCATCAGCAGCCTAAATCATCTTGAGGGCAGTGATTCAGCAGAGGCCCTCCACCTTTAAGATCTGCTACTCGAGTTCGATCTGATATTGCATAGGCCACTCACGGACAAGGTGGATGGCATAACAGGAGACACCCCCGAAAAAAAACAGATGTCCGGAATGTTATATGCAAGTTTTCTTAAGACTATCACATAAGGTTATTATAACTATAAAAATATTTGAAACTTTATAGTGGAATGATGAAATAATTATTACAATCATTATGCATTCCACAGAATGATAAGCTCTGATAAAATCATTACAATTATCAAAATGTTTAATGTCAAGTACTTGAAACCCAAGCCCTAATAGAATCATTACAATTATTAAAATTATTTGATAACAATAATTTGAAGCATTCCAAATTTTATACTTCTTCGTTCTCCCCCAGCAAAGAAAAATGCTGCTTCATGGAATACATAGGGAGAGCTTGGATCTCTTCATCCTGTGGAATGGTTATTCCATTCAGATCCAGCTCTTCCTTGTCTATCCACACTCTCTCCATTTCTTCGTTTGCGAGTACAGCCATTAGTTCACATTGTCGACGTGCTGCGACTCTGTGGTCTGGTGGGTTTTTGCAGAATAATTGACTCCTGCTTGTGTGTTGCCGAATGGCTGCCTCACTTCCAAAACCCTAAAATTGACACAGAGTGTAAAAGTAAGCAATCCAAAAATTAAGAATGCAATATTCTTAATTAGTGTTGTTAAGTCGTGGTAGCAATTACTGTTAATTTAGTGGAACTTGTATAATTGAGTGAAATATTTAAATTAAGTTACACATTCTGATGTAATGCCACACTTCTTAAATACCCCATCCTCTTCGTCACAAATCGTCATAAATTATGACCTCCTCACCCCTAGGCATGTGGCTTCATTTATAGACATCCTCTGAGGTCTTTCATGTTGGTCTGCTGAGCAGTCATTGGAGGTTCTACCACACTTACAGCTGCTTACCTTTTAACGATTATTTGCCATCTACAACTTGCACCATTGGGATTGACCTCCTCCTCCTCCTCCCTCTCTTGTTTTGATGCATTGTGTCATCATATTTGTCAAGACAAGCACCAGTTTGAGCGCTGCTGCGTACGATAGCACAACCAAACTAACAGCAACATTCGATCCATCTACTGCAACAAACACATCCATGAACGGGAGATGCATTTCTGGAAATCACATTCAGTCATGAAAGGAGCAGTCCGCTTCAACTGTGGAAGTTGTTTCAAATATCTTAGGTTTTGCATCATGCTGAGGTCAATTGCCTTTTATCCTACCATTCACAACTACAGACTACCGTTACTTAAAAACACAGACTTAAGTTATGCAGGATATATTAGCTGTTACCAATTATGAGTTTTTGTGGCTGAATTACAGTATATTAGATTAATTATATATAGAAACATAGTCATTACTTTATGGTTTTAGGAAATTTCTGCATTGAATATAGAAGTACCTCTAATTTTTTTGTTTTAGAAAATTCTGGATTATTTTAAAGTGAAGTTATCGCAACTGGAGAATGCCTCTGACTTAGGCTTCACATATCCTAATTTTCTGCTTGAATCAACACATTGTCTTCTTTTGGCAGACATCTTAACCTCGGCTGGAGTATGTGAAAATACTTTCCTGAATCGAGTTCTATCACTTTGCAAGCATTTTAGGATGCAGCTGGTAAGAATTGTTGGTTGTGCAATAAAATAAAATTTCTACAAGAACTTAATAAGTTTTATGTGGTGCCTATTGTAACATACCATGGCTAGTTGTGCCATGATATTATATGTTTTGGTTATCAAGCTATCTAATTTTTTTACCCAAGATGAGAATGATCCCTCATGATTTAGTAGTATAATTGTTCTGATTGTTGTTTCTCTTTCTTACATAAGTTTATGCTATTGTGACAAGGACATGCTTTGATTGATAGTGATTGACAGTTGTGCTTTAAAACTTGCTGTAGATCCGTTCACTGTCTGCTCAAAGCTGCATTCACAGCATTATGAGTTGAACAACCAACCTTTCAGTTCTCATATCAGAAACGTTTATGGTATAAAGTGATCTTTTTGTTGATTTCCCAGATGACTAACTAGAGTCTTGTCTTGTCTTGTCTTAACCATCCTCGATCCGAGGGTTGGTCGCTTCATGGACAAGTCTACTCCATCTCTTCCTGCCTCTTGTCTTCTTTAATAAGTTGTCAAGTGGTCTACCGGTCCATTTTTCCACATTGTCTATCCATCATGTCTTTGGTCTTCCTCGTTTTCTTGCTCACGGTGTAGCGCCTTGCATGATTTCTTTTTCTAGACAGTTTCCCTCTTTTCTCATCACATGTCCAAAGTATGTTAATTTCCACCTTTTTATCAGATTAAAAAGCTCTCTTTCCATGTCTGCTTTCTCCAATACCCACTCGTTTTTTTTGTTGAGTCCACGATACCCTTAGAATCTTTCTGATGCATGTCATCTCAAAAGCTTCAATTCTTTCTTCATCTCTTTTCTTGATGGTCCAACTTTTGCAGCCATATGTAACCACCGGCCATACCAATGCTTTCATTAGTCTCACTTTGGTGGTTAACTTTATGCTGCGACTCCTCCATATTTTCTTCATCCCTATCTGAACACTTTGTCCTTTTGCCATCCTTCCTCTTATCTCTCCGCTACACTCTGCATCTTTTGTTATCAATGATCCCAAGTATTGAAACGCATCCACCTGCTCCAGTCTGCTCTCTTTCGAAACGATGTTGCATGTTTTACCATTTAATGCCATGGTCTTGGTTTTATCCATGTTAATCATTAAACCTTTCTCACTTCCGATCTTATCCAGACGATTGATTATTTCATGTAGCTCTTTTTCAGATTCTGCTAACAGTACAATATCATCCGCATATCTCAAGTTCGTTAATTTTCTTCCTCCTTTTTGTACCCTTCCTTCCCAGCCATCCAGTACCTCTCTCATCACCATTTCGGCCATGATGTTAAATAAATATGGTGACATCCTTGTCTAACCCCTTTTCTTACTCTGAACTCATTTGACATCCCTCCCGCTACTCTCACCTTTGGTTTTTGTTTGCCATATAACTTTGTCAACAAGTTGGTGATGTGTATAGGATATCCCATTTCAATCATTGAGACCCATAATTGCTCGTGTGATGTTGTCAAAAGCCTTTGTGTAGTCGACAAAGCACATGTATAATGGTTGTTGATGTTCATTCATTTTCTGCATTAATACTCTTAGGTTCGTGATCTGATCGCGTGTTCCTCTTCCTTGCCTGAATCCTGCTTGTTCATCTGTTATTTGGGACTCCATGTTTGTTCTTATCCTTTCTAGTATGATTTTGAGCATAATTTTGCTAGCATACGCGACCAATGCTATGGTCCTGTACCTCACCCAATGCCTCAAATCGGTTATTAACCACTATCGCAAATATTTCTGTCTTTGGCCCCTTCAACTCCTCAAGATTCAGCCTTTTTAGCTATTCCTTTTTTCCTTACACAATTTGATCTTCATCTTTGCTTATAGTCTGTGTCACAGTCCACTCCTGAGTACGTTCTGCAGTTTCTGATGGTTCCTTTCCACTTTTTTTCTGTTGCTATATAGTCAATTTGGTTCCTTGTTTTTCCATCCAGTGATGTCCATGTGTATAATCGCCGTGGGTGATGTGCATGTCCCGTGCTGCTTAAGCTCAAGTCATGATCCAGGCAAAAATCTAGCCATCGCTCTCCTGCCTCGTTAACCTCTCCCAATCCTCCTTTTCCAACCACCCCTATCCATACATCTTTCCCAACTTTTGCGTTTAGATCCCCCATTATCACTTTGATGTTTCTCTTTGGTGTCTGTTTGATTACGTTATCCAAGCTCTCGTAAAATTGCTCTACACTTTCCATTGTGGCCATGGCTGTAGGTGCGTATACCTGAACTATACTTAGTTTCCTTGGTTTTCCATTGGTTTCCACCGCCACAATTCGATTGTCAACTGTTTCATATTCTGTCATAGCTCCTGCGATCCTTTTGTTCATCCAAATTGCTACTTCTTTTTGTCCCTGTGCGTCTCCTCTTGAATACACAATGGTGTGTCCCTCTGTGGTTGTAAAGTGTCTCTGATAGTCCACATATGTCCACTCTGTTTCTTTCTAACTCCTTTCCTATAATATAGACTTTCCCTAGTTGTACATTCCAGGTTCCAATCCATAATGTTTTCCTCATTTGAATACTCTTTTGTGTCTCTCTTTTCGTTTCGATGCCCTTTCCAGTAACCAATTTTCCTACCCTGTCCTGGTTGCTCATCAGGGGACGCAGACCTTGTTCACCCGGGCAACGTCCGAGCCGGTATGTTCAAAGTTTGTATTCTTGTCCATGTTGCTGCTTGGGCAATTAAAGTGGTAGGTTCCCACATCTTTCCACTTCGCAGTTAGGAGGTCGTGCGATTTCTCACCTGTACCTCCTTCTTCGTGTGCCGGCCGTTGCTGTCTTATTAGCAGTCCTCCGCCCTTCATACGATACAAGACCCGCTGCTTCCCAGGTCAGGTTTGCCGCCTACATTAGCCAACGTTTCAGGGTTCCTGCAGAGCCTTCTCACCTCGCGAATCGCCCTAGGTGGTCCTTCAGCAAAGCCTTCACCACTGATAGTATGGCCTCTGCAGGCTGTCCCTTACTTAGTTGTTGCCACACCCTCACTGTGATGAGGTGTAGGTCGGTCTTGAGGGGTACTAGTGTTCTACTGACAAATTCTTGAATCCAGTCTGGAGAAAAATTAGATCACGTATTATTTGCACTTAAAGTTGAGGACATCCAATTCTGAACTTATCGATGGCAGCATTCATGGCTGATATACTTGCAAATACATCAACTGCACGACACAACGTATACAGCTGTGAGTCATCAGCATACTGAGGTGTTCTGAAACCAAGTAGAGTAATGATGGCCTTAAAGATTGGCCGTGTTTTATATATATTTCATTATTTTGTATATATCTATACATTGCTGTATTGAATGATTATTTTGTAATTTTTGCCAGCCAGTTTTAGATCATTCCTCTTCACCATCTACCAAAGTAAATATCGTTGGAGTGGCAGATTCGTCTAACTTACGAAATGTCTCACGTGAGTAGCTTTACAGCGAGGCAATCTTTAAAGTGTTCCTGAACCCAGCGTTTCCCAATCTTTTTTGGGCCACGGAACCCTTAAGATCTTAAAAAACAATTGGCGGAACCCCGTCCAAAACTAAACGCATTCAGCTTACTGTGCATAGCTTTGCTTACTGAGTAGATATCTTGAAGGGGTGCTATATTAATGTTTAATTTCATTATAGATAGTTTATAGTCTGTTTCAATGCCTCCCTTAGCGTGTCTCTTATGGACCCTATTGGGCAGGATTGGGTTAAATCAACACCATGAATAGACTAAGGATTTGAAGTGTAGCAACTGCATTCTGGAACTGATGAATAAGGTACAATTATTCTACCCCTTCCTTTACCTTGGAATTGACACTGTATCAGTTTCTTCACTTTGTAACACAATTTACTTAAACATGCTGGAGCCTACTTATAACATGTTTCATTCAGTTGCAAATATCTTCTATGGGTCGTCACGAGTTGCCAGCTGTTTATATTTTCTTTTAGAAATCATGATATTTCTCCTTTCTTTCTTCTGCATTCCGAACTTTCAATGTTTTGTTTGCAGGTGATACTGTTTCAACAAAAATGGCTAAAAGCAACGGAAGAGGTCCTGTTTATTCACAAAATTCAAGGTCATCAACAGATGGCTTAAGTAAAACTCCAGTCAGGAACAAATTGTCCTTGACACAAGTGAATGAAGGGATGTATAAAGAAACCACATTTAAAGATACAAAAGCTAAAGACTTGACTAGAGAGCAAGCAAATGCTGGTATCCAAAGCAATGGAATTGTAACAGTGAAAACACTAGTTCATAAAGTTAAAAGTAAGAAGAGGAAACGAGGAAAAGAGAACTTAAATGATAACAATTTAGCTCAGGATTCTGAAAACAATGAACATAAACCTAGTACGGAAGCGATTCCTATAGAAGAGGAACCACAGGCCAACCATGAGTTTCCAGGAAGTGCAACAGAATTCTACCCGACATCAGATAATTTCAAGGTATTACCTCCAAATGCAATCAACATATTTGAAAATGAGAAAAAGCCACACACTCAAGACCCAAGATCATCATCAGTGAAACTGTTTGCTGAATTGTCTGGATGTTATGGTAGCATTCATCTGGCTTGTGACATGTGTTTGATTATGAAAGATAAATGGACGAATCAGGTGCGCATTGGACATCGCCAGCACGACTGCAGAAAAAACCGCTTGGTACTTGTGGCGGAAACATCGCCGAAGCATCTCGGAGAACTCATCCGTGTGCGACCTTGGGAGTATAAGCCTTGCCAGACTCTGAACTTTTGTGAAAGTGCCTCTGAAGGAGAGACTTGTATAGAGAAGCAGCGATGTCCTTTCCCTCACAGTGATGTGGAAAAATCACTTTGGCAGAGGGACTTCAGTGGAGAAATTAGCATTCTGCACTTCATTGAAGACTTGGATAAGTCTTCACTTAGAGTGAAGCATCTTGTGGGTTATCTGACGAAAAGGTACTCTGGTGAATTCAAGCTCTTCTGTAAAACATGTTTAAGGGAAAATGGTGGAAGGGAACTGAACTTGAAAGTTCGTCATGTGCCAAAGTGTCGACAAGGTCACCTATGGAAGGAAAATGAGATTCTTGGATTCCAGAAAAGTGCACAGTTTGCAGCTGAAGTAATTACTTTTGAACACTTGAATGATGCTTATGATTCTGATAACTCTGAACTTGTTAAATGTGTCTTGAATTTAAAACATTTAGGAGTGACCTGGACTGATATTGCTGAGGAGAGTAGAAGGCTTCAACAGCAGGCTGCATCTGGAGTGGTAGTGAATAAGGTGGAAGACATAAGTGTTACAACTGAGTTGGAGTCAAATCTGGTTGAATGTGCCAACAAGGAGTTAATGGATGCAGAGAAGAATAGCTGTGTGTTTGATGATGATGTTGATGATGTTCTGGATCCTCGTGCATTTGACGATGATACAGGTGATCGAGCAGGTGTGAAAGATGCTGAGAAAGAAGCAGAGATGCCATCTTTTGATCCTTACTATCCAATTCTTACACAAGAAAATCGTAGAAACACATCACAGTACAAACAGGGAACGATACACTTACGTGGATTGCACAACGCAGTGTGTCGATTGAAGGATGGAACGGATCTGGAGATCAGTGGAAGAATGAACTGTGGTCCAGCTTTTGATGGAGACGAAGTACTCATGGAAATCAAAGAACTGAACAGCAGTGGACTGTCTTCATCAGAATCTAATAAAAACGAGAAATCTTCTGGTGTGGTGGTGAGAGGGACAGTAGTGGATGTTGTCAAGCGGAATACGCACAGAGTGGCTCGAACTTTTGTCTGCATGGTCGATAAGAATCGGAGCAACCTCATGCGACCTTTGTGTGGAACTTTGCCAAAATTTCATGTGGTTGATTCGGAACTTGAACGGAGGTTTGGCAAGGAGAAAAAGCTGAGCTATG
The DNA here is from genome assembly GCA_959347315.1 of Bimastos eiseni. Lineage (NCBI taxonomy): Eukaryota > Metazoa > Annelida > Clitellata > Crassiclitellata > Lumbricidae > Bimastos > Bimastos eiseni. The sequence continues at coordinate 30,270,229 of OY365812.1, read as the reverse complement.
TTGCAGTTTACAAAATGGGAGATAATGGCCTTGAACTAGAAAAGACAGTGCAGCTCAATCCGAAAAGTCAGGAGGAAATGTTGTTTGTGGTGAAATATCTCAAGTGGAACCCAAAGCACATGTATCCACTTGGATATGTTTGCAAAATTATTCACTGTGGCAATGACTTTGGTGCAAGTCTGAATGTGCTGAACCTGATGTATGAGATTCCAGCCAGAAATCCACAGGAAGACTGTGATGAGTGTATCAGTAAATATTCAGAAATAATTCAGAGTGAAAGATTCAGTTCTGTTGACCAAAATGAACGTCAAGATCACAGAGAGCTATTCACTCTATCCGTAGATCCAAATGGTTGCAAAGAAGTGGATGATGCACTGTCGATAGTCAGACATCAAGATCGTTCATTTACTGTCTTTGTTCATATCGTCGATGTCGGACATTTCATTCGGAAGGGCGATGCAGTTGATTTGGTGGCAAAGCAGAGAGCCATGTCATTTTATCCAGAAGGTAACCGAAGGCCAATCTACATGCTGCATTCAGGGTTGGCTGCCAATCTCTTGAGCCTTTCACAGAATCAAGATCGGTATGCGATCAGTGTTGTCCTTAAGATGAATTCTGAGGGAGAACTACTGACATCGCCACTGGTTGTGCGATCCCTGATTAGGAACAAGATGCAGATGATATATGAAGATGTGCAGGAGATCATAGATAGCCACGGCGAGGCTGAGCCAGAGGCAGCAGAGACACCAATCGATCAGAATATCCTCTTTCTGCATCGGCTTGCTAAAAAACTGCGTGCAGGTCGCATGAGAAACGCACAGTACTATTATGACTACGAGATTAGGAGTCTTCCAAAACAAGAAGGTATTGGAGATCCATTTCAAGTTGGCCAGTGTCATGATGCCCACCGACTGGTAGAAGAATTCATGATACTGACAAATAAATCAATTGCCGAATTTCTGTTGGCAAAGTTTTCATGGAATGTTGTACCAGTGCGTCAGCAAGATGAGCCAAATAACTCTCGAGTTAGCGAGTGGTACAGTCGGCATAAGATGATCAGATCTCTATCATTCTATTTTGATCAATTTAGAGGCAGATTTGAGGACGATGATGGATTGGTTGATGTGGAGGAATCAATTCATAGTTCTGTAATGCTTCAATGTTGTTGGAAGTCATTAAAGCAAGCTGTTGAAAATAAAGATGCTAAAAAGGTCCAGACAATTGTTGGCTCTGAAAAACTGCACCCAATTCACTCTTTGGCTTTGAGCGAATGGTTTGTCATACAAGAGTCAGCAAAGTTTGCCCCTGCAAGCACTTCGTCTGAACACTTTGGTCTGCAGTTGAGTCACTACACTCAGTTCACTTCACCATTGCGTCGTTTCATGGATGTCGTTGTTCACAGACTCGTCAATGCAGCCATTGATGACAATGACGCTCCTTACTCAGCTTTAGAAATTCAGGAATTATGCGAAAAAGCAAATTTTAGAAAATACATGGCCAAGTCATACGAAAAGTCTTGCACTGTTCTACAGATGGCACGTCTGCTTGTAACCCCGTTCTATCTGCCATGTTTTATTGAGAAATTTGATATGTTCAGCATTCACATTAATGTGCCTTTTTTCCAGCTCCGAAAACAACAACAGCAGTTAATCAAGTACAGTTCTCTTGCTGTACACAAGGTTCCAGCTGTTGATGGCAACAAATCTGTTGCCCTCTGTTGGGAAAAGCGTCTTTATGATACGAGATGTGAAGAGACGCAAAACGCTCGAATGGTGTCAAGCAATGATGAACTGTTTGTGCTCAACTCTGAGCTTCATGGCAAAAGAATCAGCCATAAGAATTGGAGGTTGATGCTGGCTGCCATTGCTGAGAATGAGACGGATGAGAATTTGCTCAGAGGAATGGCAGGTGTGCTTGGCTCAATCTCTGCCGAACGAGGCATTCAGTATCACAATGGGATCGCTCAGGATTCAGTGATGGAGGTGACGTCTGAGATGCAGGATAGGCAACCACTTGTTAAGCATCATGTTCGTTTTTCTGTGCATTTGCAGCCTGGTTCATTGCTTGCCGTTCAGTTTGGTAGCGAGGTCATTGATGGCTTCCTACAGCCAGAGGTGCGACTAATCAACCTCACGAATGGCAAAGACCTTTGCATTGAACACCGTCTGAAGCCAGTCAAGTGTTTTGCATCAGTTGCAACTTTGAAGACAAAGCAGCGATACAATGACATCACTGAATACCAACAGATCTGGATTCCAATCCTTCACATGGAGTCGGCAACCAATGCTGCAGCTTCCGAAGACCCAGTCGTGTGTGACCACATTCCAGTTAAGCTGGAACGTCGGAACAGAATGCTTCTGGGCCAGCTGGAACTGGATGCCGAATTCTGTTGTGTGCGTCACATAAAATTATTTGCAAGGTCTGAGCAGGAGAAGGAGACGCATGACTACATGTGCATCCGATACCATTGGCACTCTAAGTATCCTCAGAGTTTGATTCGCAATGTATGGGTTTGCCATGCTGTTGCACTACACACAGAAGTGACAAACGATCCTTCACAGAATTCACATAAGAAACATGCAAATGTCCCCCAGCAGAAACAGGGCAAAGTGGTTCTGAGATTTCGAGTGCGGAAATACAGCTCTGAGCCACCAAGTGAAATACTGGATGATAAACAGGTCTGTTCTGTGGAGTTCCTGTACCGCACACTCCCAGACAAGTAAGTTTATTAACAGTCATTCATTTTCTTTATGAGTCTGTCTACGACTAGCATGCGTGAATGTAAAGATCTACGTATCGAATGTATGCTTACAAACATGCATACGTACAAACTAGCATGGTTGAAGAGTGGTATGTTCAAATGTATAATTCATACTTAAACTGTAATGCAGCATCACAAAACTCTAAACAAATTATAAACATGAAGTTCATCGCATTAAAACAGTTGTCTTTTCAGTGAGTTATATTAGAAGATAATCATTTGACTTTTGAATCTGAGGCTTTTTCTTCAGATCAGCTCCTTTGCCACAATATGTTCACAGCCTCTACATCGTCTGCGATAGACAACAATCTCTGTAACAGACGTAGTGTTATTAGGTGCTATATTCACACACTGAGTGTGAAGGATCTTTGCTGTACCTGTACCCATCTACTACAATGCTGCATCTAGATGACCTATCTTTACATGGATTGACAATCATTAATTCACTTAAGACACTTGGACCCAAATGTTGAGTTGCAGGATAAATCCATCAGCAGTTTGTGCAACTATATCACTTACATACCCCATGTCACCAGTCTGTGTATTCATAGTTGTTTGCATAGAGAAAATGTTAAACTAGATCAGTGCAATGATGTTAAACAGAGTTGACTTCATTACAACACTATCGTATTTTAAGTAACTAAGTGCCACTGGTCGTTCAGATTCTCTTTTATATCATATTTTAGACGTATGGCAAAATCTGTTGATAGTCTTCTGTTGCCTGAGTCATCAGAACTTTGTAGAAAAATTGCTCTTGGCTTCGATGTCTCAACCATAATCGGTAAGTCTTGTGTCAAGTAAGCTCACTTTTTCCTGAAGGATTTTGGTTTCTGCTGTAATTCATAAGTCTATGTCCAATAAGAAGTACAGGACATCAGCAGGTGTGATATTGACATTCTAAGTGTAATGTCGAGAAGGAGTCAAAGTTAGCACCCCAACACAGACTTTAAGTGCAGATTTTAGTCTCGTGTAGTGCAGGTGTTGTGCATGGGCCTAACCAATGCTGCAGCTATTCATTCATAAATTTCGAAAATTTATATAGCGCCATCTAAACGTAATGAACGTCTGACGAATACGAACACACGCGCGATTTACATTAGATCTATGCACCTCCTCAACCAATCAGAAGCATTCAAATTACAAAACTAATAACAGAACAGCAAAATAAAAAGTGACCCAACCATTTACATATTTCCTTTTCTTCTTTATTGCTATACTGAGGACTGGAATAGCATTGTAGCTGCATATGCCTTTCTCTTGCAACCTTTAGTTTATGTGGTTATCGTTATGTTAATCTTTGTCAAGCCAGTTGGCATCTAATAAGTGATGACTATGCAACAATAAATACATTAAGCATGAAGCAGTGGCAACTCTGAGTAGGTTTCATGAAGGTCCTTGATGGCCGATGGTCTGAGGAGTCTGAGCATGCATGATGTTGTGAAAGGCCATTGCCTTGACTATAGGCTGTTCTAAACCACGGCCCTGGGGTTAACATGAGATGTTGGGAGCAATCATCATTAGGTGTCTGATTAGATACAATACATGTATGTATCTTTTCATGAGAAACTCCTTTCTTCTGCAGCTGTTCAGGCTGGCTGATGATTGCCTTTCGTCGGCAGTCTCGGGAAATGAACGGCATATTCTGCATAGTCTGCTTATGCCAGTTAACCCTTTAATAACCAGCACGTAGTAAAACGTAATGCATAATTAATAACACTGGTCGTTAAAGGGTTAAACTCACTGATTATGACTGAGTCATACTTTCTGCTGATGGTCTTATGAGATACACATTTATTATCAGGGTGCTTTATGGACCATAATTTGTATTGTTGTCAACAAACAATGTTTCATGTGAAAAAAAATGCTGTCTGCAATAGGTTAACTATAGAATATGATACTCTATTTTATTTTAGCAATACCTTTCTGTTTGATATCACTGTTATACAGCAACATGTTTTTTCATCTAGAGCCAAGGTTGGCATGTTTTTCTGCACAGAGCTTCAACATAGATGACATTCACGTGAATGGTGTTCGCAGATTTATGATGAATAACAAGAGTCAAGAGAAAGCTATTCGGACGTCCCTTAGTGAACGTTTCACGCTGGTCCAGGGTCCTCCAGGTGATATTTTGAGATCTATAAGATGTTCTGTGATATTTGTTTTATCATGATAGCAATATTAATGAGTTGCATTGACCATGTTTAGTACAAGGTCATTACTACGAAGTGTTCATATGTCTTGGCTTGCTTCTTTGCATACAGTCTGTGCAGTGCTGCACTGCAATGTCTTAAAGTTAGGCCTACAGCTGCTAAAAATAATGAAAACTTTGTGCTGAGATTTTAAGATTTCGTGAAGGCAGTCGTATGTGCCTCATCCATGCCATATGTCAGCTGTTGACAGGAATTTAGTGGTTGGTGGGTGTGTGCGTGTGTGTGGGGACGTGCCACTAGTGACTCTTCTACTTTACTATTGATTCGTTTTGATAACTGATGTAATTTTCATTTGTAATGATGCTTAAGGGCCCATCCATATATTACGTACGCAAAAAATCGGACTTTCAGACTCCCCTCTGTTGCACCGCGTACATTTTGTGGACTCCTTCCCCATGCGTACGTACATTTGAGCTCTACTCCCCCCATTGCAAAGGTTAAATAGCTAAAAACATCTATAAGACATTGATTTTACCACAGGCTATTTATATTTGTTAATCATCATATTTAACAGCTTAAATTTGTTAACTGTTATGAAGAAAAAACCCACTAACAACACTTGCATTTGAAACCGTTTTAATGCTACATAAAACTGATTAAGCAGGAATATAGTCAGTGATTAGGTTTACAGTTCTGATTTTAATATTCTGTATTGTGTATGTCATAATTAGACAATTATATTTGCGTATGTACGTATTTTCGGGACCCCCGCCCCCACCATAATTACCCGTACGCAAAATGGCCGAAATTTGAAACCCCTCCTCCCCTCACTGAGTACATAATATGTGGACGGCTCCTAACATCATTTTCGGCTAGAACAGAGACTGAGTTGGTTCACAATTTGAGTGGTGCTATCAATCAATCAAAGCAATTTTTATTTTCAAACATCAGTCAAATAGGTGCAAACATGTCAAGGTTATTTATTAACAAACGAAAATAAGTAACATTACTGTACCAGAAAAATCACAAAAAGATGATGGATTCTAAGAAAGGGTAAGTCAAAAAGGAACATGTTCCACTAGCTCTGACAACTCTGTACACAGAAGAAGTAGATGACAACAAGCGCAATAATAATTAGATGGGTTGATTAAAATAATATAATAAATGAAGATTAGAGACAATAGTTGAGAAAGAGGAGGGAGAGAAGACAGAAAAGAGAAATTATTAGAAATTGATGACAAAAGGAAAGAAACTGAGAGTGAATTGCAAAAAACAAAAGGAAGCTATGGCTTTTTCGGTAGGAGATAATTTATTAAGCCTTTTTAAAAGAGCCAATTGTGGGTGACCTCACCATTTCTCGAGGTAGTTTATTACAAAGTAAAGGGCCAATATATTTAATAGAGAATTGTCAAATCCTTGTCCAGGCTAAATGGCTTAGATAATTTGGAGCAAATCCAGTTGCGTGATCATGAATATTGAAGCCCGACTTAAAGTAGTTAGTACAGGAATTTGGAAGAATGTTGTGGTAATAGCGATACATTAAAAGACAGGATATTTGTTGATGTTACGTATACGACTATACATGATTGAATATCTAATTACAATCCATCTCACAGGAGGGATAAACAGAATTGCGTAAGTGATTTCATATGCCATCTTTTATCACACGGTGCTGACTATTTCACCGTGTGCCTTGTGTTATTAGACAGATTAATTAGGCCTACAAGGCAATATAAATTATAGTCATGTCTGAGACCTTATCAGAAATAATTGTATTTTAATTAATTTATTTTAGTGAAGAAATTTAATCTGAATTAATATGAATTTTTAGCGCACAGAATCAGTTTAGTTTTAGTAGTAATAATTCCATTAGCACAATGAAGATGAGCATGTGCACAATGAAGATGACCTTTTACGGTATTTTTTCAGGAACTGGGAATTCCATGAGACCATATCAGATTCATTTATATCTTCATGAAACTATTTTGTTAAATTTTGTCTGGTTAAGCAGTTACATTTGTGTTTTTATATGCTTGAATTAGGAAACAAAACTTTTGTACCTGTTTAATTTGTTCATTTTGTCTGTTTTCAAAATCTTTATGCAACCTGTTTGTATTTATAAAATGTTGTGACAAGTAATTTGCATATAATTATAGTGAAAATGCTATAAATTTGAGAATTACTAGAGAAGATTTGTTTAGTTTTGTTACAGATGAGATTGCTGCTTTGTAATTTTACTGCAAATGGTGGTGATTAAACATTTTGTGATTACCTTACATTATATGTACAGAGCAAACAATCTGGGTTCATTAACTACATGTGCACAATGAAGATGACCTTTTACGGTATTTTTTCAGGAACTGGGAAGACTTTGATTGGCGTCAAGATAGCCTTCTGGTTTGTTCAGTTGAATTTGAAATCAGAAGAAGATCGTGGAAACTTAGATCCGCCATTTGAGGCACTATCAGAATCAGAAGATGATGATTTTTCAGAACAAGAGGAATCCTATGAGTTCTTGCATCCAGTAATCAGGAATATTCATCGAAGAAGGAATGGAGGACAGAAACAGGTTCTGTTCTGTGGACCTTCAAACAGTTCAGTTGATGTGGCAGCCAGTAAGTCAATGGTTGTTGAAGTTATTAGCAGTAGATTTTTTATTATAGAATCTTGTATTAGTGTTGATTGAATTCTGTTGTTCTAGTAGTAATTAGCAGCTGTTCCGGCCGTCAGCATAGTCTGTTTGGTATTGCACTTCTGGGTGAGTTCATTAGTTCTTAGGCTTTTATTATTCTGTGGAAAGTTATTATTCAATTAAATATTTGAACCAGTGTTTTTGCCAGTATGGAGTATAAATTTACAGGATTTGAAGTTATTTTGGGATTCTGGGCTAACCTGAGTCAATGTGTTGAGTTGTGAACCGTCGTCGACTCATTGAGCCACGAGTTGCCACCAGTTGTGTGACGACTGTCAGAGGCTTCTGTATTTTTGCAAGACACTTTCATTTTACCACTCCTTTCGTCCTAGGTGGCCAGAAAAAAATTGCATATAAACCAGGCAAAGACCCACGATATTGTGGCCGTGCATCGCAATATGCCCTCCCTGGCCTCCCCTGTTATGGGAGTGAGAAGAGATTCCACCATGAACATCCTTGGCATCTTGATCAGTGAATGGATCTTGGTTTCTGATCTTGTGATCCTAGGCTTCTGCTCCTCCTCCACATATGAACTTAAATGTCTGCAGCCGACATACACTCTGCACAAGGTGACCAGAGCAACTACATTGGCAAGATTGACGTATGCGTCTCCTGCCCGGTGGGGATACCTAAGCACAGATGATGTGATCTGCCTTGAGCTTTCATCTGGTGGGTCAAGCATGGTGGAATCCTACCGGCAGATGACCCTACCCACGAGAACATGGTGGATTGAGCTGATGCAAGCTTTTCCAGGCCATCATCATCATCAGCAGCCACAGTCAGTTGTCCTGTGCTGGCTGTGCTAGGAGCAACTGACAGTGATAGGACCAGTGACAAATCTGGTGATGAGTGTGTGTAACGACCTTGAGCAATTTCTTGTTTGTTGATGTTGGTCTGTTGCACTGTGCAGTGGGATTGGTATGTAGGAGACAGTGAACATAAACAAATAATTATTTTGTGCTGAAGATAAAAATAATTATGTCTTTTAACATGTTTAGGAGTAATATTGTGTTTTAATGTGTTTGGGGTTATATTGTAATATTTATAACTTCTTGAAATAAAGGAATATAGAATATATAGGATGACACAAAAGTCCGTTCACCGTTTTCAAACTTAAATATCCTCGGTCAAAATGATTCTGATCTCTTAAATATTTTTCAAGCGTGTACTCACTTTCAAGCATGGACTCAGATTTATATTAAATAACCATGAAAATATTAAGTCGAACTTGCATGAAATGACGTGATGGTATGAATTGCGGCGCGAGAGGTGATTTCTGGCTTGTGCCTGTATGTGACGTCACCATTCTTCACACAGCTTAATTGTGTGAAAATAGGAACATCGACACTGGACTGTTGAAGACTGGTCTAATGTTTAGTTCACCGATGATTGCCGTTCTAGAGGTTTTATTATGTACTGAATGTGCAAAACGCTTTAGTTTGGGGTTCTTAGGAGTTAATTTAGTGATGATGTTGGGTGGGATGATGGCCATGGGTATCACAAGCTGCTTTCACTTTGTGCTAATGGGTATCAGACTGAACTCGCAGTACTACAGTATAAATATTCTCGAGCAATACATGAAGCCAGCGTTCAAGAGACAACGACAGTGTTATGCAACGAAAGTTATTTGTTGGGAGTATTTCAGCAGGGTATGCACGTTGCCATACATTAGCTGTGACGATGAAATGGCTAGACTACAAACTCCCGTCACGCATAAAGCCGAAGGATGAGCCACAAAGCTCTCTGGATCTCTCTCCTATTGAGAACCTGTGGAGTATTGTGTCTCAGAGTATATAAAGATCCTGAGTCAAACAACGTTGATCAGCTCAAACGTCGCCTCCAACGTGCGTGGAGATCGATAGAAGTTGGGACACTTCAGTCTCTGATTCAGTCTAGGCCATATATAGTCGGTGCTGTCATTAAGCAGATTTAACGAAAATACTATACGCTAATAGACTACATCTGTAAGACCTATAGGTAAAAATATTGTGTTATTTTCTTCTAGGCCCAATAGTTTGCTTATAGTGATATTATGATATACAAACTGTATCGCATGGCAGTTTTTTCCGGGACATGCACGGTACTCTTCAATTTTTTAATATATAATGGCAACCACTGACCGGATCAAAAACTGTATATTGTTACTTTTAAAACCGTTTTTAATATTGCATTTGATTTTTCCTACTGACATTGTGCTTTCTCACTATTCTATGCATTGTTGCAATGTGTGGGAATTTGTCTTATGCTAATAAAGATTACTCACTTACTTGCTTCAATGCATTATATGCATTTTTTAGATATATATTTGTTTCATTCACCAAACCAAATGTTTTCAGAGCAACTGCTTACACGGCTTGGTGACAAGTGTCCAAAAATTGTGCGGGTGTACAGCGAAAGGAGAGAAACGATCGATTTCCCAATTCCAAGAGATCTGCTAATCAAAAATTTGAAAGAAGATAATCGAAGTAGAAACCACAACCTTCAAGATGACCCAGAAATCCAAAAAATCTCGTTGCATCGCATAATTCGAGGAAAAGGCAAACCATTCAGCCACCAAATTAAGAAATACGATGATAAATTTTCAGGCAACATGAAAACGCCAGAAATGATAACAGATGATGAAGTCATGATTTACCAAAAGTTGATCTTAAAGGCCTGTACTGAAGAACTGAGAAATTATGATATTATTCTAAGCACCTGTTCAGCAAGTGCGAGTGCACGACTTATTCGTGGCGCCAACATTGCTCAGATCATCATTGACGAATGTGCCATGTGTATGGAACCGGAAAGCCTTATTCCACTGGTGAACTTTCCAAGGACAGAACGCATTGTTCTGATTGGAGATCACAAGCAGCTTCAGCCAATAATCATGAACCAGGAAGCAAAGAAGCTTGGCTTGAAAATTTCACTCTTTCAGCGCTATGCTGAGACGGAACACCCACATTTTGTGATGTTGGATGTTCAATATAGAATGGTAAGCATTGTGAGTCAGTCTTCACTTGCTTATTGTTGCTTGACTTAATGAATTCTGATTCTGTATATTCCTATTTGGATTAGATCACACGATAAATCTCTTTATTGTGATAGCACATGTGGATGCCTGTTATGAAATATAAATTTTATTTCCTTCCATAACACTACATGTACTCTGTAGAATGAGTATAAAAGCAGTGTGGCACGGTGGCTGATCAGTTAGAGCGGTCGGCTCGTAACACTCAGTGTGCATTGAGTGAGTGGGTTTGATCCTCGTCTGAGCCGTCAGTCACTGTGTAGGGACCTTGAGCAAGTCCTTCGTGCACAATTGCTCTGCAGTACAACTGTGCTTGCACCGTCGAGGTGTGTGCACTTCTGAGCAAATATTTTGGAAGAATTTCATAATTTTCAACAAGAAAAGAAGTGTGATTAATATTTAGGTTAGTAGCCCTTTTGAATGCCAGATGCTGTTGTCGATCTGCTAAGTAGTGACATATTTCGTATTGCATATTGAGTATGCAGACCAGTAGGCTGTGAGGAATTTGGTGTCACTGTCACCAATCAGCAAAATTTCATTTTGTGATCAGCTGGAAATTAAATTACAAGTACTGCATTGCATGGGACTGTATATGAAGAATGTTGTGTGGCATGGTGGCTGATTGGTTAGAGCGGTCAATCTATTGTGCGGTAAGTGTGTGTCCGACCCTCGTCTGAGGCGTCGCTTTGTAGGGACCTTGAACAAGTCCTTTGTGCACAATTGCTCTGCAGTACAATTGCAGTTGTGCCGTCAAGCCATGTGTACACTTCTCATCTCAATTGTAAGAAGGGCGATATCAAATTACAGTTGCATTGTATATTGCTGATTTGTTACCAACTTAGAGACATAAGCAGAAGAAAGCAGCTTATCTTTTATGAACTATTGGTAGACACTTGAAACGTCTCACCCTATTGCATTTCATCATCTGTTTTCCATAAAACAATAAGAAATGTCTTTTACAGTGTCTATGAGCAGCACATTAAACTGCATGACATCTTACATATTGATTAGCATCTCAGCATCCTATGAGTGAGCAGGCCTTCTAAGTAGTTGTTTCTTAAAATGTGATTATTTGATTTACCTGTCTTATTTCCAATTAAATGTATATCATTACAGTATTTCATTACAGTATTTCATGTAAGAGGAGCGAATCTTATTTTGAATGTTTGTGACTTTGATGTCACAGATATTTCAGTTTTATTTAGAAAATATACTTCATGTGAATGCATTTTATTTTTCAGAATGAGAAAATATGTGAATTTCCGTCTCTGTATTTCTACGAAGGTAAACTTAAAACGGCTTTCAATTCTCGGTGGTTTCAAAGAGAAGATCACTTTCTGAAGATATGGCCGAATGTGTCTTATCCGATGGTCTTCTGTCACGTGGAAGGGGCGGAAAAATCACAGGCAGTCACAACATCAGAAGCCAATGAGGAGAGCAAAAGCAATGAAGAGGAATGTCATCATGTGGTAAGAAAATTAGAACAGGGTTTTGGGTAAGGTTTGGGGAATATTTCTATCTATCTAGTACATCACAAAAGTGTTTGCTTAAAGTATGACAACATTAATAAGAATAATAAGTTTGTGAGCAAAGCAAACAACATCATTTAGCTAGAAAAGTTACAAATTTTTGCACATATGTAGGAACCAACCAACAAATTTTCATTAAGGGTTGACAATTGCAATGTAATGTCATCGAGCATTTATATAGGGCCTCTTCAAGACATTTACTCAGAGACACTCTCTGCACTGGCCTACATGATGTAAAATGTCATAGAGAACGAGTTAAATACGTCTGTTAGCAAAACTATATTGCAGTAAGCTGAAAAGAATTACCAGTGGTGATGCACAAGCGTATGACCAACCGATTCCCATCGACAGCTGACGGATAGCACGGATGTTCCGAGTCTCTAGGTCAAGTTGCGTTGATAGGGTAGAGCGACGACTATTGAAAATGATTAGCAGACACTGGGATGATGCTAACTCATAGTCTCTCATTGGTGGAAGATGGCGTACGCTTGGACATTCGTCGAGGTTCAAGGAGGACGTGGAAAAGGCATTCCTCATGTGTTGGTCAGTAGATTGAACCTGTGACTATCAGTCGAGATCACTCCAATGTCAGTTACAGGGGGCATACACGTCCACGCAGCAGAGACTCGGCCTGGTACATCAGAAAGGATGGTCTGATGCAGTCACATGGCATTGCAAACAAAGTGCCTCTTAAACGCACAAAATCCTTGGCAGAACCGACGAATTAGTCATGTATGCAAACCTAGCATTATAAAACTCCTACACGTTCGAAGTTACTGAGTAAATCGTTAAAATATGCAGAAGTTGATCCATCACCCAACATGGCCTAGTAACAGAAGACACCATGTTTAGAGCTGCTCGACTTTGTGCGATCAATAAAGATAAACAACAGCAGTTGAGGAAGTTTGCAACTCGCAGAATTATTAAATCTCTTTGTCTATTAAATCCAGTCCCAATGAAGTAGTTGAAAAGAAATTATCTTATTTCTATTCAAGTAGTACATCTCTTTGAAACTGCTTCCAAAAAGAAAGTATTCATTGTAACATGATGCTATGTCATTTTGCTCTTTTTCTTTAGCTCAGGGTTGCTCGAGAGTTAATAAATACTCTAACTTTAATTGAGAAATATAACAAACATCCGGATAAAAACATCGCCATCTTGTCCCAGTACAAGGCTCAATGTACTGCCATAAAGGCCGAACTTGTGAAAACGGGTTTAGAGTGCAATGTCAGCACTGTTGTAGCCAGTCAGGGTATGAATCAACACCTTCATCATTATCATCATCATTATTGTCACGATCGCAAAGCATGAATTTAGTCATCATTGTAAAAATAGATTCTCAAGCTGTATCTGCTGACTTCCCTCACTTTGTCTTCTCATTATCTGTCTGAAATATTTTTGTTGTTCTTGATCAGGAACTTACCTTCTCTGAACACCTAAATTTCTTATACCTTGCTTGTTTTTTTCAGTTACGGGTCATTTCCCATGTATCATGCATGTTAACTGTTTGTTTGTACATGCCGTGCGATTGCAGACGTTATTATTAAAGAAAATACTCACTTACTTTACTTTCACCCAATGACACACTTGCCCTTGTTCATGCATTTGTTTTTAGTAGCATTGACTGCTGCAGCACCATCTATGTTGACCTCCCTTTGGGGCCTAATGCACATGAGTGTGTTAACGAGTATGTGTTTTGTCGAGATGGTAGGTTTGTTGGAGGTTTTTATAAATTTGACATAGTCTTGCTTTATATGCGAAGTGTGCTTCATTGGCTGCTGATTGTTACCAAGAACATGGAATTTAGGATTTTGGTCTGGGTCTGGCAGTGCCAGACTTGCCTACTTGCAAGAGCTTTGTTGCCCCATCTCAGGCTTTGACACAGAGATATTTGCTCTACATCTCGTGATGAACATTGTTCCCTTAGCATGCACTTCAGCAGGTATCAATGTGCATTATCTATATAAGTCCTCTAAATGAGTGGATGAATGACATGAATAGTCACTGTCATAAACTTTGTTTCTGGAATATTTGAATTGTGTTGAATTATTATAATGAAACAGGAGGTGAATGGGACTACGTGATATTGAGTACGGTTAGATCGCTGCCGGAGTATGAGATCGATAAGCATCCTTCGGATGGATGGTGCTTGAAGCATTTGGGATTCATCTGTGACCCTCATCAGATCAATGTTGCCCTCACTCGTGCCAGAATGGGTCTCATCATCATTGGTAATTTATGTCTTTCTCATCTAACCTCATCTTTTCATGCACCATTATAGAAATATTTAACAACTTTCTGGTTTTTTGTTTGTTCACGAGGCCAGTGTCTGGCGTCTTCGTGTTGGTCTTTATTATTTATCACTTTCAGACACTAAACACTTGGTGTAAGTTACCCTGAACAGCAAGCTCACATTGTGACCTGACATAACGAGCCTTCGTAAATCTTGTTACTATCACATCAGGGCAATACGTCACATTAGGTCGGCTCTAACTAAGAATAATTTTTTATGTCAGAAACCATAGCCTGTTCACTTGTCTCCTCTACTTCAATTTTTGTGTGTCTCTCAGACCTTGAACTCAATAGGCTGCAACGTATCCAAAAACACCTTAGCTCGAGTAGTGATGTGTGTCCAACTATGAACTTGCTCCTCAGTCCTACTCCACTACCTGCATTGACTTCCTGTTTAATTCAGAATAAAATTTATGTTGGCTTGTTTGAGCTGCAAAGTCCTTGGCACCAGTACACCTCTCTATATTCATGCTCTACTAAATCCTTACATTCGTCCTTGTTGCTTACGATCATCAAGTACAGGTCTTTTAGTTGAGCCACGATGCAGAACAGTTATGGGCTCTCATGCATTTCATGTCTCTGCTCTTAGGGAATGGAATCGACTGCCACTCTCTCTTTGCAGCTAACATTCATTTCCTTTCATAAAGCGACTAAAAATTCACAATTTTTCCTTGGTTTTCAAGGATTTGGAAATCTGATTGCATCTTCTCCTGGCGACTGACTATCCACACCTCAGATTCACATTTCGGTACAACCTTGTGCACGTTACAAATTTAATTAATAAGTAAATAATTATTTACACTGATTTACAGACAATGACTATACTATGTCTTGTTGAATTATATGAAGTGATGACACGTGCCTTGGACACTGTTGTTTAATTACAAAATAAATACATGTTGATATAACCACATTGTACCAATCCTTGCATATAACAAGAAGCATAAATTAATTTTTCCTAAATGTTCATTTTTTATGTATAAAAAGCACCAAAGGAATTTCTAGAGCTTAATATTTAGCAATGACAATAAAGAATTTTCTGAGCAAAGGCAAGTCTAGTGACTTTTATGCCACCCAGGTATGAGATGAAAGATGAGTGGGACTAAATATTATCAAGCAGATACAATACGATACAATTGTTACTTGATATTGCCCTTCATACGGTTTAGTTCATAAGTGCACACATGCCTCGACAGCATAACTGCAGTTGTAATGCAGAGCAGTTGTGTGTGAAGAACTTGCTCAAGGTCCCTACACAGTGACGTCTCAAACGAGAGTTGAATGCGCTCACTCAGTGCACACTGAGTGTTACGGGCCGACCGCTCCAACCAATCGGCCACCATGCCACACCAATCGGCCACCATGCCACAGCAGAATCACAAAGCATAATAAAACAGGAGGGGAAACGATATAGAAGGGTAGAGATACACGAACGCCTGGGAACAAAACCAGAGCATTGTCCTGTCAAATCCTGCCTCCTTGAAGCAACACTCTAGCAATATGAAATTTTTCTTTAATGTCATCCTGTGAATGTTTGAGTCAATTTTCAGCTTATAATGTCGTTTCCATTCTGAGATATGGACAGTTGACATGTTTTTACATTAAATTTCATTATGAACTTGGCAAACCTCACTCTTAGCACAAATTTCTACTCTGTTACAATCAGGGTTACGTGATCTAAATATGCAAGTCAAGTGGATTAGTCATTCATTGTGGAAAATTCCATATGCTTCTGACTCTAATGTACCTTCTAAATACCAAGAGTAAACAAATGATTGATCTTTTATTGTTTGTTTCAAGGCAACAAGAATTTATTGCGATGTGACAAGATGTGGAAGGAGCTTCTGAGACACTATGAAACTCATGGTTGTATCATCAATGCTGACGACTTTTTGAAGACTTCTCTCATTCCTGGCTATGCTCACCAACTGATTCCAAGACTTTCACGACGACAACCCTCAGATAAAACGGGTGTCTAGATGAATACTTGAAATCTGTTCAGCATTCAGTTGCAGTGGCCTTATTGTTTCAGAGGAAACAGTACCAGTAGTACATGTATAATCATACAAGCCTAAATGGGTTTAGGCTTAAGAGTTTCGTGCAGTCCAGCTATGAGGCATAGAGGACAAAGCTCTGTTAATATTAAAATTTTATTGAATTTTGATATTCATCTTCATTTTTATTTGTACCACTAACTGTAGTTTCTGTAGAAACCAACATTTTTGGCTTCTAGAGAAATAGTAAATTTTTAATATTTCTACATGGTTTTATGTATTTGCTGTTTTTATTTTTTAAAGATTGAATTTAGACTCAAATCAGCACATATTTTTTATTAACATTGAACTATATGACGAAAAGCTGGTAATTTAATTATGCTTCAGAGACTACAGCAATAATGACGAATGGCAAAATAATTTGGGTCAAATTTTACAAACAGGTTTATTCTTGAAATCGATATTTTAATATCTTTATTTGTCAAATCTATGCATTTTAATATACATATATTTCTGTAGAAACTTTGCTTATCCTAGTATTGAGGAAAGTGATGTAAAGAAAACTAGATGCAGTTGCACCCTCAGACAGTTAGTCAGATAGACTGTCAGATAGTTTTATCTATTATATAGCAGAACTGTAATATTATGCAATATATTGCACTGTTGCTGTGCCTCTAATATTCCACATATTACTTATGCGGCTAATCGGATTTTCTGACCCCTCCCCCTCTCTTGCATGGCATACATTTTGCGGACACCTCCCCCATGCATACATACATCTGAGCTCTACTCCACCCCATTGCAAAGGTTAGATAGCTAAAGACATCTATAAGATCTTACTGCAGGCTATGTGTTTTTGTTAAACATCATATTTATTTAAGAGCTTACATTTGTTAACTGTTATGAAGAAATAAAACACTAGCAATACTTGCAGATAAAAAAGTTTTAATGTTATATGAAACTGATTAAGCAGGAATATAGTCTGTGATTGGGTTTACAGTTCTGATTTTAATATTCTGTATTGTGGACGTCATAATTAGACAATTATATTTTTGCACGTACATATTCTTGGGACCCCTCCCCCCACCCTATGCACAAAATTGCCGAAATTCGAAACCCCTCCCCCTCGCTGCATACGTAATTATGTGGACGGCCCCTAAGAGGATATTAAATTGTAGCTGTTAAATGTTTGTTTGCATTTAGATATTATTCATGCTTTACACAAAAGATCATAAAAATGAGAAAGAGAAAACAGTTTCAGGTGTTTCTGGAGAACTCTGAAGCAGTTCAACAGCTCATTCATCCATGCTTGTCTTTATAGGTTCACCAAATTTTTTATTGACAGTGAAGTTTTCTTACTATTTTTTAAGTCTTTTGCTACATTTTATTTCTTGAAGTAGCATTTGATATTATCTGCGACATGTAAAAGCAGTGGCAAAGTTTGGCAGAGGATGGGGATGATGCCATCAAACATTTCTGGCAGTGACTGATATTAATCTACGGGAAGATGCTTTTAAATTAAGGATTTTGAGTTGCAAGGTCTAACACAGAGATTCATTTAGCTGCAGTTAGATATATTACTCATACTCATTTGCAGTCTCGTCGAAGCTGATGTAAAGGACTTAATGAAAAGGTCATTTGAGTTCTGTAGTGCAATGGAAATTTTCACTCAGTTTGTCAGTTTGTTTGGACATCGTTGTATTGTAAGAGTTTTATAGGGCACAAGCTTCATGTGATTTTTTGTTACTCAGAACTAGGAAGTTAAATCTATGTTACTGCTTAGAATTTTTGTAAGCCATGTAATGTAAAAATGGCAATTGTAACAACAATGATGTTCTGAAGGCAGAAACTTAGATAGGTAACACTTGATTAGGCCAGAGTAAAAACTCACATTTCCTACTCATAGCAACATCTATTTGGCTTGGTTGATAGTTTTATATTGTCATAAAGTCTCATCAGGTCGTTCGTTACGAGTTTACTTACTGTTTGTAAAATAAGGATGCCATATGTGCGACTTCTATACATCATTTTATGTGTTTTTTAGTCAATATATTATTCAGGTAGTTTTTTAATTTCTTCATTTGTGTTGATGCTTTTTGAGGTTAAGGTTTCATCATTGTAGCCAATATAAATTTTCTTGTGCATATTGTGAGATGTACTCTATTTTTTGTTGGTTACAATAAAACACTATAAAACACTATTTGATTACAGCAAAATCTAGTTTTTATCATTGTTTGTACTGTACTGCAATGTCTATGAACAATCGTGTAGTGCCTCTTAAACACATCAACACTAATATGCATAATATGAATCATTTGCTGCTGTTTAGCTTTAGCAAGTTTTTGTCTAAATCGATTTACAGTTGGATTTACACGATATTGTATGACCGCATTTTTGTTTAAAGAGTTGTAAAAATTGCTTTGATGTAACAAATCTGAGATGTACTGATCAAATGTTTGCACAGGTCTGTCAAATAGTGAAAGTGTACTTGTGTTGAAAAGTTTCATCAGATAAACTAATTCATTACCCTACATCAGTGATTCCCAACCTGTGTGCCGCGGCACACAGGTTGGGAGTGCAAGTGTGCCGTGGTAAAAATTCTAATATGTTATAAATTAATAATAATTAAAACAAAACTCCACAAAATAGATATAACGGTTTTTTTAAACAGCAAATTTGTTCAATTGATATAGTGAAGAACAGCTCATTGATTTACAAAATGACAAATTTCATCAGTCAACATTTTCCGAAAATAGTTTGAATGAGTTTTGGCTTTCAATTCAGAAATCATAATCTTTGATCAGTTCAAGAGCAGTCAAAAATTCTTGTGCCATTTGCATCTTTGTGGTTTTGTGAATTTAGATTTAGTGTTAATTTAAATCAAATGTAAAAAGAATGCCTTAGAATTGACGATGAAATGCTTGTCGTCTGAGGAGCCTCATTTCAATCTGATTTGCTCTCGAAAGCAGACACTTTGATCATTAACGATTAAAAGTTAAAGTTAATTTGTGCAAATAAATTAATAAATGTTAAATAATTATAATTATTAGAATAGACTAGGTCACTAGACTGAATAGATCACTGAGTATTATTAGACAATTAGAATATTAAAATTAGAATATTATTAGATATTAGTGACAAATATAAAAACGGCAGGGGCCTAAGTATTATTAAGTGTGCCGTGAAAATTTTCATTCACTGCCCTACATGCTAGACTAGACTTGACATGACCACTGATTCTAAACTAGTAGGTATTGATGTCTACCATTGATAGTTGCTTGCCGGTCTCCCCATCTTACAATACAGTACAATTCAACAGCAATTTGATATTGCCCTTCGTACAATATTCAGAAGTGTGCACATGCCTCGATGGCCCAATTGCAGAGAAATTGTGTGCAAAGGACTTGTTTAAGATCCCTGTACAGTTAGTCATTGAACGAAGATTTAACCCTTACTCTTTGTGTTATAGGCCGACCGCTCTAACAAATCGGTCACTGTGCCACTTAAACTCGGATTGTTGAGCTTCAGGTTAAATTTTAGCCTTGTAAGCAAATACAGCTTAATGCAGGTAAAATGTGTGTTTGATTTTGAATGCACTTTTTAACATGAATGGGATCTCATTAATCAGTTTGTTCATATCTAAAAATTTATACCTGCTAATTTTCAATTTATATGGCAAATCCGAAGTATATACTAAGCAACCACTGCATTGTTACAGGTTACTGGTTAAGCCATGTAAAACTATTTTAACAGTGGGTGTGCATAAAGTAAGAAAGTATATTTTTTAATTAAACCGGAAGAGCCACACTTCGGAGTACAGACGTTCATTTAATTCGTTTCAAAAATTTATATAGCGCTTCTTAAGAAACCTTCAACAGACAAACATGATATAACTCACATATGCAAACAAGAAATGGTTCTGCCTCAAACGGTGACGAGAACCTGCAAAAGCTCATGAAGAGAAAACAAAGGGATACACAAAACTGCATCAAATAACAACTGCTCTTGAAAGAGGCTAAAAACGACTAGTAGACCTAGGCCACACAGGACCAACAACAAACATCTTTGCAAGGTATTCCTACCGATCTTGCAGCGATGAAAGATTTGTTTCTGAATGATATTCCACAACATTTTCCCTTGTTTTATGCAAGCCTTTCTTTCATTTTATGCCAATTTGCTCTTGCTTGCTATGTGTCATCTTATTATTGGGACCGTTTTGTCATCTAACAGGATTTGCCCGGGTCTTGGCCCGTATTCCGGCTGATAGGCTAAACGCCTCGGCAGATCGGATCAGCGATTCTGGTGACTGGTACCAATGATGAATTTTCTCAACTGCACATTAACGACGAATTAGGAGTATGGGGAACAGCCATTGATCATAGCGTTGAGCAATTTTTAGTGCATTATTAATATTTTATGGCTACACGTGGACATAATTAACTGACCTGGCTTTATCCGAGCTATCTCTTGCGTTTTGGGAGATACTTCAAGTGGACAATACTGAGCAATTGACACTGGCACAAAATATCATTCGAGTAACTGCAGCGGTCATGCCTGCAGTGACAGCAGTCTTGGCCCGTATTCCGGCTGATAGGCTGGCTGGCAGCAAAACTGGTTTAAAATCTATTGGTAGAAGCACTATGTCGGTATTAAGGGAGATAGGCCTAATTAATTATTTATGTTTAGCAAAGTTGGTACAAGGCTACACTGACACGAGGTAAATTAAAATCTGGGCCTATAAGTTATAGAAATAAATAAATTAAACCTATTATTTTAAACGTAAATAGAAGTTTTGAAATGTAGGAATTTTGTAGAAGTAAATACTGGAAATTATTTGTTAGCGTAAAATGTAGCTGGTCTTATTAGGTAAGAAGCACCTCAAAGGCGACAATTCCTAATAAAGGCTAGGCTATTTAAGTCATTCTGCCACATAGTCAGAAAGTGTATGCAAATATTCTCCCAGTCTGTGACTCCATGTCTCTTTCCGTTTGTGTCTTTCTGTCTGGGTCTCTCTCCCTGGTCCATAGATCAATAGACCATTTCACATATTTTCTAAAATTTACCTTTTAGACCTTAAAATTACCTTGGCTAGACCTCATCAAGTCGAGAAATGTAAGAAAGAATTATCTTCTGTTCCCGGAAAATTGATCGCAATATAAACTCAAATTTTAATCTGCGGCCAGAAAACGCTCCCTACAAAATAATTATTTTGCAGGTGAAGTCATGTGGCTACCATAAGAGCTCAGATGAAAAAAAAGAGGACACACAAAATGTTCGTGAGATCCGGTTAACATCCCGTAGCCGGCTCCTTTTGCTACGCCAATGTTAAGTGTTGTATAAATAAAAGTAGTCAAACTACATAAAATATACTTGTTATTATAAATGGTTTCAATTATATTATACTTTATTGAGTGAGTGTTCAGTACCAGGGATGTGGTCTCAAGAACGCGGTCTTGGTCTTGAGACCGGAAAACTGCGGTCTTGGTCTTGGATGCATCGGTCTTGGTCTCGGACCATCGGTCTTGGTCTCGGTCTCGAATGCTTCGGTCTTGGTCTTGATCTTAAAGGAACGGTCTTGGGATTGGTCTCTGTGTTAAATTAACGTTCTTGGTCATTTGCCATATGTAAGAGTAATGGACCAGATATTTGTCAGTGTTTTTCGATTAGTAGAGATACCGAATGTTTAAGCCCTAAGCGATTTATGGAGTGCTGACCATCTTTATGTACATGTTACTATGGGCAGAAAAATTGCATTTGCAACATAGACAGCCATTTCTAAATTTGCTTTCACAAATAATATTATTTCAAGGTTTGGAACAATCTAATAATTATGTCGTTAGCCACATGTAGACAGTGTTGACCTACAATTCCGAGGTCCGTGTTACAAGCATACCATTCAAACAGAACGTCAACTACTTGTTCAGATGTCTTAAAGTATTTTTTATACCTATCGTATACTGTAAGTAATTTATAGTGTGATGTTCTTAGGCCAAGGGCTGAACCCGCAAAAGTTCAGAGTGCTGGTAAAACTTTTCTGACCATTATTAAGATTAGTATATTCTTCAGCAATAAAATTAATGTTTTAAGCGTGTTATTCTGTTTTAGCATCGTGATAAATTGAATTGTTTTTAAAAAAGAGTATCGGTCCTGGTCTCGGACCACTCGGTCTCGGTTTTGGTCTTTGACCTCTCGGTCTTGAGTTTTGGTCTCATGCCCAACACTGTTCAGTACACTTTACATTACACTGACTGTACACAGAAACAAAACAATGACCAACTTACAAAACAGTAGTGACATCACATTCTCAGTCATTATCACCAGAATCGTCCACATTTGAAGATATTGAGGTTGGGACTGTAGAATGCGCCTGGGGCTAAGCCTGGTTCTGTGTCTATAGTCCGAAGGTTTGATAGTCCGAAGTTTCGATAGTCCGAAGATTGCATTGTGTCCGGTAGATAGGTGATAAGATTGCGGGGTTAATGGTAGCTGGAGCCTAGATTGATGAAAAAAATTTTTTTTTGACTAGAAGCTGGATTGCGCCATTCTTTTCATTCATCCAGCTTCCATTTACGCATGATTCTTTTCATATGAATCCAGCTCTTAGTTTTACACATTCTTTTCATCAATTAATCCAGCTTCTAGTTAAATTAATGTCGGATTATAGAATCTTCGGACTATCGAACCTTCGGATTATCAAGCGGATATTCTGAGCCAAACTGCATTTCTCTGAATAACTGATGGCGTTCAACAAGTTGCTGGGTTGCTGAGATATGTACGAAATTCTATGCCTGGCATAAAGCGTACTGAAGTGTTGTTCTGACATCACATATGAGCCATGTTATGCCCTGCTGCCTCGACTAAATTATCGTACCTGACTGAACTATAGACCAGTGGCTTGTCAAATTGTAGCCTACTCGAGATCAATATTCCTTTAAGAAAATGAGCTGGCCTCTGCAGAGAGCAGTTCTTTTGTCATAGTTGAATGTGATAATGCACAATAAATCGATAACTGCATGACACATAGCAACCAGTCACTACGTTTGTGTAGGCACTTATACATTTTCATTGTGAAGCCTTAAATATGGCAGGCTGTTGTAAAAAAACAGCCACAGGCTTTCTCTATGATCAGCATGGGTGAATTCTAAGAGGTGCAGTAATCATAGTAAGAAGATCTTTGCTTAAGACCAAACGCTAGTGTAAAGGTCTATCAAGAAGATATGTAAGTTGACATTCACTTGCTTGTATTTAGTTACTAGAAAACGGGAGTCTGTTAGAGAGTAAGAATGCTGCAACTTTTATTTGCATTAAATGTGCCTATTGTTGGCTTTTCATAGTTAACTGATTTTGATTTGTGAGAGTTTCTTAACAATGACACAGCTTAGTTTGGTCCTATGTTCAAATCATGTTGTGGCCGGTGATAGAAACTTATGCTTACAGGTGGATTCAGTCCATCAGACCCAAAACAGTAGAGAAACAGCAAAGTCATCAGCTAAGCATAACTCCCATGTTCCTACTGGAACTAATCTTGAAAAATTCAATACTTTATTGGACCATTCTCGTAATGCCCAAGGCACCAAGTAATAGCTACTTCAGATGATATCATGATATGAAAGAAATTCTATAGGTTCTTCTGGAGAAGACAATTGGTGAGAGAGAGAGAGAGGCCATAGTGAGTAAGTAAGGAGCATTTGTGAAAAGTTTTGATCTGAACGACCAAATGGAACTTGGCAGTGAACGCTGCAGTGTGACCTGCATCAGAATGCTTGAGGACCCAAGACTGTCTAGGCATGAGGCACAATGATGGTCACTCTGCAGTCCACAGATCCAAGCAATATATGTGAATAGATAGGAACTTAGCGGAGGTACGCTTTTTCCAATCTACAGCCCTTGAAGCAACAGTTATTATGGACTGATTCAAAGGTCCAGGATATGGAACCAGTTCATTGCAGGACTTGCCGTGTTTGCTTTGCACGCATGTACCAAATTTTTCTGCTTGACAGGTGCGTGTGTGTGCGTATGTGTGCGTGCGTGTAACTTTGCAAAGGCCTTTCAAAGAGTCGTTATGCTCAGCAGGTGCAACCGTGCACACTTTCAATCTTTCAGTTACAAGCCCAGCACAACTAGGCCATATGCAAAATACTATTAGGCCTATACTGTAGGCAATGGTTTAATTGCTCATCCAGAGGTGGCTGATGTCTATCTGGCAGGTATCCGGCCAATAACCCCCTGGGCAACAAACCCCTTCTGGCCTGCAACCCTATAGGAAAATAACCCCCTAGGCCAATTGTAATGCAAATATTGACACTACGGGAGCTGTGTAATCGAGGGCGGGCCGGTGGCTATAGTATTGTTATTGTATTAATGTAATATTTAGTTACAATTGTGACTATTATTTATTCCTAGGAACATTTGACTTACATGATATGACGAGAATATTTAAACCTAGTATTTAAACGTACTGTGTATAAGTAACTATATGGACTTCAGGTGCAGGCGACTCAACCGTTTTTCTAATCGCAACGCTACTACCTTCATTAATTGCTTTAATTAATCAGACACTGCAGTGCAATACCGCATCAGCTCATCTGTCATAAGGGACGACAACCATAGAAGAACGTATAGTGACTGAGAGCGAGAAGTAGACAGGATGTAGATGAGGCCAAGGGGGGTTATTTGCATGGGGAGGATAATTTTCCTATGGGCTACAGACCGGGGGTATTGGCAGGGGTAAATAGCCGGGGGTGGGTGGGTTAATGCCCAGAGGTTATTAACTTAGAACCATCTGGCAAGACTATAACCACTATATTCGGGGTTTGCTATTCCTAGAAGGGCAAAATGTGTGTAACAAGATTGATAGTTGTTACAGGGGGCCAAAGGGGGTTATTTGCATGGGGAGGATAATTTTAAGGTAACATTAAGGTAAATGTGAAATGTAAAGTATTTCTCTGCAGCGGCTGTTGTTATGGCCTCGACCCTGCTCATATTATTCACTGAGAGTTTGATGGGCACATGAGATCCTTAACCACTGCTCGCCCGTTCGAATGGACACCACTCCATTGTGTGTGCATGCTTATGAGTGTGTAGCAGAGGTACAAAAAAACCAAGATTTAAAAAAAATTAAAAGTTGATTTTTTTGGTTTTTTGGTTCTATTTGGTTTTTAAATTTCCTATGGATTTTGTCACAACAGTTTTGCTATAAAAGCATCAAACACAGCATGAAAAAGAGCTCCAACTTGTTTATATAATTAATTAGTTTGATTTCGGACTGAATAACACACAATTAGTAATATAATAGTATAATAATTATTAGATTGAATAAAAATATTTTAACCCAAAAACCCAAAAATTTGCTTCTTTTGTTTTTTGTAAAAAACCAAGAACAAACTAATCAAAAAACCAACAAGTTTGCAGCTCTGGTGTGTAGGCAGGTAGGTAGATGTGTGTGATGTGTATTTTTCATCAAAGCACTTAATGTCATAGTTAAGTACCTCACAAGTACACTGTACACAGAATCATCCATCTCATCTCAGTATTTAACTAGTGCTCTTTGAGACAGTTTGGCAAACATTTACTGGCTTACGTATGTTGGGATGCCACTGACTGTTCTTTATGGCGCTCCATAACTTTTGAATTGTAATTGCAATTCTAAACACATTGGTGCCTGTTCTCTGCTGTTGTGAACCAATGTGCTACCGTACAAACGGAACGTATTTCTTTCTATAACATGCGTAGGCCTACTGTATACTATTCTAATATTAAAACTTATAGCAATTCGATTAGGCCAATACGAATTAATATGCATTTTTAGTAAGTAAGTAAGTATCTCTTACAAAACCTGGCATCACTTGTGATCGTACTTCCCAATTAGCAGAACTTTCCGACCTCCCCTTCCCCTGTGGATTTGTAGACTTGTTTCCTTATCCTCGTGACCTTTGTCTTATTGATATTTATTTTCATTCCATAATCCAAACTCCAGTGATGTCTTGTTTAGTTGGATCGCCATTTTCTGCAGTCCTTCTTGGCTACTTGCCAGCATTGCTTGATCGTCTGTTACAGTTCTGGAAGACATATATCTTCGTTGATTGAAAAGTCAATGTTGATGGATTGATTCCTTCTATCCATAATTCATTTCTTTGATTCAATTTTGTACGCAGAGTTCTTCTTCATCAACTGAAGGAATTATTGATTGAGCAGTTGGCTGGTCAGTTCGTTGTTTGACTGGCCAGTTCATTGGTTGGCTGACCAACTCTTGGTTGGCTCGCCAATTCATTGGTTGGCTGGCCAACTCTTGGTTGGCTCACAAATTCATTGGTTGGCTGGCCAACTCATTGTTTGACTGGTCAGTTTATTGGTTGGTGGAAAGTTCATTGGTTGGTTGGCCAGTTTATAGTTTGCTACCCAGTGTGTAGTTTGTATGACTAGTTCATTGGTTGGATGACCAGTTAATTGGTTGGCAAGTTCATTGTTTGACTGATAAGTTCATTATTTGCCTGGCTAGTAGTAGTATATGGCTAGTATATTTATTATCTGAATAGTTTGTTCTTTGACTGGTCAGTTTATTGGTTGGGTGGCCAGTTCATTGCTTGATTGGCTAGTATATTAGTTAGCTGGATAGTTCATTGTTTGGCTGATCGGTTCATTGGTTCATTGTGCGCCAGTCAATTATTTGAGGTAAAATGGTTGACTTGCCAGGTCATTGGTTGATTGATTCAGGTGATTCTAGCTACTGAGTTTGAATTTGTTCAATTTTTAGATACCATGAAATGAAATTTCGTCTGGAGCTTTTCCATGTCTCTGAATGATGTGGTTGACATTATGCTTCATTGCGTCTGTTATATTAGTCTTAGTTTGGCTGGTAAGTTCATTTCAGTTCAGAACATGAAATCTGCGTTAAAAGGCAAAATCTTTTTGACTAAAGCCGGTCATCACTGTTGTCATCTTTCTGTCTGTGTTGTATCGACTTTTAATTTTTTCCAGTTATAACAAATATACATGGTGGGACTTTGTAAAGACACTCGTTTTTAGGGTCATCACCTGACAGTAGACTAATTACAGGATAGGCCTACTAGACACAAGGTAGGCATACTAGACACATGGTAGGCCTACTAGACACAGGGTAGGCCTACTAGACACAGGATAGGCCTACTAGAAACAGGGTAGGCCTACCCTGTGTCTGGTAGGCCTACCCTGTTTACAGTAGGCCTACCCTGTGTCTAGTGGGCCTACCCTGTGTCTAGTAGGCCTACCCTGTTCTAGTAGGCCTACCATGTGTCTAGTAGGCCTACCATGTGTCTAGTAGGCCTACCCTGTTCTGGTAGGCCTGCCCTGTGTCTAGTAGGCCTACCCTTTGTCTAGTATTCCTACCTTGTGTCTAGTAGGCTGACCCTGGTATGCTGTCACCATCCTGTAGTCAATAGTGTAGCATACTATTTCTGGGGATACTATCTTCAGCTAAAGACTTTACAAATTACACTGCTTGGTGACAGAAAAAGTGTTTGCAAAAGATGATGTGTGATCTTGATGTTTGGATCCAGTAGATTCCATTCCTTCAGTCAAAGGATCAAGTAAGAATTACCAAAGTGGCCCACATGTTATCCATGGCCGAGACATGGTGGTGCTTTGATGGACAGAACTTCAGGAGCATGGTAGATTGTAGTCGGTTTAATGCGACTGCATCATTCACCTGAGGACAGCCCTACCTTCCAGCAATTATATAGAAAGGAGAATGAGAACCTCTTTGCAGCTGTCCTTCTTGATCAGGGCCATGTTGAACCCACTCTATAGGAGTGAACGTTTGCTGACAATAGTGTGGTATGTTACTTAAATGTCTTGTAAATCAAAGTGGGGTATAAGCAGTTTGTCGAATTAAAGAATATAGGGCAAAGGTGCATTTTAGCATATTTAATTATTTCATTGAATATAATATCATGTATGTTAGCTTAGAATACATTCAAAATAGGTGGATATGACGTGAATGGATGTCCAGTAATATGTCATGTTGCATTTGGGGCCAGGGCAAAGGGCTCATGGCAGCCCACAGGCATCCTGCTGGTCGGCCACTAGTCACATAGAGTGATCATCCTCCCACGAGACCAGAGCGGTGGTACCAGGAGTTGGGGGCCCATATGGGGCCAAAAAGGTAAAAGTGCATTTGGGCCCAAAATCCTGGCACCACAGAGTTATATGATGTACTACCAAGAAAGATAATGTTTTGCAAACTTCTGTGGTGGCGTGGCTTGGGGCCCCGTATGGCGTGCTGCCGGCAGGGATGTGTTTTGTGGACTTCTGTGGTGACCCGGGGTCCCACATAGCATGTGGATTCCTTGTGTTGGTCACTCTGGTATCACGGGAGGCTGATCACCCAACGCGACCAGTGGCCGACCAACATGGGAACATTACATTACATGGCTGTGAACCATGCAAGGTAAATCATTCTTTCAAAATGCCTTTCTGTATCCAGAGCTAAAATGCTTCCATGTTTAAAGGGACTTTTCCAGATACCCCTGAGAGTGAGATCTTACTTTCCAGATGTTTAAACAATAATAATAATAGCAACGGTCAGTTTGTTGTTTAGTCGATCAGTCAGTTGCTCCAAATAAAATTGAGTGGTCACTTGTGGATGGTGTACTCTATGCTGTTTTGCTTGCATACTTACGTATTTTGTTCTTCAGTTGAACGAGTTGTTTGCTGGCATTGTGTTTGGTTACATTTTCATTGTTAAAGTTCTAATTAGATGACTAGGTCCTGACCTGTCGTGAGTTGTTTAGTTACTTGACTGATTGAGTAGCTGTTTTGTCTAGCCTTGTCTGGTGTTGGTTGATTTATCAATTCAATGCTTGTCTGGACATCAGAGCATTTTAAAAACATTTTGTAGAAGTATAGGCAGGTTATCCAGTTGGCCTATGTTTCAGCAAAGTTCAAGCATGTGTCAAATGTGTGAGATTTAATTTGTAATTTTCAGTTAAGTGCCAAGGAAGAGACATTGCCAACAAATCTGAAAAGTATTTGTGAAAAAAACAACAAGCATGGTGTACAGAAAAAGTTTAAAAGGAAGAACGCGAAACAGCTCCCAACTTCAGCAGGCGAGATTCAAGCAGAGGAGAGAGATAGAAATCACGTAAAGGAAAGCAGAAGTTCTCAGATACCAAGTAGTAAATCAAAGTTTAAATGGAAGAAACTTAAAAGGAAGAATGAGGTACAGCTTCAAACTTCAGAAAGTGAAATCCCAACAGAGGAGAGAGATGAAGCTACCTTGACAGAAAGCAGACGTTTTAAGCTGCCAAGTAGCAATTCAACAGAAGTGTTGATGGAACATGTTAAAAATGAGATAGAGGAAGATGGTGAGATGGAAAATAATGGAAAGCTAGAATGTAAAGTAGGCAGTGATGAAGCGAACATTGGCGTGGTTCAAGCAGAAAACAATTTCCAGCAGTTACAGTTACAAAGAGATCTTTGCACAAACTCTGGGAAGTCACCTGAAGTTCTTATTCGTGATCCTAAGAACATTTTTTGGCAAGAAAGTAAAAAATACAGGCATAATCCTTGTATTTCTTCTGTTCAAATGTTTAATGAACTATCACACAAGAACCAAAATATTTCCTTCTCTTGTGAAAAATGTTTGGCAATTGATGAAGACCATCCTGAAGACTGGCTTCACTTAACCCAATTGGATCATGTCTGTGGGAAGGATCGTCTGTTTTGTAAGAAGTCTGATGAATTGGGATATTTCATCCGTTGTCGTCCACTGCACTATAGACCATTAGAGAATAGTTCATTGTGTAGTGGTAGATGTGAACTCAGTAGCAGTCATTGTAACCTTGGATCAGAGTGTCTGTTACCACACAGTGTAGAAGAAAAACGGCTTTGGGAGATAGATTTCAATATGAGAAACTCTCATATCGAAATATCAAAATATTCAGATCAAAATCTTACTCCCATTCAACAGTTTATTCATGATTTGGAGAATTCATCACTAAGAACAGAGTATCTTGTTAGGCACATGAGTGAAACGTTCTCTGTGGATTTTAAGCTTCTTTGCAGGACTTGCTTTGAAAGAGATGAAAGTCGTAAGCAGATCAGAAAAGCACGACATGTGCCTATGTGTGTGAATGGTCACTGGTGGAATGAAAATAATGTCTTAGTTTTGGAAAGAAGCAAAGGAGCAGGTGAAGTGTTAGGTACATTTGAAACTCTTTCAGCGGAGAATAACGATGCTGATGAAGAAATGGTTCGGTGTCTTTGTACTCTGAAGGAATCTGGAATAACATCGGAGGAAATAGCAGAAGAAGGACGTAGACACAAACAGCGCATCAGGTCCAATTTGAAAGGACCAGATCCACACAAAGTGAAGATATTTGACAGCTTATATTCATCTGTTTCTTTAGCTGCTTGCTGCTTTGATGAAGATGTTGATGATATCTTGGATCCCAATGCATTTAGTGAAGACACAGGTGATTTGGTATATAGTTTGGATGAGGGGATGAAGCAAAATTCTTATTACAACCTCTCTTGTAGCTCTGCAATTACAAAAAAGAACGTGGAAAGAGGTACTATTCACTTGCATGGAGTCAATTTTGCAACTTGCATAATAGAAGATGGAGATAGTAGATGTGTAGTCGAAATGAATGGGAGAGCAAACTGTGGCCCTACTTTTGACGGTGACTTTGTTGAAATTGAATTGATAGAGACTAATAACTCTGGTGAAAGTGCCACGAGAAAAGGAACTGTAGTCGCCATTTTGAAGCGTAACACCCATCGGACAGCCCGTACTTTTGTATGCACGGTTGACAGGCATCGTGGGAATCTGATGACTCCTATATGTGGAACTCTTCCTAGGTTCCATGTGTTTGATAAACATAATGAAAGACAATCTGTAAGAGAAAACAAATTTCACTACATTACTGTATACTCAATGGAAAGTGGAAAACTGAAACAAATTAGAACCATGCATTTACAAGATGCACTGCAAGCAAACATGTTGTTTGTTGTTAAATATCTTAAATGGACAGAATCATTTCCATATCCGCTTGGATATGTTTGTAAGACAATTCGAAGTGGAATAGATCGTGAGTCAAGTCGTACAGTACTTAATCTCATACATGAGATACCAACAGGGGCTAGCCAAAGTTCTGAGCAGTCGAACACAGAATTTGTTGATATTCAACAAAGCGAAATTGATTCAAGGGAAGACTTAACAAGTGAATTTACAATATCAATAGATCACAAATACACAGTCTGCATTGATGATGCATTTACTGTCAAGAAAACTCCTTGTAGCGGTTTTTTCGATGTTTGGGTACATATTACTGATGTAAGTTTCACTATTCATAAAGACAGCAAAAGCGATAAAATAGCTGCAAGTCAGATGCAATCTGTGTACTATGAGGAGCATGGAAGCAAACCATCTCACATGTTTCCTGCTGAGCTAGCAACAAATTACTTGAGCCTCATGGAGAATAAAAGACGTCGTGCCATTAGTGTCCATTTTAAATTCGACTCCAACTATGAGTTGGTCAGCAATCCACCAGATGTAATTAGGTCCATTGTAACTAATGACAAGAAGTTGACCTACGAGAGAGCACAAAAAATCATAAAACAAAAGCGAAAAGCAAACCTTGACATGTTAACAGATGAAGTTGAAAAGAACGTATTATACTTGTATCACATTGCAAAGAAGTTAAAAGCCAAAAGAATAAAAAATGCTCAACATTACTATGACTATAAAATTGGTTACAAATTGAATTGCCATTCTGTTGGTGATCCATTCTCCTCTGCTTGTTGCCATAATTCACAGTGGATTGTCGAAGAATTTATGATCCTTACAAATAAGGAAATAGCAAAATTTCTGGTGGACGAACTAAGAATTAATGAGGATGAAGTGGAGTCTTTGCCCTTTGTCCAGCAGAAGGAACCGGATGTTTTGAAACAGAATGAGTGGAAGAGCAGGCATGCCAATATAAACAAAATGTCTTTCTTTTTTCATCAGTTTGAAAGACTGCATCTGCTGAGTAGTCCTGACACTTTGAGTCATGTCTGGATGTTGGACTGTGCTTGGAAAGCACTTATGAATGCACTCGAATCTCACGATGCACAGAGAATTCGAATGATCGTGGGCTCAGAGCACCTGCATCCATTTCATTCTCTGGCCCTTAAAGAGTGGTTTGACATACAGGAGCCTTCCGAATATGCCTGTTCTGGCACAGAGTCACAACATTATGGACTTCATGTCTCTCACTATGTCCATTTTACAGCCCCAATTCGTAGATACATGGACGTTGTTGTACACAGACTGGTGACTGCTGCTCTTGACAATGCTGTTTTGCCATACTCGACAGAGGAGCTTCAAGATGTTTGTAAGAAGGCTAATTTGAGAAGAAAAGATCTCAAGTCACACAAAGCAGCATGGAGTTTAGTCAAAATAGCAGACATGTTATCAACACCACATTTCCTTCCTAGTGTTGTCCGGAGTCTGACTTCATCTGGCATCTTACTTGAAATGCCGCACTTTTTGCTTAGAAAGGGCAGCACATCAAAAGAAGGAAAAAGAAGTGCAAAAGAAAGAAAGTTCCATACTATCAGATACAGCAATCTTATGGTGCATGGCTTTCATAGCCCGACAAAGTTGAACGAAGACATTCTTTCTGCTGGACAGAGTCCATCTGTCAATGAGATAAAGTCTGTAAATGTGATGTGGAAGAAGAAATATTTTGACATAAAAGAAACGAGAACAGTGAATGCTCGAACAAAAGTTAGGAAGAGAAAAGAGAGCGATCCAGAATTTATGCTCAGTGTTGAACACTATGGAAAGAGGATCGAGTCACATGCTT
Source organism: Bimastos eiseni (assembly GCA_959347315.1). Classification (NCBI taxonomy): domain Eukaryota; kingdom Metazoa; phylum Annelida; class Clitellata; order Crassiclitellata; family Lumbricidae; genus Bimastos; species Bimastos eiseni. The sequence continues at coordinate 30,236,975 of OY365812.1, read as the reverse complement.
GGTCAGCCATCCAAAATGTAATTGTTGCTGAAGAAAATGATTCTGCATTGGTAAATAAAATGAAGGATACAATCAGGCACTTATCTGAAAATAATGAGTTACATACTACTGAAAGTAGTGAAGAGAGTAAGTTTGTGTCCGAGGTCACATCTGAGATGGGTTGTGTAGAAACAAAAAATCTCCCATTGGTCAACAAAAATGTTTACTTTTCTTTGACTCTGCTGCCTGGTTCTATTCTTCCTGTTCAGTTTGGCAAGGTGGTTCAGATGGATGTGGATGGGGTGCTGCAACCAGAAATCAGACTCGTCCATCTAGCCAACGGAAAAGACATCTGTCTTGAGCACCACTGTAAACCACTTTGCTGTTTTCCAGTGTCCACTGGTAGAACCATGCGACTGACAAAGTATATCTCCGTTGAACAATACATAGAAACATGGAGTCCTATTCTGGAACTTCAAGCAGTGACAAATGCTACTAGCGATGTGAATACCATTTTGTGTAACCATGTTCCTACAAAATTTGAAAGGGATGGATCATCATTCATTGGTTTCTGCAAACTGCCAGAAAAATTCTGTCAGAGGCGCCAATTACAAGTTTCTATGCAGTTAGCTAAGCATGAAATAAATGACTATCTTTGTATTAGATGGGAAACTTCAAAGGCATTGATTAAAAACTTTGTACCTAGTGTGTGGGTCTGCCATGCAGTGACTGTTGGGGCAGAACTCAAAAATGGTGATGTAGTGTTGTGGTTTAAAATCTGCCGTTCTGACACTGAACCTCCTGATCAGATTCTCCGAAAGCAGAACTACTGTACAGTAGAGTTTCTTCCACGCATATTGCCTGACAGGTGAGCATCAGATTAACATTATGATCAACTTAATCATTTTTCAATATTTTAAGAAATAAGTGTTAAAAAGCAAACAGAATTATTCTAGATATTAACTTACCTATGGGCACTTTATAATGGGATATCAGCACTTTGGACTCTTTGCCATATAAAGCTGTTCATAGCATGATGGCAGACAGATTGACCAAGTGCTCGTTTGGAGACAACCCATGATGACCATCTGGACCAACTGGATATCCACAGTTACTAATGTAGGTGGCAAATATCAAGGTCCAAACAAAGACTTCTAACCACTTGCACTATTGTTATTATCATTATTATTATTACTAGCTGTTAACCCGTGAAAAGTCACAGGTCGTACTTAATTTTAAGCTATATTACATGACGTATAGCTCAGACAGGGTTAGGGATAGTATCGTTTTCACACATATTATGCAAAAAACTTTTGGCCTCAGAAGTTATTTTTGTGTGAGTTGAGAGGTCGAAGTTTAGACCGCAGAAGCTCCACGCAATAATAAAAAAATTATATAACCAACTCATAAATGCTGCACGTCAAATGCAGTGACTTTTGCACTGCATGTAGCCTATTTAGGTCAACTTTATTTGCAAACGACGACAACGCAGACAGTAGCAACGTCTGCACGCTGCATATTAAGGACGGCTTCTGTCCAACCATGCGCCTTGAATACGACAGACAAACACGTGACGTAGGTAATTATTATTGTTGATTATTATTATTATTATTATTATTATTATCTCCAAGGTAAGTGTAATTCTTGGGAGTCTGGAAAAGTAAAAAATAATGGAAAACCCTTAAGGAACAGAGATCCCACTAGCAGGGTCACCCAATTACGGAGATGAAATTAACTATAGTGGTGGATGACGAATTGGGTATACTCGATAATGTGGTAAAGTTTCTAGACTTAACTAGTTAATTAATATAAAGCATTCAGACTAAACAGATATCAATGAAATGGACACTTCATGTAGAGTGGGTCAATAAGTGTTTACGGAGTCAGTATTTAAGCATTTCATAGTGGTTTATATTCTGTATTTCGTGTGGTAAGCAATTCCAGGCCATTGGACCAGTATATGTAATTGAGAATTTAGGTGTGTGCTTGTAGGAGGAAAGATAATCATTAACATTTTTAAGACAATATGGATTAGCTAATTTAAGTGGCTTGAGGTAGTTCAGAAAAGCAGATGATAGTAATCTATTCATAAATCTAGATACAAATTCATTGGCCTGATATAGTGTTATATGGGATACTTGGAATATGGGAAGAGAAGAGGTATCTGACAAGGAGATTTTCCTAATGATTTGAAATGCTCGATTTTGAAGTGCAACTAATCTATTCAACAGTGAGTGATAGTTTGCTGCCCAAATTACATTGCAGTAGGTTAAGTAGGGATGAATTAGGGCAAAGTAAAGATTCATGCAAATTTTTTTAGGTATTAGGTATGCGATGCATGATATAATCTCAATATTTTAAGATATTTTTTAGGAGATTTTCAATATGCGTGTTTTAAGTAAGGAATTGGTCGGTATATACCCTAGGAATTTCGTAGATTTGACTGCAGGCAACGGTGTATCAGCAAGTTTCAACTGTACTTCAGTAGAGGGGATTTCTTTGGGATGTGAGGTAAAGCAGATGTAATTAGTTTTCGTTGCATTGAGAGTAAGTCCATTGGCAAGAAACCAGTCATAAACTAAAACAAGCTCTGGATTTGAAGGATGAGATCAGTTGCTCATAGGAAGGGTTGGATGCAAGAATGCTAGTATCATTGGCAAACAATAGAAATCTAAGAGTGGTGAGACATTGGACAAGTCATTAATGAACAGTAAGAAGAGGAGTGCTCCCAAGACAGAACCATGCAGAGCACCATATTTTATAAACATGACTGACGAAACTACTCCATTGCAAAAAACATATTGGGATCTGTTGCTTAGGATTGCCGCTTGACTGATGAATTGATACGGGTATCGGTTGGAATGCGATAACTTTTCAACCAGTCTAGAGCTAAATGTCGAATTCCAAAAATGTCTATGTTTATATTCAGACTGGCATCTCTTCCTGCGCTATCCAATAAGCAAACACTTCTGTGTAATGCTTCACTGCTCTCTTCTATTAGGTCTATGTCATCAGCAAATCTCAGGTTATTAATCATCTCTCCCTGTATTGATATTTCTGTGCCATTGTCCTGAATGCAATCCATCACCAGGGATGTGGTCTCAAGACCGTGGTCTTGGTCTCGAGACGATCTCGAGACTGTCTCGAGACTGGAAAACTGTGGTCTTGGTCTTGAATGCATCGGTCTTGGTCTTGGTCATAAAGTAATGGTCTTGAGATTGGTCTCCATCTTAGATTGGTGTTCTTGGTCATTTGCCATATCAGAGCAATTTTTTTATATTTGTAGGTTATTTTCAATTATTAGAGACACCTGATGTTTAGGCCGTACGCGATTGCTATCGATTTATGGCGTGCGGACCATCTATATATGTATGTTACCATGCTCAAGCTCCCTACACAGTGACTCCCCGGACAAGGGTCGAACCCGCTCGCTCACCACTCTAACCGATCGGCCACTGTGCCAAACAGTGTGATATTCTCAGGGTGTGGTATTCTCAGGCCAAAGCCAAGGGCTGAACCCGTAAAAGTTCAGAGTGGTAAAACTCGGTAAAACTTTTTTTCTGGACCATTATTAAGATCAAAGTAAGTAAAGTAGGTAAAGTTAAGTAAAACTTTCTTCTGGACCATTATTAAGATTAGTATTCTTCAGCAATAAAATAAATGTTTTAAGCATGTTATTCCATTTTAGTGACTTAATAAATTGAATTGTTTATAAAAAAGAGTATCAGTCTTGGTCTTGGTCTCGGACCATCGGTCTCGGTCTCGAACCACCCGGTATCGGTCTTGGACCTCTCAGTCTTGGTCTCTAGGGTTTGGTCTCGTGCCCAACACTGTGACCATCACTCTCTCCCACCCAAGTATCCTATAACCATCCTGTAGTTTGCCATCTTCTCTGGCGGGAAGGATAGCCGCTTGTTCGCTCTTCCAAACAATCTCCGTATGATGTCATTCAGCATGTTATACTGGTGTTGTCTACCAGCATTTTTTCTGTAGGCAAGACAATGAAATCCCCTGGCGTCGACTCCCTTGCCACAGTGACACTAGTTTGCATTTCAACCGATATCCGTATCAATTCATCAGTCAAGCGGCAATCCAATGCTGAGAGGCTAGCAATGTGTCCCATGTGTGGTGCTCAAGAGGCTAAGAAACAAGCTGTGTCTAGCGCATTGTTCACAGACTCATTCAGAGTTGACCATGCCTTATTTGCCAACGGCTATCATATTCTATTCTACAGTTAGCTACTGATCCTGTTGGTATTTACTCTAACCGATCATCCTACTGCCAATCTTTCTCAACCCCCGGTCACTACTCATCTCAAGTTCTCCATCACTTTACCACGTCTCTGGAACGACACCTGCCTTAACAGCTACTCTGCCTCCTCTGACCCTATGGTGACTGTCATAGGGGACCTCCTTTGGACAACCCTTAAGACTTGATGCAGCTCTCGTTAATTATCTGCTCTTGGCCCTTGAGTGGAACTTTAGACATTTGAAGATTACGATTACAGTTACTATTGATTCATTATATGGTACAAAACTATTCCATTCACCAATTGGTTATGAAATCGAAACAGAATGTTTTAATGCAGTCTAGGGTGCATGATTATTTAACAAGATTTTTATAATTAGTGCTTAATCTGTGAAAACAGGCGCATGGCAAAAGCATTGTATGGACTTAGAGAAGCTTCTCAGCTGTGTCAAGGTATTGTTCTTGGTGGAAATCACTTCAGTAAGTCTCTCATTTTAGCATTTCAGTTATTGATTAATATACTGATGCTCTTAATTCTCTCTTTGTGTCCACTTTTACGCTATTGAATGAAAACAGATAGCATCTACTTAAGTTAAGTTTGTGAAGAAAAACATGACTTGTGCTCATTTAACTTCTAGAAACCAACATTTGTGGTAATTTTATTTGACAATCTTGGGGCTTTGGTTCAGTGGAGGGCATAATATATCCATTAATGTTGCCAACTCTGAACAAGCCCCTTCCGGGACATTTCCCAGTTTCCCATGTGATCAATAGCAAATCGCTTAGATTTCCAATTCAGAATAAACCCATGACGGGACATCTCCCAGTTCCCACTATGATGAATGATTATGCGTTCATTGTTCCCATCCATTCGAAAACTAAAGGTACTGGTATCAAACATAAACAAACCGCATTCCGCTAGGCTTATGAAATGAAAGTTTTTGATGGGTTGAGTCGGAGGCGGTTTGTTGACATTCAAACCTCGAGGGCACCGACTGCCACTGAGTCTGACTCATTGCCCGAACAGAAGCTGAGGCATTACAAGCCATTCAGTGTAGCGTCATCAGCATAAAGGTAACCCAGCACAGCAATGGCATAAGGACAAAAGCAATTTCAAAAGAGTGGATTACGTGCAGAAATGGACACGACAGCACCGAGCCCCGAGGAAGGCCATAAGGGGAAGGGACCCACGTCGACCTGGAGGACCCATGGAGCACAAAAATGGAGAGCTCCCTAACGAATGATGTCCATACAGGCCAAACTAAATCTGTTTCCGCTTAAGCAAAATATCATGATCAACATGTGTCAAAAGCGGCACTGATGTCAAATATGGCCAGTAGAGTGAGCTGTGAATTATCTATAGCCCCAAACATGTTGCAAAGGAGACGGAGTAACAGCGTCTCATTTGAGTGACCTTTCTGTAAGCTAGATTGGCATTCCGGAAGCAACTTGTTTCACTCTAAATAAACAGTGAGCTTGTTCGCAACGATTTTTTAGAATGATTTTCGAGATACATGTAACATTTGCAATCGGTCAAAATTGACGGTATCAGATGAGTCAAGTCACTACGCTTGAGGATAGGAACCAGATGAATCAGTTGAGGATAGGAACCAGATGAATCAGTTGAGGATAGGAACCAGATGAATCAAGTCAATACGCTTGAGGATAGGAACCAGAATTGAGCGTTTCTGCGAAGGTGGTAGAACTCTGTCCTGGATAGATCGGTTGCAGAGAAAGGTGAGAAATGGAAGTAGGTTTAGAATGTCCACAAACTCCTGGAGCAAAAACGTCAGAGAGGGTCAGGTTCACAGGATTTTGGTGAAGAGGTGAGAATGATGCGGCATAGCTCAGCACTAGTAATGGGAACCATGGTAGACAGTCTGCAGTCAATAGGGTGGAAAAACGTTGGGGTAGAGTCAACAGTGTCCTGTCGAATGCCGACGATCTTAGTTGCGAACGAGGCTGTGAAAGATGGAGCATCAGTCTGTCTGTCAGCCCGGCGCCGGCCAAGAAAGGCATCAAATAAATAATGGCGACGCTGCAAGGACGCAAAATACGCAATTGCGTCCCAAAAAAAGATAAAAAATCACCAAAAGTATTTCTAAAAAATTTCTCAACGAAACTTTTGAGTTTGTTATTTTTACTGAGACTGTTTCGGCCTCTATTGTAAACCACAGGTGTGTTATCTGATCGCCTCTCATTGGAAGATATCGATATATTAGAAGTTTTGTCTCTGATTAATGCACTTCGAGTTCAGCTCTGCAACGACCGTTCAAATGCTGGCTTTGAAGCAATTGTTGGCAATCAGCAACACAGTTCGCAGCTGAGCACCAAATTGACGTTCAAACAGTGATGCCAAATCGTCGTTCATACATCAGCAGGCGCATTGATGACGTTCCTGGTACACAACACTTTCATGCCACTGTTGCTGATCGATATATAGGTGCGACATATGTGCCCAATAACGCTGTTTATGATAACCTGATGAGAAGCGTCGACGACCGTTTCAATGATGAAACTGAGCCACTACTGGTGCTGCATACTCGGCTCTTTATCCAAATCATCTGCTGAGTGATTCTAATGAAGAAAGCTTGAAGAAGATATCAGATCCAGTAACATTCTACGGCGACGGTTTAGCCATTGTCTTTTATATACTGACAGGCCGTAATGCTCACTATATTTGGGCGTGTGACGTTGGGCGTGTGACGTCACACGCCTGGTCCGTCATCGTTTTACTGCAGACGTGTAAACATTTGAGGCGATTATCGTTTATTTTTGAATTTCCTTGCGAGTTAGCTATAATATCGTTGTAAATTTAATGTTAAGTTGTGAGGTTTGTAATCAAGTTATACATCCTTATTATTTGTTAGAACATATAAATATAAATAATAGAAGTTTGGTTCTATCGTCGTTGTGGATCGATGTCTTTGGGCTACACTTCGAATTACCAGACGCCCTGCATGTCCCCCTCTGTCCGACAGGCAAAGCTAAAAACGTGAAAATGTATGTTGTATGTTTCTTGAATGTGCCTGTTATTGGCAACGAGAATTTGTGTGTGGGCTTGTAAAAGAAGTAGGCCTGCGGTCACCCTGTCAACGGCGGTCCCAAATTCTAATTTCAAAGGAGTCTAATCTACATAGTATTTTAAAGCAAGACACACCGTGTAATAATTTCACCCATCCAGCTTCTTCTTTGACACGATTCTTTTCATAAATCCTGCTTCTACTTAAGCTAAAACTTATTTGTCAGCATAAAATATAAAACACAGTACGCGATATTGTTAAAATAATTACTTAATAATTTGGGACCGCATGTTATCAGAATGGAGCAATTGATTGCTTACTTACTTATAAATGACAAAGAGCCTCAGTTGATTTCATGTGCAACTTTTCCAATGTGACTTCGTTTTTGGTTACTTAGGAGAACTTCTGATTACACGGTCCGTCAAGCTGTATCCGGGCAACCCTCGTAATACTAAAATACATATTCTCACTTTCAGAGGATTTATTTTTCTTGAAGTTGGAGAATTGTTATGTAACGTCATTGTTGTGTAACAAGATGTAGTTCTAACTACAAACGGAAGAATGAGAGATCAGATTGTACCCCTCAACTTTTAGCATACTCAGTGAATGTAAAGGAAATGAAGAGTAGTTACAAAACTGGTTGCAAAGAGACAATTTCCCTCTAAACGTCAATACGGTTATCTGCATTAATAACTTAGCTGAAGAATTTGTCATTAGAATGGACACTGCTGTGTGTCCTGATGGATCTATACTTAGTGTTCCTCGAAGAATTCCCAAGCTAGCAAGGGATGCGTTTCCATCTATTTTTCTCAACTGTCCATCATACTTGTCATCAGAACCTTCAAAGAAGAGAAAGAAACCAGAGGATAGACTTTCTGAGATGCAGGCCAGAGATAATCAGGCAGTACAACAATGGATGAATCTGGACAAGATTATATCATTTCAGGAGTTTTGCTTGAACTTTATGAAACATATCCTGCAAACTTCCCTATGAAACTTTAAGGTGACAGACAATTGCTTGTTATGCTATATTCTAGATATATCTGATGTGCCTCACATTAGAATCAGCATTCGAGTAACTGATGCTGTGTCTGTTATCATTTGCTGTGAGGGCTTTAGGGTTAATGACGATAACTTGGAGTGGGTGATAGGTAATAAAGGAAAACTTGATTCTTATTCCAAATTCACTAGCCTTTTGAGTCATTACCAGGGCTGGGAAATTGGGAAGGTTGCTTTCAAAGGTAAAGTAGAAATGGCTTTAGTTCTGTTGCATGATATGTTCAAGCAACAATGTTTACTTGTCAGTAGCAGATTTCCTGAAGATGATGGTGCTGGTGATGCTGATGATGAAGATGGCAGCAACGTTATTAGTAACTTTAAGTACATTCGTGTTCTCAAACATGTTATCCAGCAGTTGGAGTAATTGCAGCAATGCAAGACTAAATACTGTGGTGATTATTTACACTGGGCATTTCAGATGTTTTTGCTGTCACCTTCTGCATATGGTTTCTTACGTGACAGTTCTCTGATGTTGCCTCACCCGGTTTATTTACGTAAACTTTCATCGTGGTTTACTGTTGAACCTGGTACTGAATGTAGTGCTCACATAACTTATCTGACAAAGAAGTGTCAACTGCTTGAGCCACATGAACGATATGTGTCTATGCTGCTTGATGAGATTTATGTTCAGCCTTAAGTTTCATACAAGGGTGGAAACGTTAAAGGCTTTGCTTCAAATTGTGACATGACCCAGGCAACCACTGTCCAAGCATTTATGATTTGTTCTATATTGTCTCAAAGAAAAGATATTGTAGGGCTTTAGTGCCTGTTAAGAACTTAACAGCACCCTATCTGAAAGATGTAACTATGAATGTCTTAAGAATGATTGAAAAGGCAGGATTCGGGGTTGTTTCCTTGATATCTGATAATAACCAAGTTAATGGTAATTTGTTTAGGTTGCTATGTGATGGTTTGTTGCAACCTTCCATCGATCACCCATGTGACAACAGCAGGAAACTTTTTTCCTGTTTGACACTGTGCATTTGTTCAAATGTATCAGAAATAATTGGATCAACCAAAAAGACAGTGACCAGACATTAATTTTTCCTGACATGCTAGATTCAAATATGCTTAAAAAGACAAAGTTCAATGTTCTGAAGCAGTTGCATGAGAATGAAAAGGACAATCTTGTTAAACTTGCACCGTCCTTATCATATAAGGCATTGCACCCATCAAACACTGAACGACAAAGTGTACCAGTGATGTTGTGTATTTTCAATGAGAAAGTGGTTGCTGCACTTAAATTGCTTTCACAACAGCAACTTCCTAATGTCAACAAAACTGATGTTGATGAAACACTTGTATTTGTTGATCTAATAGTGTCATTGTGGAAAATGTTAAATGTTAAACATCCTTTCAAAGGTAGAAATCTTCGTGATGAGAAATGTGACCCTATAAGAAAAGTTGATGACCATCAGTTACTGTATTTTGATAGAGTTATTCAGTGACTTCAAACATGGGAGGCAATGAACACTGGCAGTGGGAATGGGATGCTTACAAGAGAAACTGCATCTGCTCTGCAGCATACTTTGAAGACAATGGTTCTTTTAGTCAGATATCTCCTTGAAAGTCTTGACTTTAAGTATGTTCTTACAGGCAAATTTCAAACTGACTACTTATACTACAGATTTTCCCAGTACAGGCGACTAGCTGGAACTAATTTTCATATTTCTGTGCGTGAAATCATAGAATGTGAGAAAAAATTGAAGCTTAGCAGTATACTGCACATAAATTCTGCATCGCAGGGCAAAATCTGAATAAAAAAATTTGCAAATGGCTGTTTTATGGAGGAAAAGTCAGATAATGTAATAGATTGTGACATAAGTGGTTTTGAAGGAGTGCTGAATGACTGCAGTTTAATAAGTGTCTCAGATCCCAAAATTCAATTTTTTTTTCTTGCTGGATACATTGGTAAAAAAATAAAGAAGTCTGTTGCATGTAGAACTTGTGTTGCTGCCTTTGTGACAACAGATGTGATGGCGTGTGACACTGCAAGTACGATTTTTTCTTACTTGGAAGCACTAGACAGAGGAGGTCTGACCTGGCCAACGCAAGAAATGGTTGATGTTGTAGTGAAAGTTTTCTGTATATTCCAGTGTTTTGTATCAACAGCTTACGAGCACAAATTTGTTAGTGCAACAAATCAGAAAAATATACTTATTTCTGTATCTATGAAAAGTTTCTTACAGCATTCACTTATGCCTGGTGTTTATGATTGTGGTCATCATTTTTCAGACTTTATTTGTGTAATTGCTAGTAAAATGGCCAATATCTTGCTTACCAGTTACTGCAAAAAATTGAATGATACAAATAATATCTGTACAGGAGCAAAGAGTAAAAGTAAGCGAAAATTGTCAACACTAAAGACTTAATTGTAATTATTGTAAAAGTTCTACAGCTGTGAAAGGTTACTGTGGTCCTTAAACTTATGATTATAGAAGAAAAGTAGTTTTGAAGTAAGTCAAGATTGTTTGCGCCATGCTCAAAGATGCAAGCACATCATTCTTTCTCATGCAGTATACCCTCCTTATATAACTGTGTACTATTTACCATAACAATTAGCTGTTTAATCGAAGACTGACCAGAAACATTTTCAAGTTATCTTAAGGTACAATTTCTGGATTTATTTGAAGGTTCTTAAGAGCTGTTTTACATGGTACCAGATAAATACAAATAAAAACTACACCTTAATAGAGTTAAATCTTTGTCAACTTACTTTGTATTGCTGTGCATTAAATTATTTTGGCTATGACTTGCAGAAGCGTTGTTCACAATCAAAGTGTTTAAGTCGCTGTTACTACATTTGCACGATTGAAATTTGTTTTTAATGAAGTAGCAAATTGCATGCAATAAATGGTTTTGTTAAGTTCTTCTGTAATAATTATTAATTATTGCCCCATATCTGCTTTTTCCAACACTGCCTCTGACGTGACGCAGCGCTCATGAATAAGCTGATGCCCAGTGCGAATGGCACACTGCAAAGTTGGAGCTTATGATCACAATTACACATCTGATATCTGTGTCCATTAGCACACTATTCAGGCAAAACTTAGGACCAAGCCTGTGACGTCACACAATCAGCATTACGGCCTGTCAATGTATAGGAGGCAATGGTTTAACTCAATTGCCATCAAGTGTGTTCTTAGTGGAAACTTTTTTGTCAAGCTTGTTGCATCACTGATACAGCAAAGGAGACTATCAAAAACAGCAGCAAGTCGATTGCAGATGCTGTTGACTGGATATGCTCAAACGGATATGATAAAGCTTTCCCACAAGAATAGGGCCTACGTGTCTACGCTATATCGTTTGCTGCTCACATGGGGCTTGACAACTGCAAAGAATGAAAGGACGTTTAATAGAGACTCATCTTCGAACCACAATGGGACAGGATCGACTCTCAGCATTAGGAGTTCTATCGGTTGAAAGAGAAGAATTTGATAAACTTTATCTACGGATGCTTGCAAATAAATATATCCAGGAGCACATTTAGTTGTATAGACTTTCTGCTACAATATGATAGTCAGTAGAGTTTTGCTCTTAATTGTCACAATGTTACATACTGGTCTTAGTGGTCTATACATTTAAAAGACACTACAATTAAAAATTTCACTAGACTATGTTACATCTTTCGATATTTTTTAAATGAACATTATGTGCGGAACATGCGTATTACTGCTATTGCATATCTAATTTTGAAGGCCAGCACTACAAATAAATGCTTAGGGTCCTTCACGCTGACGACGATCTTGGCTTCCCAATAAGTATGCTTCTTGTCCCGGAAACGGTGATGATAATGAACATTGAGAATTAAGATGTTGCATTACAGTATTGCTAATGTTGCTTGAATTTGAATAATCACATAATCTTTTGCATACGGTTATTTGGCCTACCTATTCCTGGATTCTGGGACAAAATGAGCATTGCCCGGGACATTGGACGGCTTGGGTTGATGCCGGGACTCTCCCGCCCATGCCGGGACGGTTGGCAACTCTAATATTCATCATTGCCCTTTTTGATTTCAATGCCTTCAATACCGTTGACCATAGCATTCCTTTATGATGTGTTAAAAAGTTGTTGAGTGTCATGAATCTGATGACACTAAACAACCAAACTGCTGTTTGTGGCTAAGTTTCAGGGATGTGGTCTCGAGACCGCAGTCTTGGTCTCGAGACGGTCTCGAGACCGGAAAACTGCGGTCTTGGTCTCGAATGCGTCGGTCTTGGTCTCGGACCATAATCTTGGTCTTGAATGCGTCGGTCGTGGTCTTGGTTTTAAAGGAACGGTCTTGGGATTGGTCTCCATCTTAGGTTAGCGTTCTTGGTCATTTGCAGTATCAGAGCAATTTCTTTGATAATTGTCAGCTATTTCGATTAATAGAGACACCGGAATTTAGGCCATATGTGTACACGATTGTTATTGATTTACGACATTCTGACATATTATACATGTTAATGTGGGCAAAAAATGCATTTGTAACAGAACCCGCCATTTCAAAATTTGCTTTCACAAATTTCAAGGTTTTGGAACAATCTAATAATTATGTGGTCAGTCACGTGTAGTCACTATTAATCTACAATTCCGAGTACAAGTAGGCCTACATCATTCAAACAGAACGTTGATCTACTTATTCAGATGTCTTAAAGTAGGCCTAGCATATAGGGCCTACTGTAAGTAATTTATAGTGTGATATTCTCCGGCCAAAGCCTAGGGCTGAACCTGCAAAAGTTCAGACTGGCCGGTAAAATTGTTTCTGGACCATTATTAAGATTAGTATTCTTCTGCAATAAAATTAATGTTTTAAGCGTGTTTTTCCATTTTAGCATCTTAATAAATTGAGTTGTTTATAAAAAAAGAGTATCGGTCTTGGTCTTAGTCTCGAACAAACCAGTCTTGGTCTTAGTCTTGGACCTCTCGGTCTTGGTCTCGGTCTCAAGGTTTTGGTCTCGTGCCCAATGCTGCTAAGTTTACTGCTTTCTGAAACCACTCAGGCAGTGATTTTATGTTTCAACTAATCTCAATGGTACATGGTTGCATTTTATATAACATAGGGTTCAATCATTCTTTGATCCAGTGTTTAGCATAGTCCTTTGTTCTACGCGGTCTGTGGCTCATTAGAAGCTGATGACAATCTAATCTGATCTTGTCAATGTATCAAAATTCAAGGCATCAGTGGAAGGTCACAGCTATGCAGAAGTGTTGCACATGCCAAATTTCAGGGTGAGCAATGACGAAATTCCTCCAGACAACACATCATTCACAACACATTTCATTACACATTCAGTTTCGTCATCCGGGGAGATTTCACCACATCCCGTACCAATAAGAAGTTTGAAAATCGTGCCTTTTCAGTTGCAGGACTCATGGAATAGAATGACCTTCCAACCACAGTCTGCCAGGCCACATCTATTGTGCAATTTAAATCAAAATTAAAGACTTACCTATTCTCCCAGAGCTATGACTAGGAATGCAGCGCAACGCGCTTTCGTGCAAGACTGGTTTTGTTAAAGCACATTATAAATGCTTAGTTGTAATTGTATTGTATTGTAAATTACTTCATTGGCTGAAAATTCCTGCATGCATTCATTTCAAAGTGCATGCATGCAGGAATTCATTTCTCTAGCCTGAAATTCTCTGCAATTTTCCCAGCAGGCATATTTTTACAAACTCTTTACAATCTAATCACCTCGCACTCGCCCCATTCTGCTGCCTCACCCATTGGGGCCCCAGTAACCACTCATCTTAAGTTCTCTAACTATACCACATCACCTTAACTCTGGAACGATGTCCCTCATGAATCCATTGAATCCTCAGTTCCTCTACCCAGCTTACTTCTAACTTACCATCATCTGTCTAAGCAAAGCCTCTGGCTTTCCATTCAGTGCAACACAGCTGCATTTTGATATTGACCTTCTTACAACGTTTAGAAGTGCACACACGCACAGGTCATGCAATTACATTGCAGCGAAATTTTGTGTGAAGGACTTGCTCAAGGTCCCTAAACAGCTACGACCTTGGACGGAGATCGAACCCGCGCTCTCTGCATTGCGGGCCGACCGCTTTAATCAATTGGCCATCGTGCCACACAATTGGCCACCATCAAGTTCATTTTTTTCAAGAAATCTTACACTGATTCACTTTGCCACCTTCTGGTCTCTGGTCGACTCTCATGTAATATCCGCACTCTCACCTCGGGTCTTCCTCATCGTTCTATTTTCAATTGGTTCCTGTTCGTTATGTGAATGTACCCACTCAGCATGACTATTCAGTCCCTCATCCTCTACTGATCATCACCTCTGTGTAACTTACATTCATACTTTACAGTTTATTTTCAAGTGCTCTAATCATCTACTCTATTATGAAGATGGTCTGGATGACCACCAACCGTCTGTGCCCCAACCTTCTTTCTCATAATTGACCTTTGTGAATAATGAAACAGGCCAACCTATCCTCAGCACCATTTACAAGAATCTCACTTTACCTGTACTATATGTTTCTCTAGTTTACAAAATCATCTTCAATACCAGCTTTATCTTTATTTTATTTATTTATTTGGAGAATTTATATAGCGCCCCTTCAAGGACATCTACTCAGGAGCACTCCCGGCCCAACCTCGACTAAACAGTACACTCTTAAGGTGGTCATAGAACAACGTGGAGTGGCCTCTGTGCACTTTGCTGCTTTACTCAGTTTTCTCGCAATTGCTACATGGCTCATGAATATCTGTGACCTCTATCGAGTTCATCTGATACGATTTTATGAAACTGGCTGCACAAACGGCTCACTCAACAATAACATCTGGACATCTTAAACTAAACATGCTCAAACAATCCCAGTGCTCTTGCCTGTAATCAATAATAACTGCAAACCACAATAACTGCTAACCACCACCACATGACTCCAGTCCCCAAGTAAATCTTGATTCAGCTCATAAACTGAAAAATATCTTTGACCTACAATCCCCCTATTCAGCTCCAAGCCCTACCCAGTCTTCCATGTATCTTCCTCTGGCTCAGCCATCTGTTTATGCTTCCTCAAATTCTGCCAATTCTTATTCATCTACATTATTACCTGCTCTTGAATGAGCATATCTGGACATATCTCTGCCACTTCCTCATCACCCTGTCAATCTGAAGACTCCTCCACTCACCCATTCTCCTGAATGACTTTACTTAAGACTGAAAACTGAACTTTTCCACTTATCCGCTAATGCATCATCTCTAACACCACCATCACCGTCGACTAACGCCACAGCAACATAATTTTATTATCTCCTCAGCTTGATTCCCTGTATTCTGACCTGGCACCAAAACTGGGCAGAATACCTAGCTCTTGCTGACTTGATTTGATATGGTGTTTGTAATCTGTAATAATCTGGTCTTCCTGATGTTTGGTGCTAAATTATTTAAGATGTTTACATTTACATTGCAGACATGTTTGTTCCAACCGTTCCAAGCAGTGACAATGGACAAGTACAGGCACAGCCTGAGGACAGCGAATGCCAGAGAATGGCTATAGGAACAGCAATCAATCAGCCATTTACTTTGATTCAAGGTCCACCAGGTCAGAATATGACCCTAAATATTCCAACAACAATGTCATAAAATTGTCAGATGTTGAAGGTAAATATGAGGAGGATGACAATTTTCCCATTTGTGAACTCTATGAAACAGTTGATTGGCTGTGAGAATAAGGGTTTTCCTCTTAGCATTATAGCCTCCCTTAGACAGTTGCTTGAGCAAGTCCTTCACTAAATTGCTATGAATAGTAGATTGAATTTTACTGACCTTCTCTCATGTAGTGAATGCAGTATGATAATAGACAAATATGTTGTGCACAGTATGTAAGGGTCCCAATACGCAAGATATACAGACCATAATTATGGAATCTATGTTGTCATATTCTCACCACATCATCTCGAACATAAGGAGTACATTATTCTTTGCTTGTGGAATGTAATGTACTGCTCAATAGTGATGACTCTTTCAACATAATAATAAAGGTATTTTGACATGTGACCGTCACATCTGACTCATTGGAACCTATCTTACTTAAACAGCATGTTACAGCAGTTAATGCACTGGTTTTTTTATCGATAACTAGTAGCGTCATCTGGTTGCTGGTGTATAGATAACCAGCCTAATTAACTTATCTCTAGTTTTGCAGACAATTTGTAAGCCTAGTATGAATGCCAAACTTTGCTGAGGTTAATAATAATACTAGCTGGGGCAACCTGCCCCTGGGTAAAGACAGGTTTTTGGCCCTGGAGAGGAGGAAGACGGCGGCTGCGGGGTTAATCAACCCCTTAACTGGGTGTGCGAGGTGTTCCCCTAATGAACGGCAAAGGTTTTGAGCGAATAGCTGTAAAAGTGTGCAAATGCATAAATGGAGAGACTGACAAACACACACAATCTAGATATACATGTAAATAAATAGTGTTTATAGTACATACGACTGACCGACTGCACGTGACCGACTGCAAACAATACTGTATACCTGGTACCTGTATGATATCTCGCAGGTGACACAATCCTGGCGAATGAGAAGGAAACTTTGCTTTTATGGGTATATCAGAGGTGTGCCATAGGTTTCTGGCCCTGGAAACCAGGAAGAGGGCGGCCGCTGGGTTCACAAATCCCTCTCTCCACTGCGTGTCCCAGGTGTTTCCCGAGCCAACGGCGAAGGTTTAGAGTCAATAGCTGTAAAACTGTGTATTTATAAGATGATTCACAAATTCTAGCACATCAAACTATACTAAAATCACAACACTATCATTCAAACTGGGCTCGCTTAAAAGAGAGCTGACTCATAGGAACCATTGTGAAATCGGTATAACAATTCACAAAGATTCCTATGTAAGTAAGTAAACTGTTTTAATGTTTTATTTTCTCCAACTGACTGCAATGAGTTAATTATATTCAGCCCTTAATTGACAAATTAAAGTATCAATGGCTATTTTATGAAAAACATTGTAGCAAGCAGTCTGGTTTACAAAAGATAATAAAAATAACATCAGCAGCAATGAGACAGATAAAATATATTACTATGTTGTCGTATTTCAATATTGTTTACGTTACTGGATTACTTTAAGCTTCTCATGGAAAGGTTTATTAAACAGTGTTAATCTGTAATATGTAGCCTTTCTGTAAGTTGATGACATTGGAATTATGTGGCACAGTGACTGATCAGTTAGAGCGGTCAGCCCGTAACGTTCAGTGTGTGCTGAGTAGTGTTCGACCGAATTTCGTTTACGTTTTCGTTTTCGGCACCAAAACGGCAAATTTATCGGTTTTGGCACGTTTTCGTTTTCGGCCGAAACTGGTACTGGCAGTTTTGTTCCTGTTTCGTTTTCGGCCGAAACCAAGGTTCATTTTCGGCACAATCCGAAACTCAGTGTCTACCAGCATCTGCACGCAGTCTTGCAGGTACATGTATGGAAATTCATACTGTCAACCTTGAGAGGTCCAAAGGCCTTCAGTCGAGACGAAATGCCTTCAGTCGAGACGAAATGATTTCAGCCGTGTCGACTGACTGGGCTAATTGGTAGGCTATCTATTTCCTTAACCAGCATCTCATCTGCTTCTCAATTACAGCAGTTCCGGACCGTAGGCGTTATATATATATATTTGTGTGCAGGAATATATAGTCAATACCATCGCAATCCTTCGTCCAAAGGCCCGTCCGTGGCTTCCAAAACGTTCATCACTTGCTTCCAAATTCCTTATTTCTCTCATCCTGTGCTGCTAGCATTGGTCTGTTTAACAACTAGTTCTCACTTCTCGCTTTTAGACACTTTAACTTGAATAAAATATATTGTTGTATTGTTGGAAAAATAGGAAATTGGTGTAAAACAAACAGTACAAATTAAAAATGGTTCAATAAATTTCGTTTTCAGCCTAAACTGACTTTTCAGTTTCGTTTTCATTTCATTTTCAGCCGAAACCAAAGCATCAATTTCGGTGGCGTTTTCATTTTCGGCCGAAAATGAAAACATGGTTTCGGTTGGTCTCTAGTGCTGAGTGAACGGGTTCGACCCTCGTTCTGGGAAGTCACTGTGTAGGGATCTTGAGCAAGTCCTTCACGCACAATTGCTCTGCAGTACAACTGCAATTGCACCGTCGAGGCATGTGTGTGCACTTTTGAGCAAAAAATTTTGGAAGAAGGCGATATCAAATTTCGGTATTAATAATATAAAAAAATAATAAGGATGAAGTAACTGATGTTGAAGTGGAGAGATCATCTGATGATGTGTGAGACCTTGTGCCATGAATGCTTGTTGAAATGAGTCGTCATCCTTGAAATGTCTTGTGCATCACTCCCAATTTGTGTTGTATTCTCAAAACTCGATTATATTATCATTATCAGATATTTACTGATTAGCCGGTCTAAAGCTGGTTGCCAACAGTTAAGTATTATATGTTTTAGGAACTGGAAAGACACGCACTGGTGTGAAAATAGCTTATAAATTCGTTCAGAATAACTGGCTGAATTCTGGTTTTGACGAGGGTTATAATCAGGTTCTCTTCTGCGGACCATCAAACAGTTCTGTTGATGCTGCAGCAAGTGAGTTCAGAATTTTTTTTATATCTTGGACAAATAGGTAACAGGTATCATTTTTACCAATGCATTATCATTACCATAGAAATTACCCATTTGGAATGAAACTATGTAAAGGCTAACTGTGTAAATGATTTCTGGCAGATTCCTCTTGCTGTCACTTTTATTGTGTAATCGCTGAACGCAATGAAAATGTAAACTTTTGTTAGAATTTTACAATTGTTACAGTGATCAAGATGGAAATCTAATTCTTTTTAAAACTTTGTTAATTTAAAATCTGTTACTTTTAGAGCAATTTAAAACTCAGCTTGGAAGCAATTGTCCCAGACTTCTACGTGTCTATAGCAAAAAGAAAGAAAACTTGGACTTTCCAATACCAAGGGACTTAGATGAATTAGATGAACAACTTGACATAAAAGGAGATGATGAGATATCCTTGCATCATATCATTCGAAGAACAGACAAGCCTTATAGCAAGAGGATTTTAGAATACAACCAGAAATTTATGTCCCACATGAATGTGCCAGAAAAAATTAGTGATTCTGAAATCTTCGCATATCAGAAGTTGATTACAGAAGCCAGCGTTGAGGAGTTAAAGAATTATGACATAATAATGTGCACTTGTTCAACAAGTGCCAGTGAGCCAGTGAGTGGTGCCAACATTATGCAGATCATTATCGATGAATGTGGGATGTGCATGGAGGCAGAAAGCCTTATTCCACTGGTGAATTTTAAAACAGCAAAACACGTTGTTCTGATTGGAGATCATAAGCAACTGCAGCCAATAATCAAGAATGCAGAAGCAAAGAGACTTGGCCTTGACATCTCGCTCTTTGAGCGCCATGCCAAAAACGTTCATGTTATGTTGGATTTGCAGTACAGGATGGTAGGAAAACTTCACTTTCACTTTCAACAAAATTGTGTAGCATTAAATGTACATTTATTTTGTAAATTTCCCAAAATCAAAGTTAAGATTCACTGTTGAAATCAAATGTGCCAACGATTTATTTTGCATTTTTTCTGTTCATGACAGCACAATGCAATCTGTGAATTTCCTTCTCTTCAATTCTACGACAGTAAACTGAGAACGGATAACAAAATAATGCAGTTAAGACACAAGGAAGTGATCAATGCAATTTGGCCAAACAAGGAGTATCCAATGGTGTTCTGTCATGTGGAAGGAACAGAAAGAGCACAGGCTGTGACAACACATGAGGCCAACGAGGAGAGCAGGAGCAACAAGGAGGAACGCCACCATGTGGTACAAAGCTTCTTCAGTGGTCTTACAGATAAATCTTTGTTCAGTGGCTTCATTATGCTTAAGTTCTTTGAAGGCATTTCTAATAAAGTGTGCTGACCCTGGCCAATATTCTCATAGCAACTTGACTGACCAAAGTCCTGTGTTTAGAATCTTCCTATGTTAAGAGTTGGACTCAATGTGGACTAACAAATTCAATCCATGGTCTACAGCATATGACATTTCAAGTCATTAAACATATTACTTTTCTGGTGTTTTTCATAACTATTTGTTGGACTTCACAAACAATCCAAAAGAAATGTTGCTTCATTTTTATCCGCCAAGCAGCTGGTATCTGAAAAAGATTATGGTCTCTACAAGACAAGTCTCGATGGCTAAAATCTATCATGTAGTGATTTTCTTTAATATAGTTCTCTAAAATGATACCTTTGGGGTTGCATTACTATTTGACAAAGCTCCTACAATTGTATCAGGGTCTATGAGAGATTTAGTTGAATCAGTTCAGTCCCTGGAGTGTCACACTCCCTCTGTTGCATGATGTTGGTAATTTTCCTGGAGGCAATTTGAACCTTTACATCGTGCCTTCTCATTCTTTGTTAATTTATTCATCCTGTCACATCTGAGCGATTACAAATCCACCATTTTATTCTCTTCCTCATCACTTATTCGTATAAGTGATGACCATCTGAGACGCTGCATGGCATCCTTGTGTGGCACCCTCTGGACGCATTGGTAGCTGGATTGTTATGCCTTATGCTGCTCTTATATCTTTTCGGCTTTTCTTCAACATCTCCAGGCAATTGCTAGTGTCATGTACATATGCACTAGCTATGCTTTCCAATCTATACTGCAGAGCATCTCATACATGTTATACCACAGAGCATAATATAATAATAATAAGAATAATATTCGTTTAATTTCAACTGACAAACTGCAGTATGATTACAAGTACAGTATGAACAAGTCGATTTTAATCGTTGGCAGCCATGCAGGGCGCCCATTATGCTATACATCTTCATTTTTAACAAACACTGCCATCTAGCGAAAGAAGGAAAGAAGTCAACCATAGGGAATATGGGTCACGAATTCGGTTCCTCAGCTCTGCGTCCCAGTGTGTTCACCACTAATCAACGGCCCCCTCACCCATAATATGACAGCGTAATATGTTGTTGCAATCCTGCCTCCTCCTCTGGCCCTCTGAAAACCAGACTGACCTCCCTCAGACTATCCTTTAGACAGCCCCTCTGATTCGATGAAGGGCTCATGGTGCCTTGTGCTAGGACTTGAAGTAGCACTTTAGAAGTTTTGATTACAATTGCTTAAAATTAATCTCCTTGTAAGTCTGGCATTAACATCATCATAATGAATCAATCAACCAATCAAACTTGACATAGCAACTCTTCAAGAATTCAACTCAGAGATAATTATAATGTGCCCACTAAGGTCTGTGTGCTGGCCCACGTACCAGTGCCAGGATAAAAGTCTGCTAAACAATTTTAAATTTTGTTAACTGTTATTATTTTTATAGCCCAATGTCAAGATGATCACTCAGAAATAAAAAAATTATGCTATAGTTAGAAATATTATTTGAAATTATTACTATCGTTATTGTTGTTATAAATTGTTGCCATAAACTATTGTTGTATTTATTTTGTATACATGTTACAATGTGCTAGAAAGTAGGGCTGCACATACCAAATAGGTGATTTTCACTATTTGGCCAAATACGAATAATTGGACCAACTATTTGGCCGAATATGAATAGTGTACAAAATTGGTCGACCGACAAATTTCAGTTGTGAGCAAAAAGTTTCAGTTCAGTAAATTTAAAACATAAACTAAAAATACCTTAATCAAGGCAGTCCACTCGATATAGCAGTCGCCGCTTGTGCAAAAACATATGTCACATGACCATTATTCGCATTCGGTACCACTACTATTCGACCGAATACTGAATAGCTATTTGGCCCACTATTCGGCTCCGAAGCGAATATGAAGCGAATTTTCGGTACAGCAATACTAGAAAGACAATATAAAGACATGTCAATGATGTCATCAAACACGAATGCAGAAACAATGTTAAGGATGGAACAACAGAGACAATGCTTAATGATTTTGAAACACTATACAATACAACTGCTATTTGATATCGCCCTTCTCACAGTTTTGTTCAGAAGTGCACACCTGATTCGACAGCACAACTGCAGTTGTAATGCAGAGCAATTGTGTGCAAAGGACTTGCTTAAGGTCCTTACACAGTGAATGACGCCTTGGACGAGAGTCGAACACGCTCACTCAGCACACACTGAGTGTTATGGGCCAACCGCTCTAACCAATTGGCCACCAAGCCACATGACCGCAAGACCCTATGATGGTCTTCTTGCACTGATTAAGCACATTTACGGTGCATTTAGTTGCATTGTCATGTGCATTACAATCAACTATGATAATGCTATTAGACATGGTAATGATTACTCTCGACTCTGGTTATTTTTCAACACTGGCTTTAGATATTTCCTTACTGAAATGTAGGTGTAATGCTCTTATTGACAGATTCGAATTGTGGAGACTCTAACCAAGAGACTTGGAGATAAAAGAAGTTTTGGAAATCACTGTGTTGAGGAGAAAGAGAAAATTGCCATCTTGTCTCAGTACAAAGCCCAGTGTTCAGCTCTGAAAAGTGACTTGAAAAAGAGGAAACTTAATTGTCTTGTCAGCACAGTAGTGGCCAGCCAAGGTGAATCTAGACTGTCTGGCTATAGCAATGGTTTGCTTATCATCAGCATACGTAACTTACAATACATTCTTAGCATACATAATGTAAGACTGCATATTTAATTTGATTTGATTTTATAGCTGATCTCGTTACATAATAATAAGAAAAAACAGAAATTTTGTGAAGTGAACTTATCTGTTATGCAATAAACAAGACACATTTCATTTCTCTAGGTGGTGCTGCAATCATGAAGGTCATAATAAAATAGATTCATTTCAGTCAGTGATAATAACCCATGCTAAAGCAGCTTGAAAATGTGTCAAACGTGCAGTGGTGTTAATAATGGAATTAATCATAATTATAAGCAGATGAAACAGCCATTCTGATCAACATGCCTATCCGCAAGCTGATATTCAGTGGAGAACACATTTTAAAAGTTTTAACCATCTTAAGATGTGCAAACATATTCATTGTTTTATTTTATGTACATAGCCTTAAAATATACATACCTATTAGTTACTGGTTGAGTGCTACCCGTGTGTTGAGAGGTGTGCTGCCAATGCTGCACTGATGTGGGAGCTACATAAAGAGTCAGCATTCAGCAATATCTATTTTTATGAGGGTAAACATGGAAATGAATTATATCAGTTGGTTGACTTGTTAATACTTTGTGAACTGCATGGCAGATTTTTGAATCAATTCTTGGCTAAATGGCAGGGATGTGGTCTCAAGACCGTGGTCTTGGTCTCGGACCACCCGGTCTTGGTCTTGGACCTCTCAGTCTTGGTCTCGGTCTTGGTCTCGAGGTTTTGGTCTCGTGCCCAACACTGCTCAATGGCCAGCTAGTGTGGGTCTAAATGCAGTAATTTAGGATTCTTTGGCCCTCACAAGAGAGTTTTGAACCATTTTTGTCTATGCAGCTTACTCTCAGTGATACCGAAGAGAAGTTAGGTAATTGCAGAAGCAGAGAAACTACAGAGCAAAGTATGCTAGAAACCATTAGTATTAGCTACAGAATTGAAAGCAAAAGATATCTGATTCTACAAATATCCCATTGGGCTAATCTTCATAATGGCTGGAAACTGACAAGATGAAGTCACACGCCATGCCCTGACAGTGTGTGCATTCAGCTCAGGTAAAATGTGTAAGCCACTCAACTAAGTGAGAATAATTTCAGAGTTGTTACCTTGTCCCTAGAAGGAGTTTGAGATGACTGGTGGTAAACTAATACAAAGTAAACTTTTTATTTGTTTGTCATATAAAATTTATTATGCAGGAGGTGAGTGGGACTATGTGATACTGAGTACTGTGAGATCTCTGCCCATACACAGTATTGAAAAGAATCCATCAGACGGATGGTGCTTCAAAAATATGGGATTCATCTGTGACCCTCATCAGATAAACGTTGCCCTCACTCGTACCAGATTGGGTCTCATCATCGTCGGTAACTACTGTGCTCAATGAACGATATATAATTGTTGTTTTCACATAATATTTTGTTTTAACTTTACGCTTATCCATTATTGAACTAGACAGGGATTGTTGAATTAGTTTAAGACTAGTAATATTGCATATATTTGGGCTGCAGGGTGACAAAAGATTCGGACTGCGCGAGCATGGTGAAATCAATGCTAACAATTATGGTCAACAGAATTTTAAAAATTTTAACATTTTGTCTTATAGCAGAAGTTAATTACATACAATGACTATGGTTGCCATTCCAGAACATTTCCCAGTTCCCACTATGATGAAAGATTTTAAACCCACAACATACAAAATTGCTTTTAACCGGATAAACCACAAACTTCCAAACCCGCGAAGTTTTCTGCATTCCACTAGGCTTATGAAGTTATGAATTTCAAATGATGTTCGAGACCTCGAGACATCCGAGTCCTTAATCGAATAACGTTAGTCGAGACAGTTATGATTAAATTATGATTATGAATATTGAGAATTAAGCTGTTGTATTACAGTATTTCTCATGTTGCTTAGATTTGGATCATGTCATTGAATCTTTTGTTATTACTTACCTATTCCTGGATTCCTGGACAGAATAAGTATTGGCTTGGGTCGATTTCAAGACTGTCCCCACCATTCAGGGATGATTTGGTAACCCTAACAGTAACCTAAGCATATTAGCATTTTAATTATTTGATGCAGTTCCTGTTGAAAATAGTCTCTGAAGTTCAAAGGCATCTCACAAGTCCCAATCTGAATTCTTTTACATTGTTTGATTTAAATATTTCAATGTACAATGTAGTCCTTCAAAGTGGAACTTTTGATGAGGAGCAGTAACCTGTGCTATGACTCTTCATTACTACTCTCCTGTATATACACGTGAAATATCTATATTTCAAGTGCTAGATATCTGAAACTTTACAAGTACAATTGCCTAATTGCTACACTCTTATTGTGTTCCTATTGTTATCCTGAAGACTTGATTAAACGATTGTCTACTTCACCTAACACAACAGGATTTTCTATTGTATTAAAATCTGTCCACTTCAGTTGGTTCTTTTTTCTCATTTCTATTATTCTAATTTATCTTAGGATTCTTGTTTCTGCTACTCACCATTTTACATCTGGAGAGGTACTTTATATAAGAATGCGCTTTAAAATATTTAGTCATACTATTTCAATTCTATAATACATTAGCATTGTATTCTGTAGACTTTTTTTAATGTTACAGATTTTTTCTGCATGGTTATTTTGATGTTTTAGGAAACAAGAACCTGTTACAGTGCCACAGTATGTGGAAAAATCTACTCTTTCATTACCAGGAACGTGGCTGCTTGATCAATGCAGAAGATTTTCTTAGGCATTCCTAGGTCTGTTGAATGAACATCAATGGAATTCATTTTAGCATAGAATTTCCTTCTATGGTTTGCTGACCATAATTATGATCACCTTTTCATGAACATTTGCTTTCAATGCTGAGGCTGAATTAACTTATGCTTTCAATACTAAGATGATGCAATAACTTCATTTGACCAAGAGAGTTCATCCTCAAACTGTGATTATTGTTGCCTTGGTACACTTTTTTATAATTACCAAAGATGTAGGTGACAAGTGTTGGTGACAAGTGTGGGTGACAAGTGTCGGTGACAAGTGTGGGTCACAAGTGTCTGTCACGTGTATCAGTCAAAAGTGTTGGCTTTGTATTGTAGCTGCAACTAGATGATTTGCATAGTAGAATAATTCTATAATATTGACCTCAAACAAGATTTGGATCAGTCATCATAAATTGTTATCTAGTGCAGGAACCGAGTTTCATTTACATTTTTCGACACCAAAACTGCAAATTTGTCAATTCTGGCCCATTTTCATTTTCGGCCGAAACTGGTACTAGTAGTTTCATTCCAGTTACATTTTCGGCCGAAATCAAGGTTCTTTTTCGGCATAATCCGAAACTGTAACTTTAGTGTCTACTGACTGCTGCATGCAGTCTGACAAATATAGGCTTGTCCTGTATAGCATAATAAGTATGACACCTTTGCATTGAATGCATAGAGTTCTCTCTATGATTTGTGTGGCACGGTGGCTGATCGGTTAGAGCGATCGACTCGTAACACTCAGTGTGCGCTGAGTGAGCGGGTTCAACCCTCGTCCGAGGCATCAGTCATTGTGTAGGGACCTTGAGCAAGTCCTTTGTGCACAATTGCTCTGAGTACAACTACAATTGTGCTGTCGAGGTGTGTGCACTTCTGAGCAAAAGATGTTGGAAAAAGGACGATATCAGATTTCAAGAATTTAAATTTAAATTTCTTGGTAATATCGAAATTCATATTGTCAACCTGTCTATCATGTCAAGATGCCTTCAGTCAGGTCAAAATGCTTTCAGCCATATCGCTGCCTAAGCTAATAGGTAACATGTGCTGTTTTTCGCCAGTCACTCCTCGATTACAGTTCTGGCTGGCAAGCGTTTATATTTTTATATACATATATATATTTATGTATATACATATACATATATATGTATATATATACATATTTATGTATATACATATGCCTTCACACAAATATAAATTATCATCAGTAATGATGATATATATATATGTGTGCAGGTATATATATATATATATATATATATTAATTTCGTTTTCGGCTGAGATTGACTTTGCAGTTTAGTTTTTTTTGGGTTTTTGGCCGAAATCTAAATGGCAATTTCAGTGGCATTTTCGTTTTCGGCCAAAAATGAAAACATGGTTTCAGTCAGTCTCTAATCTAGTGCAACTTGCTTAACTAGGATACTGGTCAAATTTGCATACCAGTTGAAGAGCACAACTCTAAAACTCAACCAGAGCAAGTTTTGAAATTATGATCTTCAATTGACACATGTATACAATGATAGAGTTAAATTTACTCCAAACTATATCAACTATATTGTCCTTTCTAATTGACTGCAATGGCATCCTCTGGACATGCTGGCCCTTTCAGAAGTGAAAAATTCAAACCCTGTATTCATTTTTATAATCTGCTTTCCAGCTTTGGCATTTTGTATCCAATATTTTACATTGTATTTTTCAGCAGGGGTCTACATTTCAGTTACAGCTTCATTTATGTAATACATGTATGTCTGCATATTAGACTTTTTGTCCATCCTTGAATAGGTGGACATTTTGTATACTGGCATTATTGTTTTATAGGCAGGATAGCACCAGCATATTGACAAAGCACTAACTGAATGGGCCAAGGCATTAACTGAAAGGGCTACGCATCTGTGTATTAAAGACTAGCTGGGGAACCCGGCATTGCACGAGTTGAGATAGATTTTTGGCTTTGGAGAGCAGGAAGATGGCAGCCGCGGGTTCACCAACCCCTCTACTGGCTGTCCCAGGTGTTCCCTGAGCCAACGGCAAAGGTTTCGAGTCAATAGCTCTAAAACTGTGCAAATGCATAGCCAGACAGAAACACACACACACACAGAATCTTGTCTTTATTTATATAGATTTGCTCTGTAACACAGAAATTGTTTCTGTAGTATCTGTTTAACCTCACCAAAGAAATTAGAGTAATGAGAAACAAAACTTCTCATTTTGACACCGCACCATCAGTGTATGCACAACCGTGTGGCATATGGCATGTAGTATGCTTTAATCTAATTTATGCATAAATTAAATATGGCTATGTGGCTATGCAGTGTGTAATTATACGGTTTTTTATATAAAGAATCAAATCTAGACTTCTGTAGTAATCATAATTGTAGTGATACAGTTATGTAGCACCACTCAGTGCTAACCTGTATGATGTAAAATGTCATTAAGAACTAGACAATTTCTACAACAGTTAGCAGAACAGTAAACTGGAACAGTCACCAGTGGTGGGCCCATGAAAATAGGTGAAACCAACGAATAAATGCTAATTGGCAGATTGCATTGATATTCAGAGTAACGTCACTGTTGAATATGAGGTTAATTTTAGAGCCCTTTAAAGACTGTTTAGGGCCTAGATAATGTCACCTTGAATCGGTGGCATCATTGGCATGAAAGTGAAGTGGATCTACAGTTGTACTTCTGGTACCCAACCTCCTCAGCCTTAACCATTCGAAAATGGTTGGCGCTATTCATTATCATAGGCCTAACAAATCAAGGACACTAATAACTTTTCCATGCACCTACTCACTAACGCTACATCCCTTACCTTCACATCCGATACCCCTGTTCACCACCATGGGTATTACTTTTGATCCACATCTTTCCTTCTCTAACCACATCTCCAACCTATCTCGATCCTACGTTAGGCCTATGCTCATTTAAACCTCAGCTGCATCCGACCCATGCTCGACTTCAAACAAATTGTCCACTCAAAGCTCGATTATATGTACCTCGTTCTCAACCTCCAATCCCACGTAGCCTATGCGTGCCCAGATAAATCGTTTATATTAGACCTACAGCTTATCCAAAACTTACTATTCAATCTTTTTCTATTCTATTTACTGCTTTATAAAGCGCCTCTCATAGTACCACCTAATCAGAGGCGCACCCATGCAGTGTGAAAACCTCTAGAGAAAAGAAAAGTCTTAAGAGAACGAGCAGAAACACTTGTGCTGCTAGATAAGATTGCAACACGAGTTACAGCAGGAAGACTGTTCCATAGCAAAGGGCCAACAGAGGCATAGGCACGATGCTGAGCTATCTCAGTTCTAAATTGAGCAGCCACAGAACGCCCAATCGATCATCATCATAAATTCCGTCATCGGGTAAAAAAATTTCACTGGTTTAAACTTCCCTGAATGAATCGACTTCAAAGTCCTAACATTGACCTAGCTACAAGTTACAACTCCCTACACTACAGTATTGCCGATTTTTTTAAAATTTTTACATCTCGCTGATATTTATACAAAAATTAAATGTAGGAGCGTCTTAAAATATACTCTTACCTGTTTTTATGACAATAAGATCCTAATTTATGTCCTTCATTGGCGCCCCTTCTCTCAGCGGATCTCATACCAGGTCTCTTCTTTGGTATGGCGCTGTATCGAGGGATCAGCTCCCAGGTACCTGCTGGAACTATAATGCTGTTCTACATTAGGTGTCCAACGCCGAGGCTCCCTCCGTTCTTCTTTACAAGCCCAGCTTCTTGTCCCTCGCTCTCGGACTTCCATGAGGCATCGCCGAATCTTTTCGGTTGCTGGCCATGCAACCTGAAATGGGCTCTCTGTTACCCTACGCCTTGTGCCCAGAGGACACTCACCCGTGTTTTAGATCAACTTTAAGACTATCCTATTTAGCTGGGGTTGTGTCGGGAGCGCTTCAGAGTTAAACCTGAGAGGGCACTATATAAATCCTCTGACAAATAAATAGATTAAATAATTTAAATGTAAGCTTCGTAT
Source organism: Bimastos eiseni (assembly GCA_959347315.1). Lineage (NCBI taxonomy): Eukaryota > Metazoa > Annelida > Clitellata > Crassiclitellata > Lumbricidae > Bimastos > Bimastos eiseni. The sequence goes on along the minus strand of OY365812.1, from coordinate 30,207,306 downwards.
ATTATTCTCTTGAACATCAAGTAAGCTTATAACCTAAAGCCATAAAATAAGCAATTAATTAAGATTTTTATGATGTAATTGTCATAATGACGTGATTTTGGGGGTTATTTAGGATGGTCGCATGCGGACGTCCACACAGTTCATGACCTCTCCTCTCTTGTCACCATTTGTTCGAATTTCCATTTAACCCCACAACTCGTTGCGTTAAAAACCTAACAGTCCTCTAAAAACCCAAACAAATATTGGAAAAAAACTGTTTTATCCTGCCGTCACAGTGCCGTGGTTGCAGACGGTTCAATAAAGTACATACATGTACCACAAAATAGATGAAGCTTTGTAATGAAATGCGCTATAGATTTATCGGGTACCATACCATTATCGTAGATCACTTCGTTATTCAAGAACATTAATATTGTCACAGGTAAATAATGGAATTTTAGGGAATATTAAATTTTAAAGAAGAAACAAGATATAACAACGATGGTCGCTGTAATTACAACAGTAACGACTTTGTGCTTGCCTCTTTTCTCATTTTTAATAATAGTAATAATGTCCGTTTATTTTTCAAACTGGGGACAACAGCGCACTATGATTACAGAAATAGTATGAACGAATGATGTCGGCAGCCACGCAGGGCGCCCATTACGTTATGCGCGAGCTTCTGCTGCCGTTATTTAGGCCTAAAAATGCACAGAAAAACTACTTCTGCGGCCGAAAGTTCTTTGTATATGTCTAAAAACGACACTAACTTTGACCCTAAACGACCCTGACGATGCCTAATATCTGACCCTAAACGATCCTCGCAACGCATATTACAAATTTGAGGTGTTTTTTAACTGTTCTAATAGCCGTAAAAGTAAGATTTTCCTTTGTTCTTGGGCTGAACTTTCGGAAAATGTATCCTTAGGCGTTATTCATTCATTCATTCATTACAGAGATTTATATAGCGCCCCTTTAAGGTTACTACTCAGGAGCGCTCCCGACCCCAGCTCGTTTAAAAAGAACATTTTTAAGGCAAGTATAAAATGAGTCTGAGTGGACCCTTGGTGACAACCGCAACGCCAACAGGAGCATGTTCCAGAGCGAGGGGCCAACCACTGAGAAGGCGCGATTCTGTTTAGTAGTTTTATGGGCAAATGGGACAATGAGCATGCCTCGCTGAGTAGAGCATAGAGAGCGGCGACCCAGTACACTCAAAGTAGAGTAACAGAGATCGCGAAGATAAGCAGGGGCAAGACCTAGCAAGGACCGCCATTCCAAAGAGATGATATGGTACGAGATTCGCTGTTGGAGGGGGAGCCAGTGGAGCACATCCAGCATATAGCCGGATACATGGCCAAATTTAGGAATGCGTCCAACAAGATGTGCAGCAGAACGCAGGACCCGCTTCAGGCACCGCAAACGCCCAGCTGGAAGGCCTGCATAGAGTGAGCAACAGTAATCCAGTCAGGCAGTAATGAAGGCGTGAACACGGGTAGTAGCTGTGGCGCCTGGAGTTAGCGAGCGGAAACAGTTCGAAGCTAACGCAACGTAGTATGAATCGCAGCAAAGACGGTGAATATGAGAAGCAAAGGTGAGCTCTTGGTCCAACATGACTCCAAGGTCCCGGACAACCGAGGAAAATGCAAAGAGGGGGAAATCAGCAGTAATGGCAGTTAAATCAAGCTTCATAAGCTGCTGGCAAGTGCTCAGCCAGATAAATTGGGTTTTTTGGGGGTTGAGTCGCAGGCGATTTGATGCCATCCAAGTCTTGAGGGCATTCAGCTTTTGGCTCATTGCCCAAACGGCAGTAGAGGCATTAGAAGCCATGCAATGTAAGTAGCTTGGACGTCATCAGCGTACAGGTGACCCAGTACAGCAGTGGCATTAAGGACATATAAATTTATTTAGCCAACACCGCCGGTACAGATATTGAACTCAGGTCCTCAGCTCTGCTCTCCAGTATGTTGACCATTACTCTATGAGTCTACGGCCCCATGGACGCAGAGTAATGGTGCCTTCAATTATATGGTGTCTTCAGACTTCAATTCAAAACTATGCGTTATTCTGGAATGCTTTTCAACGCTATGCGTTATTCTGGAATGCTTTTCAACGCGTTCAATTTGAACCTATTTTCATTAGTTGGCAAACTTGCAGTATCGAAGTGCGCATATACCGGCGTCATGGCGATCGCTTAGGCCTTTCGGGTCAGTTTGGGGTAATCCCGAAGAATATGTGCTCCTTTAGTGACCAATATGGCCGTCTCTAAATGAGCTCAAATGGAGCGCTGTTCCTTTCAGCTACATGAATGATGCATAACACTTTTCTGGCGTTGTGAGGTTGATTATAGTATTTTCATCATTAGAATGCATGGCACCTTTTGTGCAGCTGGCAAAAGATGTACGATGCCTGGAAACTTGTATTGAAATGGGCACGTATTCTTCTACTTGCACTATAAAATTGTTTCATCAATCCAACTTTACTTTCCATAAAACATGGACGAAGAAGAAGTGGTTCTCACACAGAAGCAATTCTTCTGAGACGCTCTAAATCGCTATTATGTTATGTTGTTATTTTATGCATCCCGATGCTGCAAATTTTGCCCATCACCGTGCACATCACTTGTCCTGATAATAATAGAGCGATATATCATTTGAAATTATTTATTTATTTGCTCGTTGTAGCATATAGTTTAAGCAGCAATCCAACTTTTACTTACTCTGTAATTGTTTGCATCAATTCAATTTAATCCAGCTTCTACTTACACTATTAGTTTTTTCATCAATCTAGCTTCTACGTGCAGTAGAAAATAGTTTCATCAATCCAACTGTTGCTTGCACTGAAACGTGTTTTCATCAATCCAACCTCCTTTTAAGCAAGAATCTTTTTCATCAATCCAACTTCTATTTAGGCAAGAATTATTTCGTCAGTCCAATTTCCATATTAGTAGGAATTCTTTTCATTGATCTAACTTCAATTGTACCAAATGTAATATCTGATGCTAAAACCCAGTTTTGCCCATGCAATCGTCAATGAGCAAATAATTAATTAAATTCAGTAAGCAAGCGTTTCCCAAACTGTGTTCCACGGAACCATAGGGTTCCGTGAAGTGAAGTCAAGGTTCAGTGTAAACAAATTCTCTGCTATTATTTTTCATATTGGTCACTTTGCAAAGTTTACAAAATGTCTTAAATGTATTCTAGCTGTTAAAGTGAATTTATGTCCCATTTTCATAGATGTTTTGGCTATTATTTATTTAATCTAGGCCTATACTGATAATAATATTGTCTGCATTCTCAAGGGTTTGGATCTACAACAGAATATGTTTAGTTTTGGATGGGATTCCACCAAAAATAATTTAAGATCAAAAGGCTTCCACAGGGAAAAGAGATTGGGAAGCGCTGCATTAAACCATTAGATTACCTGATGAGATCTGTGCAGTTGTTTGAAATGGTGAGAGAAAAGAGAAACAGCCACAGCAGGTTCCATGAAGTTTATGGCAGCATGTTTGGGAGGCACTTAATGTTCAGGAGCTTTGAACAACCGAGATAAGAATAGACATCTCAGTTTCATCAGTTATAGATGAACTGTGTTGTATCCTGATGGAGTTAAACCGTCAAGTACCACAATTCGTGAAAATGAAACTAAGTTATGAAGTAATAATCATTAAGCAAGCTATAACTAACATTTATAGCTGAAAGACCTGACTCATTGCTTGCTTCTGTGAGATACAGTCCTGGTGTGCGTCTATGAGCCTGAAGTTAATTACAAGCAAAATGGAATTTCCATGGTTTTTACCGTCGAACTCGACTACACGTTGACTTGAAATCTCTCTCCCTGTACAACTTGCTATATTCAGCCCTCTTGTGTTGTTTGTGGTCTTGGAGTTGGTCGTTAACTTTCTATGTCTATTTGTATAGGTTTTTTCATCTCTGACGAATATGTCGAAGCAAAAGCTGCTTAAATTTATTTTATATTTATTTATTCTGAATTTGATATCGCCCTTCTTTCAACATTTTTTTGCTCAGAAATGCTCGCGCCTCGACTGCGCGATTGCAGTTGTACTGCAGAGCAATTGTATGGGAAGGACTTGCTCAAGGTCCCTACACAGTGACTGATGCCTTGGACGAGGGTCGAACCCGCTCTCTCAGCGCACACTGATGAACATCTGAGATAACAACAGGCCGATCGCTCTAACCAATTGGCCACCGTGCCACACTTTGGCCAAGTTAAATGAACAGTGCTTTCTTGTCTTTGTCCATTTGCTTGTATTATTTAAGATTGACAAATGCAATTCGCTACTATAGAGTCTGCCAAAATCCACCCTTTCACCGCTCACCTCTTGTTATCCACACTGCAGCTTGCCTAGTCAAAAATCTTTACCCCAGAGATCACAAATATCCCACATTCTATTACAACTACATGGTTACCCTGTCGAGTCTTGGTTGTCTTTTAAATCTGTCTGCTGATGTCAACGTAATGTCAGGTTCTCCTCTTACTTACTTATCATCTTTAGTTAAACCATGTGCTGCTCTTTACATTTTTTTATAATTTTGCTGCAGATTATTCTGTGAGAAGGTTACAGCTAACAGCATTTCTATTAAAATGGCCAGTGGCAGACGAAAACACCGTTCTGTAGGTTCAAAGTTTTATACTTATTCACTATTGTTCATTTGATAGAATATTGATTATTTTATTTTGATTGTCTTCACTAGTTTATCATCAACATTGTATTCCTCTTCATCATCTTAGATGGCATAGACAGTTATGTATTATACCATTTATGTATATATTTATATTGCAATAGGAAGTGTCATATTAAAGCAAGCGCATTATTACTGTAGGCTCAGTATTATAGTAGGCACACTTTACAATACTTAGGTATATAATTAATTAAAGTGCATGTAGTTATACTTTTACAATACTTACTTATCTTTAAATGCATGTAGTTGCACTTTTGAATACTTGAATATTAATTATTAAAATGCATGTTTTCACACTTTTACAATACTTGAGTATATTATTAAAATGCAAGTAGTTACACATTTCCCGGCTAATAAAACTGATTATGTATACCGCATATTTAGTCATATACAGACCACTTCTGAGCGCTAGTTAAGCAAAATATCGATTCTGTGTTGTTCCTGTATTGCAATTGTCATAAGTAACAGCCAAATTACAGCATTATTGAATTGCTGTCCAGATAGTTAGTTTGTGGATGACTTTTGTTTGGGCCGGTCATGTATGAGTTATGGAATATGAATTTATTTGCTGACTTAGGGGAATCAATTCTCTTGCCACGTTAAGCCATATCTTGCATTCACACTCTTGAGGCTATTACTCTATTGATGTCGCCATCTGTAGAGCATGCATGAGCTGTTATTGTGTGACTTTCCAGAATGATGCTGATGAGAATCTTTCTCGTTTACTAGCAAAAGTACTCCGTCATGAGATTCAGAAACTTGATGTACCTATTCAGTTGGGTAGTAGCCATGTTTGTTATCTTATCAAGTTTGAAAGTTTTGTGCATCTTGACCTGCAAGATTATTTCTTAAATTGCATACTGGAAACACTGTTATTATCTGTTGAACTGTATTGTATTTGCAAATTTCTAAAGCACCTCTTACAGTGCAACCTAATCAGAGGTCCAAATAGCCTTGCAAGAGAAAAAAGTTAAAGGAACAATGTTTCATATGTTGCCACCTGTTGCACTTATGTCTCTTTTGTTGCTATCTTTTGGATAATTTATCGGATGGTTACTTTTCTCTTCTTTTTTTCACTTTAACAACTGGGAAACCAATGCAGTTTGTCGTTAAACTGTTTCTGATTTATTGACAAACTTGTATTTGTAAATTTTGTAGATGGGTTTATTTTTGTCCAAGAGTTACTGGCGTTACCAGAATTTCGTGGCTACAGTGAATCAGACATTAGGCGAGTTGATACATTGTATGAGAAAAAGAGATTCAGTTTACAAACAGATGCACTGACCAAGAAACTGAAAATTAAAGCCAACGACAGACGCACAATTGATGCAAGGGTGGCAGCTATGGCCATCTGTCAAGATACTATGACGGTCTGTGAAATTTTCAAATCCCAAACGTTCAGAGGCGTAGCTAGGGTATTTTGCACCCTGGGACAAGCTACAGAATTGGAGCCCCTTTGGGTGCCGTCCATTCATGTGTGACGCGTCTGGGGAGGGGTGTTACACATGTGTGATGATGGGAGGGGTCTAAGAAATGTGACATCAAAATTCGTAATTTTATTAAATGTTTTCTTAATAAAGCCTAAATTGAAAATTGTTTACCACAATTTAGCAACAATGATAATGATTATTGCATTTTTTTATTTTTAAATTGTTTACTTTTAAGCTTGGTGTCAATTTTTTGGGTTTTGGAAGTGAGACAGCCATTCTGTGACACACAAGCAAGAATAAATCATTCAGCTAAAATGCAATGGGCGTCGATGCACATTGGCAACGTGAACTGGTGGGTGTATTCGCAAAGGAAGCGACGGAGGGGGTGTAGATTTGATAGACGAAGAAGAACTGAATCTGAATGGAATATCCATTGAGCAGGATGATGAAGTCCAAGCTCTCCCTATTATTCCATGAAGGAGCATTTTGTTTCTCTGTGGGAGAATGGGGACGCATAAGTTTGAATGGTTTCAAGTTATTATCAAACATTTTTTTAGAAATGTAATGATTCTACCAGAGCTCTTCATCTTGTGGACTGCATAATGCATGTAATAATTCAACTTCCTCCATTTTTCATCATTTTAGTATAATATATTAATGATGAGATATTAACATTATATATGGTGACACAAAAGTTCGTTCAACGTTTTGAAACTTGAATATCTCGGTCAAAATGACTCGGATCTCTTAAAATTTTTTTAAGCCTATACATGGCTCAGGTGTATTATAACCCTAAAATATTAAAGTTGAACGTGCGTTAAATGACAACAGTGTACACCACGGCGTGCGAGATGCATTTCTGGCTTGTGCCTGGATATAGTGTGACCCTTATTCACGCCTCTTAATTGACATCGACACTGGACTGTGGAAGACTGCCGGGCCGTGCTGATGAGTCACCGTTTAATGTGTTTTATGTACCGAATGCACAAAACGAGACGATTGGGGTTTCATGGGATGAAATTTAGTCCATCAGTGATGATGTGGGGTGGGATGATGACCAAGGGCCTCACAAGCCTTCACTTTGTGCCAAATGGCACCAAACTTAACTCGCAGTATTGCATTACTTCGGTTACATTCTCGAACAATATGCAGAACCAGCGCTCGACAGAGAACAGCAATGTTATGCAAAATAAAGTTACTTGTTGACAATGATCTTGGGAGCATTTCAGCAGGATGGTGCATGCTGTCATACATCAGCTGTGACAACGAATGGGTTGTCTACAAACTCCCATCACGAAAAAACCCAAAAGATTTTCCACCAAAGCTCTCCGAATCTCTCCTATTCAGAACTTGTTCATCAGCATTTATATTTATAAAGATCGTAAGTCAAGCGACGTTGATCAGCTCAAACGCCGCCCCAACGAGCGTGGAGATCGACAGAAGTTGGGATACTTCAGTCGCTGATCCAGTCTATGCTGTATTGAGTCCATGCTGTCGTTAAGCAGGACAAAAGTACTGTACGCTAATAGCCTACGTCTGTAAAACGTAGGTATAACAATATTGAGCTATGGTCTACTTCGCTAAATATTTTGTTTTACCGTGATTTTATAATGGACAAACTATATCGCATGGCAATTTTTATCTGGGAAACTGGTCCTCTTCCATTATTTTAATATATAATGGCAACCACAGACCGAATGAAAGCCAAATTTTTACCAGTATCTTTCATTTGACTTGTGTATGCACTGACAAAATATCGAGAAAAAATATGAAGCCCTTACTGAGAAAACAAATTTTGAAAATGCTGAATGAACTTTGTGTCACCTTATATATAGTTTTAAATATTTTTATGTTTGATAATTATAACAATATGTACATACACCATTCTGGACATCTGTTTTTTTTCACGGCATGTGCAGAGCCTTGTGATGTCATATTTCAGGGGTTATGACTTGTCACGACGTGTGAAGAGTCAAAATTCTTCCATAACTTTATGAACTTTCTAATTTATTTCACATTTCTCAAATATATCTAAAGGCTATTAATTTTATACATGGCTGTCATAGACTATCTAAAAAATGAAATTCATCTAAAAAATGAAATTTTCTTTACTTAACTGTCGTAAAAATGGTCAATTACGTTACCAAAATTTATTTGCTCCAATGTTTCTCGTTCGATGTTAAGAAGAGCAAGATCGCTGAGATGATCTAGTCCCATTGAAGCCTGCAAAGGCGAAAAAATTGGCTTCAATTTGCTGAAGGACCACAGTGCATTGCTTGCAAAATTTTTAAACAGAAATTGTTAAAAGAATTTGCGGTGAAATGCATAGACTTGGAAATACGTCATGAGGTATTATGCCATCCCATACGTAGTGATTACTGATCAGTGAGGCCCAGGGGTACCAAAATCATGCTTGACAACCTGTTTATAATGAGGAAATTGTGGGGGCCAAAATTTATTCTTACTAACTTAGTTGAGATATCGCCTCTGCAAACCATTCTTAAAAGTATGTGATTTTGCATCCTAGCATCAAGCCAAGCATTTGCAAATAAATATATTAAATATATATAGTTCTGGTTCAGCAAGACTATAATGGGACATTGTAACTACAAGCATAGATCTTTTATAATCTTATATTTAAATAATATAAGAACTAAAATATATAATTAATAAATATATAATTATAGAAATAAAATTACATACAAGAAAGAATCAGTACTTGTTTATGCATGCTGCCATCTATACTGCTAAAGTTGCCTTTGCTATGTTTTTTGAATAATTTATTGATTATTTTCTGTAACGTTAAATAAATTTTTTCAGTTTTAATTTATGGTGTTTTTTGGCAATTTTACTAACTGAAGACTAACTGAGCTGATTGCTAATGGGATAATCTTTTTAACTACATATATTTTAGTGGTTAGCCTTATGTATATTATGCCAAAAATAATACTGAGCCTCCTGCAGTAATATGCCCTTACAGTTATACTGCTGCTTGAATAGATGTACCTCCTGCAATCTTTTGTCTCATTTACCTGGTAATGATGAACATTCGATGTCATTTACAGATATCAATTCTACCTCCTTTACATTGATGCTACTGGTTGCTATGGTGAAATCTTAACTCTGATGTTAATGACTCTGCAGGCAAATATCCATTATTTTTGCTGGAAACTAAATATCACCTTTTAGGAATTGCTTTAAAAGATGCCTTATACTCATAGGGTCTTAGGTAGCAATATAGTACATTGTTCCTGCATATACCATTGAGTACATTGTTCATGCATAGACCATTGAGTACATTGTTCCTGCATAGGTCATTGTGCTTTTGTGCAAGTCCATAAAAATCAATGTATGCTGTGGCTGTTTACACTTGCACTTGTGACACATCTGACCAAAAACAGTCGTAAGTCGAAATTCAGCTTCGAGAAAACGGCCAAAAACTCCATTAAAGTCAACTTTTGTCAGTTATTAAATTATTACAGATTATTATTTTCAGATATATGTTTTATCTAAAAAACATAAAAGCTACATTTAAGGGTATTATTTGGATGATTTTGGCTTGAACAAAGGTGCCATGCCTAAACAAACTAAGCCAGGTTGCTGTCACAGGATGAGAGGTATCGGATTGGAAACTATCGGATTGGTCAGAAATTTAGGTTGAGGTCAATGCGCATGAATCTTGCGTTAAACTTGCGTGCGCAGGGACCTTATTAATCGTGATCAGCACATTGTTTTGATGTTGTCAACAAGAGTTTGTTGCTTAAAATAAATTATTATTATTTTTAATCAAAAATTGAATGATGGCTGACTATATATAAAGCATCTGAATTCAAGAAAGTCAGATGCGGAAAAGCTAAATGCAGTTTTACAAGATTATACTGATGATATATGAGGGCAAACTTTAGATGCATTTTTCTTGCATAAATAGTTTCTGCAGTGCTTATAGTTTATTATCCATGACTTCGGTCAGAACTGAGATAGGATGATAACTTTTGTGTCAATGTAAAGAGGATTTTAAAATGATTTAATATATTCCTAGGTGAAAATGCAATTTAAGACTACTTTTGTTTAGATGTGTCACATATTATACTCTATTTAAGAAAAGAACTGTAGAAACTACATATATTACATTGAACTATTTTTTACAATGTTGTCTTGATGCCTTATACTTGCACCTTGTGTTATGTGTTGCACAGTTAATCTAATCTAACTTTTAGACTTTGATTTTGTGACTTTCCAGAAAGATGAGAAGGAAACTCTTTCTCGTTTACTTGTGAAAGTACTCCGTCATGACGCTCAAGAACTCAGTCTACCCATTCAGTCAGGTATTAGCTGTGCTGTTTGTTAAATATTTCTAAACTTTATAGTGATTTCTATCTTTAAATTTGGACTGAAGTTTAAAAAAATAAACATAAAAAAGAGTCATTACTTGTTTGTGCACTCTTTGGGGATCTGTAGAGTAATTGTTAAGACACTAGGGTGCAGAGCAGAGAAAGTGAGTTTGATTCCTGCTACCCCAAAGCTGTCTAGTCCTTCTATCGCTAAATGGTGGCATTGATTAAATTGGGTGTATAACATGATGGGCACCTTGTTTGGCTGCAAACAATTAAATTTATCTCTTTTAATAACTTATCGTCATTCATTCATACTGTCTATGCAATCATATCAAGGTTTGTCTGTTTTAAATTAAATAGAGATATTATTGCCCTTCAAGTTGCCTTTGCTGTTTTTTTGAATACTTTAACATAACATAACATAGCTCTTTATTGTTCCCAAAATACAACAGCACATGATCATTTTTCATATTAGTAACAAAGTTGAGCTACAAAAGGGGACCTAAAGCGACCAAGGTCCCGCTGGGCAGGGCCACCTATGTACCAATACAATTAGATAAAGGTAGACATGCCAAATTGGGAATTGTTAACATTTCAATTATAGTGTTAACATAATTAGTATTTAAAATGCTATGCATTTAAAACTAAAATAAACATTATTATACATTTAGAGTTAGAAGATGAGCACGCAAGAGTTCTTTAAAGAGCAGGAGATGAGAAACGCCAAGTATGTCAGAATTAAGATTGTTCCAAACTGTGTGACCAGTTATTTATTGATAGAACTTTATATTCCATTACAAATTTTTTGAATAATTTGTATTTGTTAATGTTGTAGGTGGTTTTATTTTTGTCAACGACTTGCTACAGTCCTCAAAGTTTAATGGCTACAGCGAATTGGACATTCGGGAAGTTGTTGATCTGTATGAAAACAAAAGATTCACTTTAGAAACAGATCCACGGACGCAGAAACTGAAAATCAAAGCCAATCAAGGACACACAGTTGTCGTAAGTTTGTCCTTCTGTCGTGATATCGCCAACAATCATAATACAATTCAAGATTTTTGCTGACATTTTGTCAAATTCTGAAAGACTCATTAACCACTTTGGGCTCTCTTCTTGTCAAGTTGTAATTTAGGAATTTGTATTTACATATTGCTGCATTTTATACCTCTTTAAGAGCTCTCAAATTAGATAAGAAATTCATTTTGATGTGAAGTTGCTTAGGACTGCTTTTGTATTGCTTGTAACTGTGCTTGCCTAGAGTTTATAATAATTATTAAAATGGAAAAGAATATCTAAAAGTTTTCTCTTCATTCTCTAGAAGTAGGATTAGAATTCAGGATAGACAAGGAAGGCAATCTTTGCCCTCTTCCCCAGAGATCATACCACCTTCAGCGATGGATTTGCTATTCGACTAGAATGTCCAGAGAACTGACTGGAAGACTAATAAATAATGCCAAGAGGAAGTCTGAAGTAACAGAGAGACTGTCCGACTTAGGAAGACTGTCGAGAATGGCTAGAAAACAGTTGGACATCGCAGAAAGGAACTCTTTGCGGCGTGTAGATCAGTTAAAGGCTGCTAAACGAGCCAAAGACACCATTGAGACAAAAGTCGAACCATGACTTCTCTGAAGATTCTCAAGCAGAGGAAAGAGATAAGTGACCCACAATGAATTAGATCAAGACACAACAGCTCAGCAGATAAGTTGGGGCAATATAAGTATATGGTAAAATGTGTTAATGTATTGAAATGTGTGCTCTAACTACTTGTATGTTCGTATCGGTGATGCTGCTGCAGTTATGAATATGTAGACAGGCACTGAGTATGTAGATATTAATGAAGGCACCTATGCACCTTTTAAGAACTGGTTAAAACAGCTGTGTTATGGGCATAAGGTCTTCATACGTAATATACGTTTGTTAATTGATAACTTCGCTCTACGCTGCAGCTGCTTATACTAGTGTATTATGTTCAGTGATGTTATTACATTTATTGCTAATTGCTTGGTGTCAAACATTTTATAATAATTGTTGTAATTATAGTTTTAATTGAAACTTTCAATGCTGCCAGTTTGAGAGGAAACTAATCTGGGTACTCTCTATCGAACGTCATTAACAACTGCAATATTTTGTCAGTGAAACAATGCACAAAAAATTAGAAGACAGGGAGGGGACTGACCGGTGATTGGCTACACATCTAGCCAAGTCAATAGAGAGCATTATGTTCACAATCTCTCTTCATCAAGTTGTATGGATATTTTGGAATGATGACAGATGGTGGCATTCACGCAGGACATGATGATGCTACTACTACTACTACATGATAGTTTATCATTAATAGAAGATGATGACTATCTGTCTATTCTTCCATGGATGCATGTGGATCAGGCATTCATTGTCAGTTGTTATAGTTTTTATCACTACCATGTGCTTCAGTGCTGTCATAAGTGGGGGGGGGGGCATAGAGCAATGGATAACACAGTGGGGGGGGGGCGCTCGGCTGAGGGACCAAGATCGATACCCATAACCCCTTGATGTTGATTAGTTCATCAACTGGATGTATTATGGACACCTTGCAATAGTTAAATTTTACTCCTGTCATAACTTGTCATCATTTGTTCATATTATGTTGGTATCATTCTGTGGTTTGTCAGTTTTAAATTAAATGAAAATCATTATTATTATTGTCATGTAATCTGGTGCATTGTTGTAAAGTATAACTGACATTGTTGTGTTAGGTGCCGGATTTAGATTTACAACCAATAAAACGTGCTTCTGAAATTCCAGTCCTAATTCATCTTACAACTGAAGCTGCTTGGGGAAGCATTCGGGTTGGGGTAATAGTTTGATCTCTCACTTATCTGCCGATTTCGTTTCTAATTCCGTTCCTCTCCTGTGTCTCCCAGATGAGGTTCAGTGGAAGAATAATGCAGTATCATTTAAGACAGGATCTGATATGACACCCAGATAACAAATGCACATGCTGATCATATTATCATTTATGTAGTAACTTTTTGTTTTCACATGACTTCAGCATCATTTTCATTTATTAATTCGTTTTAACATTCCTTTAGCGCCCCCTCAAGAAGTGTACTAAACCCCGGCAATGTAATGTAATGTAAATACGACAATTTCTAGAGCACCAACAGTAGCAAGCTACTTCTTGGGTGCTTTACATAACAGTTAATCGATGACAACCTCCTCTGTGGTTTCTTCTTAAGTGATGGGCAGCTAAGTCCATTGTTGTACAATCACGGATGCCTGAATAATGGTAAATGAATGCAAATCTTTGCACAGCACACGCATGAATACAGCCACCTTTCTTGTCGATCTCTAATTGTGCGAGGCATGTTCTACATTGGCTCTGACAATGCAACTCAGTCTGGATCAACTTGTCAAACAAGGGTACATTACTCCTTATATTACTCTTTGGCAACAGTCACATCTCTAAGAAGAGTGTGCCGGGTGGAAGGGCCAGCAACTGAGAAGGGACGACGCTGCTTGGTCGAGGAAGAATTAAGATCTCGACGGCCAGCCAAAGCTAAAATAAGGCAGCAAAGTTCCCACAAATAGGTCGGAGCAGAGCCAAGATGGAATCACCAGACCAGTATGTGCTGTTCTATAGCTGATGCATTGTGAGATGAGGAGCCAGTGAAAAGAATCATGCATGTAGTTCATGACAGGAATGCATTTATTATTTAAAGCGTCCAATGAGACTGGCAGCAGAGCGAAGAATCTGGTTGAGACGAGCTATCAGTGCTCGGGACAGGCCAACCAGGAGAAAGCAGCAATGGTCAAGTCGGCTGGTGACAGAGGCATGGACTAGGGTAGCAACAGCATGATGAGATAGGGAACGAGAAACAGTATGCAGCCGTGAATATGTGGGGCAGCACCTTAGAGCTATTGCCATGCCAAAGAGGAAACCTGGTACTTAATCTACTTTAGGATAGGGAACCAATGCAGGATACTTTGCATCAGTGACATCACTGAACTCAAGCATTGCAGCTGTCCAGTCATTAGTCCAATGTAGAGAGCAAAGCAGTTGTCAAGGCAGACAACAACAAAGGAATAGACAAGAGTAGAATTGATGGAATGATGCCACCTTTGAAAGACTCTTGAAGCTCTTGTTTAAGTGTCAAGTGATGTAGACATCTGAATCAAAGCATTTTTATGTGATTCTTTTTAAGGGATTGAGGCGAATGAATCGAACACATATTCACTTCTCGCCGGGAGAAGAAAACATTGTCAGAAGTATGTTGTGATGGTTAAGTTTGGATCTAATGCAGTGTAATGAAAAAACATATCAACCGAACTATTCATTGACATTTCAACCTAATAACATCACCTTTTCTGAAAGGTTAAATTCAACATGCCAGATACATATGTTAATTGATAATTTTCAGTTGCAACTCTCTGTAATTTAATACATGAGTAGGTGCACCTATTGCAGAGGTATATCCGTTTTACTTCTAAGTTAATATCTTGACAGAGTACTCGATAAATGCTCTGAATGAATGAGTGATTGAATGAATGAAATAGAGATTGATTGTAAGTGATGTAATCTCTAATTGACTACGGTGCTACATTAATAGTAATTATGTGTTGCATTAAATTATATGAGAAGGTGATAAAGTCTAGTATTTGGTTTTCATCATACACAAACAGATATTCAGTGTAACAAGCAAGAATGGCAATGAATTTTGCAAAAGCAGAGAATTTATCTTCAGATGTTTGTGTTATGATTTTAGGCAAAATTCCTTCCTGCAAAATTCGAATATACCTTGACACTGCAAGCGCTTTGGCAGGTCTGTTAATGGCTATTGGATTGAATTACAATAGAATAGATTAGATGAAATATGTCATTTGTTTATCTAAAATATATCATTTGTTTATCCAAAATATATCATTTGTTTATCTAAAATATATCATTTGTTGATCTGGTGATTAGGAAAGAATATGACTGTGCAATGTTTTCAATCTAATTGCATTCATTTTCATGAAAAACAGATGCAAATGGAATGTAATATCCTATAGTTTCAATACAGTGTAATTTATTTATCTTATTAATTAAATTTGTTATGTGTGCGGGGTCATATGGAAATGTGACTCTTAGGCACGGCATATACAAAAACCTCTATGTGACATCATTTGCTTAAAATGATACTTAAGAGCGCCTCTGAGTAGCTAGTTCCATGAAAGGCACCATATAAATTCACAAATACAATTTGCTATGTACTCTACTATTATGTATAGGTGGAGTTTTCTTTAAAAACCGCACCGTTAATAACCGTGTGCCGTTAATAACTGCGTGCTGTCAATTACCGCATGCTGTTAATTAGTGCACCGATCATAACCACGCATGTCGTTGCTTATAGATGATTTAATTTTGGACCTTATTAATTGTACAACCACTCATCTTATCCTGAATATAACGTTTAAAAATACATGCTCTGAAGTCTTTGAAGCAAATGATCAATGTCTTGAAGCAGTTTGTTTTACATGAACAACAAGCTTTTTGCACATTTCTAAACGGAAGTTTCTCATGAAACACTAGAACAGGTTAACATGTGCACTTCAAAGAAGCCAATGCTATTCATTACAGCTTAAGACAGTTTAGTTCAATTCTATTTCCTATCTATAAGGTTTGAAACTGGATTGATGATGATGATGATTCTACTTTAATGAAAGCAGAATCGACAAATAGAATTCAATAAGTTGGATTGCATAATTAATTATTTAATAGGGCCTATGATTAAATCGCCTATAAGCGGCAACATACGTTGCTATGATGGATGAGTGGTCATTGAATGATACCTTCATTTGGTACCCTAAAAAGTTCTTAATAAGCTTTGTAGATATTTTAACAATTATTAGAATTCATTAGATATCATCGCGCCTTTAGAATCACCGTTTGGTTCTGTTTCATTGAAGAAAACGTTTCGGCTTATTTGACAGACATGCATTGCATTCAATGCATGTTTCCTTTACATGCTGACTGTTTTATCTCTTTAAGGCAAAATAGAATTCTTCCGGTCAGAAAACAATATCGTACTATCGCCTGGCAATTCTGTTGGAGCAATTCCACCAAGGTTTTTCAGCCGAGTGGAATTACACTCAGAAGGCCGCAGTATGTCACATTTGTATCCCTTCTGTAATTCTAAAGTTTTAGCTGGAGTTTTGAGTTTTCAACCACCTCATTTCTCGACTTTGTTGCTTTCATTTCGTCTTTGACTTTTCACCTCTAGATCAAACACAAATACAGGATGAAGTTTAGCATCATGTATTGTCATCTAATTAGACATTTCTATAGCATGAGCAAGACCAATTAATACATCCTCAAACTAGAGGACTTTCAGCCTTTGTTTGAGGATGAATTCTAATAAGTTTTTGCCTTAAGTTGTATTATAAGTAAACCATACATCAACAGGGTCGGACTGGCTTGAAAAAGCGGCCCGGGAAATTTGGTCATGGCGGCCCACTTCATTATTCGTTTCATATGGATTTTTGTAATTATTTAATTTGTTTACGGATTTTTAAATTTAATTTAAATATATATATATATTTTTGGTATTTATTATTATTTTATATATAAAAAAGAAATTTTAAATTTACCAACTAAAATATTGATAAAAATAAATATTTCAAAAACATGTCTATAAGTTGTAAGTGCCTTTTAATTTCTGCAAATAGAGGAGTAAATGCCGGGATTTGCTTTTTCGAACCACTTCCTCGATATGTGCTTCCAACAATGGATCAAATTTGCTAACAAGCAAAAGAATCTCCAAAAAATTCCCATGATCCATACTGTCATCGAGCAATGTGTACCCAGACTCTTCTGCACCCCTGTAGCTAAGTCCACGCTTACCAATAACTTTTAAAGTTTCTATGATTCTTTCTAAAATTAAACGATTCTTTTAATCTCTTCAGCATTTCGACGTGTATAAATGCTTAGAATATCTTTGGAATTGATTTTTAAAACATATGACTGTGCAGGCTGCATGTAGTGCACTGCTTTCATGTTTTGATATTCTTTGATAGATATGCTTGGAATTTGTAATGTTATATCCACTAATGAATGTGGATTGATCTGAGGCTTTGCTAAATGCCAGACAAAATGAACAATAATTATAATTGTTTTGAGTTTCTTCACTTGGCACACACTGACTAATGTTCAAATTATATTGAACGTCAGAGTTGGGGTAAGCAGTTGGGCTTGCATTGACACCATTGGCATCGAAAGATTCATAACTATCTGCCGCTTTAATTTTAGAATCATGTGCCTCATTGGGTGATAATAATAATACTGCATCAGCGGCATCGCAAATTGAATGAGGATCCGTAATTATTTCTGCTGTTGCTATATCAGCCGTACTGATATTAACAGTTGAGTTGCTACGGGAAGATCTTGCAAACATGTTCGTTAACTTTTGATATTTATGGGCATGGTTCTTTAAACTTGTTTTATTTCTTATTCGTTCTTTCTCAGCACCTCCTTTTCGTTTATTCATTTTTCTTTGGGGTAAAGTACGTATACCAGAAATAAAATAAAAATTTTTAAAAATTAAAACCAAATTTGTTTAAACACGTCAAAATCATTCTATTATTACTTAAAAGTAGACTAAATGTTGATACGCTGCCGCCAACTCCTCAAAAGTCAAAACGGAAACAGAATTTAAAAGAGTGAATAACCGACCAAAAGTAAAATATACAGTGAGCTTGTTTTCAATTGCCATCTGGGCACGTTCGAGGCGCCCTTCCCTTTAACAATTAGATAAAAACTTCCGCCCTCCAACGGCAATTGAAAACAATCCCATTACAATTGAACAACTGAACTATAAATAGACGGAAGGCCGATAGGTTCACCAAGTTCCAGGCTATTTATAGTTCAGTAGATTGAACGTGTGACTGCGTTTTTTGAGTACTAATGCGCCGCTCAATGAGGGCGGCGCGAAATCAAGTTTATTAAACGATTTCTGTGCGGCTGCCGTCAGATACACTAGCCTATAATCAACGGTAAATTAAAAATATAATGACTATTTTCTGGCAGTCCGCGGCCGCCGGCCCACCGGGAATCTCCCGGTATCCCAGCGGCCCAGTCCAAGCCTGTACATCAATGAATTTCCTGAAATTAGGTGCATAATAGTTGGTAACTATGGGCATTGTCCTCTTTGCAATAATTGCCAGAAAGAGGTTAAGGAGCACTGTTCCAAACTAACTCTGTTCCTTATTTATCATTTTGAAGTTATTGTAATGTCTACCAATAGTCATATGGACCAGAACAGGAAACGGAGCCCAACTCTGAATCGCTCTCACGAGATCCTGCAGTATTTCTTTGGATATGGTGTTTGGCACTTCACAATTCAGGAGAACACTGAATTGCAGCTCTATAAACTGCATTTGTTGCAGCCGTTGCTGGCATTCCTCGACTAGCCATGTCAACACTCAACTAGCCATGTCAACATTCTGCATTCTTCACTGCTCAGACTATTCAACATAGATAGGCACTGGCTCCCAGCACCTCAACACATTTGTTTCAAGACCCTTGCATTGATGCATAACTGTCTCCTTGGGTCTGCCCCCACCTACCTTCTGGCTCTCTGCACTAGAGTCTCCCTATTCCACGCCAGGTTTCCCTTCGTTCCTCTGCCCGTGGATTGCTGTGGTTTCGTGCATGCGCTCTACCACGGCCCAATCCAGGAGCTTCGCTTACGTTGGTCTCACCAGCTGGAACAGCCTTCCCTTCCTTTTCAGAAGCACTTGAAGACTTTCCATTTTTCTGTTTAGCTTTGTGTCGAGCAGTGAGCCCCTCTGATTTGAGCAGCGCTATATAAGAGCTCCATTACATTACATCTTCTAGCCATGTCCACGCTCTGCATTCTTCAGTGCTCGGACTATCCTATATAGATATCTTAGTTGTATAAATCATGAATTAAATATAAGAAGCTTGGCATGACAATCCTGTATATTTCCTTCACATACCATATGAGCCACTTGGCAATCTCAAGGAGAATAGCTCTGAAGCTGCCATCGCTCACAAACGTGGGCTTAGCCTTTATGACAATGCCACATTGGCTCCAGTAGGAAGGATCCCTGTGATCTGCAGTGAAGAAAACCAGAATGATTGGGTGAAGACTTCAGATGACATCGACTGGGTTCATACGAAATATCTGACATATCTAACTTTTAGCATTCATACACCATGGTAGAAGTTGTAGGACAGGTTCAGTTACATGTTGCAATGACTTCACTTACTTTAGTTCACCATTAAAGATATTGATAGTGATTTTAAAAAGGTTCACTGCCAGAAGATCTTGTCAAGGGTCTCTCTGTTTTTGAACTGGTGTTATGGTTCTGTATTTATTTTACTACAGTAGTCTGTCTTTCAGTTTATTTGTTCAGCACTATCAATTTGGCAGGCGTGCTCCAATTGTCAATTGGCATTGTCAATATCGAACTGGCATCAGTAGTATCAGTACTCACCAGCAGTCTCCATCCTTAGTGCATTATTATTATTCCAAGGTTTGACAACATCCTATGGCTACAATGGCCTATAAAGTTTGTAACATATTGACCAATTTGGGAGGCTTAGAACATGTATACACGTAATTTAGTGTGTCTGTATTACTTCTTACCACATATAAGAAACAATGGGCTAACTCCTCAATGCATATAAGTTTATTTTAGACTATTTTTGGCACTAAGCGATTATAAACGGATAGAATGATGTGTAGTTGTTGACGTCAGCCATCTTGGCTTTATCGTCTTGCAGTCAATATAATAAATAAGACATCGATTAGGTCTAAACTGTCAGGATGTGATACGAATTGGATGTTATCCCAGCAATTCCAACCAAAGCCTTGCAAGAAGTGTTGTTTATACCAAGGAAACACGTAATTTATGTGAACCTCAAAGCCTGATCTCTATCTAGAACAATGTTTCAAACCATTTCAAACTCATCGCCAATTATAGGCCTCTACTGTGACAAGTGGGCAGACACACAAAAGGAACAGTTCTCTTTATTCTATAAACAGCAGAATGTAGAAAAACGTTAAATAGAAATTTCAAGATTTCTTCATTTAGGCTTATTATTGGCCATGCCTGTCTAATATTTGGGTCAGCTGCAGTCAATGTGTAACTTAAGGGTAATAATAATTATTGTATTTCAGTTCATTTCACATGAGTTTCTCCTATGAATTTTCTTTTCTTCTCCGACTGTTTTAATTGTGTCTTGGAGGTTGTTTGATCTGTGTCTGTGTTTTCACTTTGTAGTTACTAAGCTCATGTAACAACAGATGAAGAAGACCTTGATGGGATTCATGCTGAGTTTCAAGATTATGACTTACGTGCCGCCTATTGCAGTTTTTATTACCAGTTTACCACTTGAATTTCCTTACATAACAGTGACTTATTTGCTAATCACTTATTTGTTTAAAATGATGAACATCTCAGGACTTCACATTTGTAGAAATATACTAATGAGATTGATTAATTATTTTTTTAGTTATTGGCAATAATAAGCAGGTATGGCAATAGGGCTCATCCATACATTACTTATGAAAAAAATCTGATTTTCAGACCTCCGACCCTTGGTGCACCGCGTACATTTTGTGGACCCCCTCTTCGTGCGTACGTACATCCCCTAACCCCATTGCAAAGGTTAAATAGCTAAAAACATCTTTAAGACATTGATTTTACCACAGGCCTTTTATTTTTGTTAAGCATCATATTTAACAGCTTCAATTTGCTAACTGTTAGGGGTCATTGCATAATTAAGTAACGCTCGAGGGTTGGTGGGTGCTACAAAACGTTACAGGGGTGGGTGAGTGGGTTAGCTGAACATTACGTAGCTCCTTTTCTTAGACTAATTAGTTATTTATTAAAAATACTCAATCTAAACTATAAACCAAAAATTAAGTTTTTCTTTGAGTTGTTAAGGCTCACGAACGGAAATCTCTGGTGATATGAGGCTAACAGGCCGAGCTTATAAATTTACACTAAACTAGTGTTTAGCCTCATAGCCTACACAAGGCGGTGCAAGCGAAGTTCAAACATATATTAAATAATATTTATAATATAACATTGATTGCGGTTAAATTTGGAGACCTAGGGCTATATTAGGCCCAGGTAAAATAACACCTGAATTTTGTTCAAAATAAATACGTAACGCTTCTATGGAAACATTGCGATGCGTTACAGGGTGGATGTGTCCAAAAAGGCCATTTTCAGGGTTACGTAATTATGCAATCATTATGAAGTTTATGAAATACCAACGACACTTGCATTTAAAAAAGTTATGCTGCTACATAAAATTGATTAAGCAGGAATATAGTCTGTGATTGGGTTTACAGTACTGATTTTAATCCGTATTGTGGACGTCATAATTAGACTATTGTAATTGCGTACGTACATAATATTCGGGACTCTTCCCCCACCATTTGCACCCATACGCAAAATGGCCGAAATTCGAAACCCCCTCCCCTCGCTGCTTAGGTAATATGTGGTCGCCCCCATATCACATATATGTGATGCAGTTTACGGACGTCTCTGAGTGCTGCATACATGAGTGACTACCTGTGTTGTCCTGATAGATGATCTTGGGAGGACTACCCAAGCCACAGGCACAGAATTCCAACTTCACCAATTACTGTTTTCTTCGTTCAAGTAAAACAGAAGCTGATACAAATATGTCCATGTCTGCTGGTGAAATGCAATATAGTTTTTTATTTTACAAAGTAGTATTTATACAAGTGTGTTTCTTTGTTACAATGAGTTGTCAACATAATAATATCTTCGTTCAATTTCAAACTGACAAACCGCTGTATAATTTAAAGAATAATATGAACAAATGATAACAAGCTATTAGGGCTTACAAGATTCGACTTTTACTGTCAGCAGCCATGCAATTTGTCTGTTTATAATACGTTCTACATCTGATTTGAACCGAAGCCTAGAGAAACAGGCACTAGTCAACCTGAGTGGATACGAGGGGACCAAATCACTTCCTCAGGCCAGCTCACCAATGTGTTATCCATTACTCTGTGCACCCCGCCTCCATGCATGACAATACTGGACCAAAAACAAAAAAATCTTCAGAAGGTGACTGCATGAAATTTGACTGAGGTTGCAGGTCTGTGCATTATTCTTGCTCATACACACAAATTATAACTCAAAATATCTTTTGTTAAACTTTGTGAAACGATACGAATTTTATGTATAAAACTGGGTAATAACCAAACAGTTAATGTTAAGTAAATACAACACTTCAACGACGAATTTCCTTGGCTTGCTAGTTACTTAATTACGCTTGTTGTTCGACTGCAATCAGGGCATAACCGAGTAGACAATTTCCACCGAGTACCAAATCCGAGTATTTGAATCTGGGTATGGCCTTTTCCGGATCCAGGTATGAAACAGATAGTAGCATCCACATACCTATTGTTAGAATTGTAGTGACAACTCTGGCCCAGCGAGTAGCCTACCATCTGCAGGCAGAGCTGAACATTTTTCGCTTTCGTCACATTCGCCGTTTCGCGACATTTAAAGTTAGCAAAGCAAATGTTATTAACAGGGATGTGGTCTCGAGACCGCGGTCTTAGTCTCGAGACCGCGGTCTTAGTCTCGAGACCGGAAACTGCTTGGTCTCGAATGCATCAGTCTTGGTCTCGGACCATCGGTCTTGGCCTCGACTGCGTCGGTCGTGGTCTTGGTCTTAAAGGAACGGTCTTGAGATTGGTCTCCGTCTTAGGTTAGCGATCTTGGTCATTTGCCGTATCAGAGCAATTTCTTTGATATTTGTCGATTATTTTCGATCATTAGATGCACAAACCCTACGCGCTTGTTATCGATTTATGACGGTGCGGATCATCTATATATTACTATGGGCTAAAATGCATTGCACCGGAATCAGCCACTTCAAAAATTGCTTTCACAAATTTCAAGGTTTTGGAACAAACTAATAATTATGTGGTCGGCCACGTATTGTCACTGTTAACCTACAATTCCAAGTTCAAGTAGGCCTACATCATTCAAACGGAACGTTAATCTTGTTCAGATGTCTTAAAATGTTTACCTATCATAGGCCTATGATAGGTAAATATCACAATATAAGGAATTTAATTATCAGGCCGAAGCCAAGGGCTGAACCCGCAAAAGTTCAGACTGGCCGGTAAAACTGTTTTCTGGACCATTATTAAGATTAGTATTCTTCAGCAATAAAATTAATTTTGAAGCGTGTCATTCCGTTTTAGCGTCTTAATAAATTGAATTTTTCATAAAAAAGGAAGAGTTAACGTTAACGTTAACGCACTTCAAACCTCTCAACCCTCTTATAAGCTTACATTCGTCAACTCCTTACAATCCAACCGCCCGGATCAATTCGCTCATCGTTATCGTCATATCTTTCTCTATCTCGACCTCCCGTCTCATCGTCTCTCAAATTCTGCAACCGCTCATAGTCTATATGCTGTACCAGCACTTTGGAACGGACACCCAAAAGAACTCCGTCAGTTTGCTCATCCCCACATTTCAGCTCCAAATTTAACCTCTCCTTGGCTTTCATTATCCTCTGCTACTTTTCATTCACGACTAAAAACCGAACTCTTCAATGTGTCATATCCAGATTCTACTCCTGTGCCACCACATGACCACCCGTAACATCGGCTACCACCGTAGCACCATGCTGTCTTCTCGGCTTGACTCCCTGGATTTCGACCCGGCACCGAAAGAAAACGAGATGATTGGCTATTGCGGACTTGATTTGGCATAGCGCCGATGAATAAGCTTGCCTCCCTGACGTGGCTTTTGTGGGCGCTGAGAAATTTTCGAGGATTTACATTATATTACATTGGTCTTGGTCTCGGACTTTCCGGTCTTGGTCTTGGTCTTGGACCTCTCGGTCTTGGTCTCGGTCTTGCAATGGTCTCGAAGTTTCTGTCTCGTACCCAACACTGATAATTAATAATTTATAACTAAAGATGGTAGAGTCATAGACTATGATATGACACTTCGTATCTCGCTGTGTATTAGGTCTGCGTGGTGGTCAAAGCACAAAATTGTCAAGTCACATACTATTCGCCGCGCCACGTAGCGAATGGTATAGTGGTATCTTAATCTTAACAACGACAATCGATTCCAAGGTGGGTGACGAGAACATTCAGATACACAGCGGAGATATGAAGTGTCACATCTTAGTCTACGACTCTACCATCTTTGTTATAACTACTATAAGGGTTTTAATTTAAATTTTTAGATTGTAAAATATTTATCAGAAATTTCTTTAATTAAGCAAATTTATTTGTAACCATTTGTGTGTGTAGCCTAATATTTTCCAAGGCGAATATTTCTGAATAGTCCCAAAGAACCTGATATTCGGCCGATGCGAATGTCTGAGGCGATTTCAGGTTATGCCGTAACTTAATGAGGATATACTACATGTTAAACTAGTGTAACTAGACAGTAAATATTTATTAAGTGTGCCTACATGAAACCGGTCCTCAACACAAAATTCAAGAGGCGCGCCATTACGAGCTGATCAAGTGCCTTCCAGGTATTTTCGAGTCGCTCGCACAGGTCTTCTTTGTCTCACATAAGCCTATGTCCTGTAAAGCTTCTCTTGCTTTATTCCCCAAACCTCAGAGGCGAGTTTACAGAAAACGGGGCCCTAGGCGCAAGCATTTTTGGGGCCCTTCTGAATTTGTACACTGAGTCTGGGGCGTCCATAAATGACGTCACGCACCTAGGGGGAGGGTTCAGTCTGAAGCAACTGTATTTGGCTCATGTCAACGCCTGCGTTCTTTCCCTGTGCTCTCTAGCATTGAACTAGCGGGCACTGCTGTGCCGCTTTCAGACTCTGTCAAAACACTTGGGGTTACCCTCGACAGCAAGCTCACATTTCGACCTCACATAACAAGCCTTTGTAAATCTTGTTTCTAAAACATCAGGGCAATACGTCACATAAGGTCGGCTCTAACTCAAAATATGTCTGAAACTATAGCCTGCTCACTTGTCTCCTCTCGCCTATATTATGCTAATTCACTTTTTGTCGGTCTCTCAAACCTTGAACTCAAAAGGCTTCAACGTATCCAAAATACGTTGGCTCGAGTAGTGCTACGTGTCCCACTACGAACATGCTCCTCTGCCCTACTCCACCAGCTGCATTGGCTCCCTGTTGAATTCAGAATCAAATTTAAGTTAGCTTGTTCGACCTACAAAGCCATCATCACCAGTACACCTACCTATATTCATGCTCTACTAACTCCTTACATTCCTCCTCGTTGCTTACGATCATCAAGTACAGGTCTTTTAGTTGAACCACGATGCAGAACAGTTATGGGCTCTCGGGCATTTCATGTCTCTGCTCCTAGGAATGGAATCGACTGCCACTCTCTCTTCGTAACTCAAATTCACTTCCTTCCTTCAAAAATCGACTCAAAACTCACTATTTCTCTTTGGCTTTCAAGGATTTGGAAATCTAATTGCATCTTCTCCTGGCGACTGACTATCCGCGCCTCAGATTCACATTTAGGTATGACCTTGTGCGCGTTACAAATTTAATAATAATAATAATAATAATAAAATCCAGAGTTTGACAAAAAATGCAATTTAAACAAAATTCAATATGGCGGATGGCCGCCATCTTGGATTTCTTCAAAAGCCTGTAACTTTTGGACCGTTTGAGATATTCATTCCAAATTTGGTATTCTGGCTCAATACAAAACCACAACTCAGATTTTTTGAAATGCTTGTAAAATGTCAATGAAATTGACCTTTATATGAACATAATAATGTATATGTAAAAAACACACATTGCCTTGGTACGCTATAAAAGAAAAAAATTACAATTAATAATTTTTTTGCTGTTATCAATACCTAGTCATCTTAGTTCAACACCAGAAGTTAACTTTTGTGTGATAATTTTTGAAACAGTTATCACGGCCGCACCCGATGCAAAGAAACACTTCGCATGTTTTGCACCAGTAAACAGTTTTTTCGCTTCGACAAGTCTTTGTCCTAGGCATTAGGATTTACTCTTTTTGCTCGCTTGTACTTATCCAAGCAGACCACACATCTATTGTTACTTGTTGCTCCTTGTGGTCGCTCAGGTAAGTGCACTGGGATATCAGCTTCATTGGCCAGTCAGTGATCTGATGAACTTCTCCTCCCTATTGGAATGACTCAAAAGTTCAAAAGGTTCTTAAGGTCCTCTGCATTTTGTCGCAAATTGAGATGATTTAGGTTCTTTTTCGAAATTGTAGTTTATAAATATTTGATTTGAGGTAACATGAGCCCAAAATGTGCTCCATTTGGCTTCAAATACTTAAAATTGCGCAGAATCCTGGGTCTCCACCCCAGAACTGGCAGAGGAGTTTACAACGCTCCCCATGTACCCTATAGTCGCTAGGGGTTTGTGCCCCCGAACCTCGAGCTCTGGTGACGCCACTGCAAGATTGTCTTAGCGATCTTGCTCTTCTTAGCATCTAACGAGAAACATTAGAGAAAACAAATTTAAAAAAAACTTTATTGGCCAATTTGCGACAGTCAAATCTAGAAAAACAAGAAAAATGTATGGCAGTCATGTAGGCTATAAATGGGTAATTTTCACAACAGCGCTAAAATTTGAAAAAATCGGGTCTTGTGCTTTGGCCGGATAACACAAAAGGTAAAATTCTAATTTTTTCAATATTCTTGTATAGTATACATGACTTGAAAAACGCTAATTTTTATTATAATTTTCTATTTTATTAGTATGGAAAAAATAAAGTCGTAATAATATAACAAATTTCATTGTCCTTTCCCTTGCTGAGTTGATACAACGTTACGCTATATTGGTAATTGAAGTGCTTTACATAATTTTAATGATTTTTATATTTAACCTATATATGGCCATTGTTCTATACGGTTTTCATAAAAAATAAATTTAACTCTGTCCTAAAATGTGTTTACAACACCGTTACGGACATTCGGTGGCCATCTGTGGAATAAATTAAGAACTCTCGATTTCTGAATAGACGTCTTCGAAAGCAGGGAACCAGCCTACAGCAATTTACCAGCAAGAGACCAATTTAGATGTTTGCTTATTTTCGGAAAATAATCAGATAACATCATAGTATATTAAAGATCTACAATTCCGTTGCCATAAATACTAAATTTTGCGTATATATTTGTTTAAAAAAATTGATGATATTGAAACTGACAGCCTGACCACTATAGACTGATCATTACTTTTTTCTAAATTTAATCGGGCAGCGTGGTAGCTGTATTATGAAGATTCTACAACTCCGTTATTACAACACCGATACTTTCCGTGAAGTAACGGTGTTGCAATATTGAAACGGAGTTGTTGTAAGTGTTGAGTTTCTTGTTCATATAAATATATATATACACACATATAAATGTTTGTGTGTGTATGAATGAAATGGTTGCAGTCCGACATGTTGGAGTCCATAATGGAGAGTAATTGTAGGTTGACGATTAAAGCATTAACCAAGGTAGTAATGGAGTTGTAATTACGTGTTGAATTTCTCGTACACGTGTATATATATGATATATATGTATGTTTGTGTGTTTGTATATATGTTTTGTGCATGAGTGAAAGGGCCGCAGTCGGACATGTTAGAGTCTAAGCCGCATACGGCACTCTGTTCACAATTTTTACCTCAGAGAGGACGTAAACCGACCAGCAGCTTAGGACAGGGAAGAAAGAAACAGTAATTAGACCTAAAGAAAATAAACAGAAACAGTTTCTCTTGGAAAGTGTTAAGAGGACGTTTTTTGAATTTCGATTGGAACGTCTGTGTCCGTTTTGTCACTTATATCATTCTGGCACCTGAATGTAACCAATGAGTTCAAGATAAGATTCGATGGATAGTTACTTGGTCATGGTTTACCACTCCGTGACTCTAAATAAATGAGATTAGTTCATAGCACACGTGAAATAATTTATCATCAGAATAATTGGGGTTGCTGTATCATATTGCTACGCATAGCCTACTTAACAACTTATAATAACTTATTTTTAAATTATGGACAGTGTCATTTTAAATAAAATGCCGGAGTTGTAAATGTAAATGAGGCGTATACATACAGTCTGCATGGCTGAGACTCGACCAACAGAAGGATGGGTCTGATAATAATTATTCTGATGCAGTCACATGGCCTGAGCAACTTTTGAACAACACACCCCTTAAACGTTCAAATTCCTTGGCGAAGTCGACGAATAATTCTGATACGAAAACCTAGCATCGGAAACTCCACAACATTTTCGAAGTTACTGAGCACTAATTTAAGCATTTGGATGAAAATATGCGTCGAAATGTCGGAGCAGTCAATCAATCGACCAATGATGCCAGATGACATGCGCAGAAAAATGCTTAATATAAAAATACGACTTAATGAAAAGAATAGCGTTACAGGTTAAATAATAACTAAAACATTAATAATCTATGTTTAAAGAGAAACTCTGGATTATGGCGTCGTACTATAATAGACGCGATAGACGAACGGTCGTGAGGGAACATATATAGGACCTAGTGACAGTAGGTGTTAGATTATCCTTGAATGTGAGCTAAGAAGTGAACTTGGATGACACAGAATGACAAGTGTAGCCTACTGGTCTATTTCGTCATGTCCGGGAATTATTTTACTATTAGCCTAATCTTTGTTGTCTGCGATTGTTAATTCTATACTACTGAATGCAATTCTACGCAGCCCCTAAAGGGACATGAAAGAAGAATATTTTATCCCGTGCGCACGAGGTAACAACTCGTTCCCTCGACTTAATAAGTCGTGCGCACGAGATACAAACTCGTTCCCACGACTTACTAAGTCGTGCGCACGACTTATTAAATCGAGGGAACGAGTTATTATCTCGTGCGCACGAGTTAGTAAGTCGAGGGAACGAGTTAATAACTCGTGCGCACGACTTGGTAAGTTGAGGGACGCGTTGTTATCTCGTGCGCACGAGTTAAAATATTCTTCTTCCATGTCCCTTTAGGGGCTCCGTACAATTCAGTTAGGTTTAATGCATGACAAGTAATTACATCGCTATACTTTATATGATCTTTTATCACCTTTTAAAGGCCATTAAGTTTCGTGGTGTAGGCCTTGCTATTAATTAAGTTTTGGAGTTTGCTCAATGCTTTGCTTCCAGACCCCACGACGCCCGTGTTCGTTATAGGCTACAGACCTAGGCCTAGGCCTATGCCGAGCCCCAATCTACACAGCGAATAGCCGCCCCTGCACTCCAGAATCAGGAACGAATTCTACGCTGTTGGTGGATTTGAGTGAAGGCTCTGATTTCAACTCTATGACGAAACTTCTGTAGTCCTCTCTCGCCTTACCTGTCTATCTATCTCTCACCGTCCGTCCATACGTCCACGTATGCCCACCTATCTATCTCTGTCCGTCTGTCTGTTTTTTGCGTCTATGGGTTCAGCTGGCGCATGCATGTTGTATGTGTTTGAGATGTGCGTAGCTTGAACTGCGCGCTCGCTTGCCGGCCATCGCTTATTTTAGGCAACCGCGACAGGAAGACTGACAGATACACTAGCAGATGCACAGACGGACATGTAGACACACACGTGCACACAAAACAGATACACGCACAGGCACATATAAAGACGCAAATATAGAGACAGGCAGAGGAGATGCAACGGGTTAAGTTCTTAGGAAGCCGTTCTCTGGGAGTGGTGCTCTGACGTAGGCAGACAACAGCAGCAGCAGCAGACCTTGGGCTGTGCCTTACAGGAACGGGCGCCCAGTGGGCTGGCTGAGGGACGGATGGAGGAAGGACGGCTGAGCAAGCAACTGAGCTGAGAAAGTATGGGTAAACAAGTCGGCCACACTGCATTTCAGAAGAGACGAAAGGCTGTTGTAATCAACTTGGAAAAGACGCCGTTCTATTACTTGTTCCCGCATTAAGATTGTGCAAGGAAGTTTTTACAAAGGCTGGCCTACTTATCAGCAACTGGCGCTATGTATACAAGGAAATCATCCGAGGGACTTTAATTAAGTAGCTATAGTTAATCTTCTGGAAAGAACGAACGTAGTAAGCAAACTGCTAGTGCTCAATATTTCAAGGCAACAGTGAACAGCGACTAGGCCTTTAGAACGAAGCGATCTCTCTTTCAGAAGTTTTTTTATTGTTGTTGCTGTTGTTATGCTGAGGGTGCGCGGCAATGATTAACCGATCAACTTCTAACATTTTCGTCTAAAGAAGTCAGAAAGCGTTTGGAAGACGGGTTATTATGCTTCAGTTATAATCTGAGGGAAAGTTAATTGTACGAAGAACGACGGTGTTCAAGGAATAACAGCACAAAGCATCGGTTAGTTCAGTCGCTCCTTGTGAACCGACCATTGCAAGGCACGGCCTCTGGAGAAGCTCTTCTCAGCTTTCAATAAATCGGTTCCATTGCTTGGATTAAAACTCCAGCTTTCAGAAATCTTCTTCGATCGAAAGTCTAAACTCTTAGTTCGTTCGGTTTGGGCCCTGGTCTCCTCTCAACGTCTCAGCTGTCTGCAGCGGAGGCAATGGTGGCCACTCAGCTAACGTTAACCATATCCGGTGGAGTTCCATACGGTCTAAGGCTCGCCACAGATGCCAACCAACGTGTCGTAGTAGACAAGGTATCATATCTTACTTACTGACAGTTGCCTTGTTCACCTCTGTGTGTGCATTCCCCCTTTAAATCTGTTCTATAACCACACTCCCATCATTCTCACCTGTTGCACACTAATTATAATGATTCCATCACTGTCCTCTCCTGCTGCTGTTATCTTGTGCACTGGCCTGTATACATCTCTTTCGCCCTCTAGTTCCATTTTTCATCGTAACAGTTCAGTATTATTTTATATTTTGTATATCAATTGCGAGTTGTTGTTTAGTTTTATTTTATATTTGAAGTATATTATACTACAAGGTGTGCTTAAATTCTTCACTTTTTTAACCCCAAAGCAAGCTTCAAGACCCGCGTGCCATTGACCAGTTACAGCATTGATAGCAGCTGATCACATTCTGAGTCCCAGGCTTTACATTTCTATTTTTAAAGATGTTACTATGACAGGTTATCCTATCAAAAGGGCGAAAATTAAAAAGGCGCAATCAAAAGGGCGAAAATCCAAAGGGCAAACGTTCAAAAGAGCCCACGATCAAAAGGGCGCACGTTTAAAAAGGTGACAATTAAAGGGGCGCACGTTGAAAAGGGCGACAAACAAAAAAACACACGTTTTAAAAGGCTAATTTAAATAAACGAACATGTCGAACGACTTTAAATCACACGGTATTACTAGAGTACATACATCAACACTCTGAGTCACTGTAAAAATTGACGGTAGTCAATATGATGGTAACATCATTAATCCCGTAAATTTCTTATAGTGACTCTCTTACGCCTACGAAAATTTAAAAAACCTGATTGATGAAAATAAATAGGCTACACCTAAGTGGAAGCTGGATCGATGAAAGTCGTTGCGATGGAAGTTGAATTAATCAAAAGAAGGCTGTGTAGGCCTATGCAGAAACTGGACTAATGAAAAGAAATATACCTAAAGGATTAAAAAGCACGATTCAGTGTCATATATTATACAGAAGCTCAATTGTTGATAACTGTATCAGGGTTAAAAAGGTTTAGAAATTTTAAGATGAATGTTAGGTAGTTATTTATTATTAATGGGTCCTTTTTTCGGACACATTGTTTATGTAGTATATATAAAGTTGTGCATATATTATAGCTCTATAGCTCGATCCAGGCCGTCCGAGAGGTGCCAGAGGGCAAATACCCAGGTGTCCGGCGACCCGTAGCCAACCGATTATAACTGTAATAATCAGTAATACAATGTTTACTATTCATACCATTTAAATATTATATAACTGATGCGTAAGAGACCCGTTTGCTCTGCCTTGGCGCCGAAATTTCTCTGCCTAAGATCCCGGAATTTCAAAGTGCAGTAATAATGAAGCCCTATAAATTTTTTTGCGCTCTTTAACAAGACAAGTCTTGCACTATAGAGCGCGTCTTGCTGCATTCTTAGTTATAGAACAATGTGAATATATATATATATATGAGTTTTTAAGTTAGATTTAAACTAAGCAACAGATCTGTACTGGCGAAGTGAAGTTGGAACTTAGAATCTGATAGTGAGAATCCTGGGACGGCAAAGGCCTCGAAGTTTGTCAGAGCACATAGGATTTCCATTAAATTTTATAAATTTGTCATTAGTATGTTTAACTTTTTAGAACAATTTTTCGAAGGATGCGTATGGTTCTACAATTATTTGCCACTTACTTGCAAATCGGTTTTTATTCTAGCCTTTTTATAGCACAAGGTAGGCCTACTATTTCAGTTGTAAAATAGTAGCTCGTGGTATCCGAGAATGGGGTCCACTAGGCGACATAAAAGAACCAGTCACAGAGGTCACTGTCATCTAGACCCGAATTGTATGTGAATATAAGAGAGCGGTTCAGGAAGATTCGTTTCTCCGTAGCTGTGGGTCTCAATCGCAATCTTTAATTTATATAACGCTAAATAAATGGAACGTCATCAGAGACGTTCCCGACCTATAATAAGTATCAATAACACTAACGCACGATTGAAAAGAATGGCTTCAAACGCTTGCGGAAAAGGGACAAACAAAGACGAAGAAGTTTATTACGGATTTTGTTAAGCAACCTGCTCGAGAAATATGGATCAAACACAGCGAAGCATTTATGGAGCACTGTGGAATTTTGAGCCTGTTGGTCAATAGCAGGTCGCATTGCGTGGCAGTACCTGGCAGAGCGAAGGAATCTACGACCTGACCAACACACACAGCTCCCCAAGATAAACTTGTGTTTGGCCTATAAGACAATTTCGTATAAGCAATAGAGTTCTTTTTCTCAATGTATTTTTACAAGAAAAGCCGTTCAGTTCCTCACGAATGAAGGTGGATATATGTAATGCCCGAACGTAGGCATACCAGTATGACGCCTATCAGGCGAGCTGCAGCATTTGCAACCGATTGCAACTGATTGATGCGTGATAGGGCTAAACCCGCAAAGATATAGATAGCTCTGCTTTAGTCGACTCTGCATGCACGCATCAGAATCGTTGAGGTTTGGATACAACGGGTCGTGAGAAAGAAAGTTTCATATTCTAATCCTGAAAGGTCTCGTTTGAGGTGCTAAAAGTGATTAAGGTGAAATAGGAATTAAATCTATCCATGATTTCGGCATAGTCCAATTTACATGTAACATCGTTAATACCCCGCTCTACGATTTATGTATCGATCGATGTCATCTGAGTTGAGAATGGATCTATATTGACAAGTCAGTTACATTTCAGGTCATTATTATGTTATATAACTCAAGGGCCTGTAAGTTTCTCTCAGCTTTGATCAAAATTAGTGCTTTGAATTTGCTTCTATAGACGAAACATACGTTTTAATCGATACCACAACATTCATTGTAGCTATAGGGTGGTATGTTTATGTTGATTTCTTTGAAATTTTCGCCCTCCCCCCAGTTGCGGACCCTCTGCCACCCCACGGTAGCCAGTACAGTACAAAGGTCATCCACAGGTAAAAAGCTTGAGTCCCGTATATTGCGTTGATACGCGTGAGCTGGCCAGCATTACCAAGGCCAGACCACGTATAGGGCCCGAACTATAGTGCATGGTTACATCCCCGAGGGACCATAGATAATGAGAGATTGGTTTACCTTCAGACAGATCCTGTCACTGTGGGAGTCACAACTAAGTCTACTAGTAATGGGTACCCATAGAATAACAGACTACCAACCTTCCCATACATGGTAGGCCTATTGGTCCTAATGGACTGGGAGATGTAGTAACGTGGGCGCCTATATATTACCACTTTGGACTTATTGCTATCGAGTTTCAAATTGCAGATAGGTGCAGCATTTTCAAGTCCAGAGCTGAGGTGGCCACAACAGACGCTAGAATCCGAATGTTCATGTAGCTGTCGTCTGCGTAGGCTATAGTTAAGCAAGCAATTGCTGCGGAGCACAGATTTCAGGCCAGACATAGTCAGCACAAAGTTAGGCGGCCCAAGCCCAGATCCCGTGTATGATACTAGCATTTATCTGACATAAGGAAGATACGTGGCCGTGGAATTTAGTACAATTCTGACGGATTGCAATTGAGATAAGATCCAATGATTTTTGTACAGAAAGTCAGATAATGGGAATAGAGCAAGAGCTCAAATTAGTAATAGGACTAACCGCATCGAAGGCACGGGAGGAATCCACCGAGGTACGACGTACATACATGTAGGGCTCATCTTGCAAAATATCTAGAATTCCATGAGACCAAAACTATCTAGCGTAACACCCAGATCAAATGCAGTATGCATAAAGCTAAACAAGTATGTATGTATGCTTGTATATATGTATGTATGTATGTATATATGTATGCATGAATGTGTATGTATGTATGTATGTATGTATGTTTGTTTGTATGAATGTATGTATGTATGTTAGTATGTATGTATGTATGTATGGTTGTATGTATGGTTGTATGGTTGTCTGTATATATGAATGTATGTTAGTATGTATGTATGTATATATGTATGTATGTGTGTATGTATGTATGTATGTACGTATGGTGTATGGTTGTATGTATGTATGTATGTATGTATGTATGTATGTAAGTATGTATGTATGTATGTATGAATGTGTATGTATATATGTATGTATGTATGGTTATATGGTTGTCTGTATATATGAATGTATGTATATATGTATGTTTGTATGTATGTGTGTATGTATGCATGTATGTATGTATGTATGTATGGTTGTATGTATGGTTGCATGGTTGCACGTATGTATGTATGTTTGTATGTATGTGTGTGTGTATGTGTGTATGTATGTATGTATGTATGTATGGTCGTATGTATGTGTGTATGTAGGTATGAATGTGTATGTATGTATGTATGTATGTATGGTTGTATGTATGGTTGTATGCATATATGTATATATGAATGTATATATGAATGTATGTATGGTCGTATGTATGTATGTATGTATGTATGTATGGTGTATGTATGTATGTATGTATGTTTGTATATATGTATGTATGTATGTATGTATGCATGTATGTACGTACATTCGCACAATGTCGTACATGTAGACCCTTATGTCTATGTAAACCAGACGAAAGCGAGGACTAAAGGTCGGTGCATGAATTAAGAGCAACAGGTGTCTCATTCTGAACAGGTGCGCAAGAACGGCAAGGCAGATGAGGCAGGGCTGAAGGAAGGAGATGTCGTCGTAAGCATCAATGGCCAGAGTTGCAGCGGAGGGGATTCGGTCAAAGCCTCTCAGTGGATTGATGCCTCTTGTCAGAAACTCACCATACAGGTGATCAGGTGAGATAATATATTTTGCCAAATTCCATCCGACTCATTTCAATCAATTCAAATCATCTGCTTTGGTATAGTCTGTTCCAAGTGCTACAAGTAATACAGTTACAATTGACAGTGATGATGACGGCGATGATGATTACGACGAAGAAGAAGAAGTAACGATGATGATGGTGATGAATTGATGATGCTCTGTTTTCAGAGGAGCCAATGATCCTTTGCGGACCGATGAAGGCGTCGTTGTATCAAAGGCTCAGCCTCCTCAACGTCTGGCATCACGCGACCAGACAGTCTCGACCAAATCCTCTTTCAGTCACAACATAGAACCTGTCGCCAAATCCGTTCAGTCTGTTCAGGGTTCGACCCATTGCACAGATTTCACAATAAAGGCGCCCACTGGTGTCGACGTCCAACAGAATGCTGACCGGTCATTCACTGTGACCATCGGAATGCCCTTCCAACTGGACATTGGTCAGTCGAGCGAGAAGGCGAAGCCGCCACAGCATGAGGAACAGTTCAGCTACAAGCATAACATCACGTTTAAAAAGGAAGATGCTATTCAGCAGCCACAGCAACCGCAGGTGGATGACCCTGAGCAAAGCTCTCCACCAGTGCTGCGTACCAAACAGCTGGAGCGCATTCTGTCCGAAGGAAGTGGAAGCGAACCATCGACTCCATCATCCACAGATGGAGGACCATCACGATCCGGAAGTAAGGCTCCTAACAGCAATCAATCAGCCAGTCAGTTATTCAATCAGTCAGTCAATCAATCCATCAAATAATCAATCAATCAATCATTCATTTGCATCTAGCGTCGTCGTCGTTCTTTCCAGTATTCGATCGTTTTGTAATCCCTTCTGTGCTTAGCCTCTCACTCATAACTACAGATCACCTATGGGGGAGAGTTTCAAGGTTCTACAATTGTGCGAGGGTCTACCATTGCCACTTGTGTTGCCAAAATCAACAGAAACAACTGCATTGTCATTGTCACCAATTATTCGTTGCTCAACATCGAGCAATAACCAATACGTTTTCTCGACTGCACAATAGACATAGATA
This sequence comes from Bimastos eiseni, assembly GCA_959347315.1. Lineage (NCBI taxonomy): Eukaryota > Metazoa > Annelida > Clitellata > Crassiclitellata > Lumbricidae > Bimastos > Bimastos eiseni. Next base: position 30,170,451 of record OY365812.1, on the reverse strand, counting down.
TACTTGGAGAAGCCCAGACAGAAACCCCATAACGCAGATCGACTACATCCTGATTAATAAACATTGGAAACAATCGATCAATAACGTCCGCACATGCCTCAGTGCAGATTGTGACTCGGACCACAATCTAGTAATACTGACAATGCATTTAAGATTCAAAAAGAAACGAACCATCAAACCTCTTCTTCTAAACTCGGAAAAACTCAGAAACAATCAGACAGAACAGCAATACCAAGTTGAAGTAACCAACAGATTCGAAGCACTTGAGGGAATTGCCGAACCACACACACCAGATGAACTATGGCAACAACTTAAAGAGATCACCCTGAGTGCCGCAAAAACAACACTACTGAAGAACTGCGACAAGCGAAAGAATTGGATCTCCAGCGATACCTTTGAATTAATAAGAAAGAAAAGAGAGGCAAAAACAAAGTCTCCGCAAGAGTACAAAATTCTGCGAAATGAGGTACAACGGATGTTACGAAGCGACAAGCAGTCGGAATTGGAGACATTATGCAACGAGCTGGAGGAGAATGAAAGGAAAGGTAACACCAGATCTGTATTCCAAATGGTGAAGAAGCTACTGGCTCGTTCAAGCCTCGAACCACAGCCATCAATGACAACAACAACAAGAAACTTGTTGAACCGGAAAAAGTAAATCAAAGATGGAAAGAATATTGCAAAGGACTCTACAACAATGAAAAAGAGGAAGAAGACATAAAATTCGAAATACAAGAAAAAGAACCGCCGTCACTAAAAGAAGAGATGAAACGAGCCATATTGAAAACAGCTATGCGGAAGTCACCAGGCCAGATGGCGTAGCTGCTGAGCTGTTTAGATTTGGTGGAGAAATGACTCTGACAAAACTACACGAGAAATGTGTGGACGTATGGGAATCCGGGAATTGGCAAGAAGAATGGTCACAGTCAATTTTTATTCCACTGCCGAAGAAGGGAAATCTACTTCACTGTGGTAATCACAGAACAATTGCACTAGTCTCGCATGCCAGTAAGATTTTGTTACGAGTGATACTGGAACGCATCCAGATCAAGCTGGAAACAGAGGTCGCTGAAGAACAGGCTGGCTTTAGGCCAAGAAGAGGCACGCGAGATCAAATTGTGAACTTAAGACTCATCTTGGAGAAAGCGAGAGAAAGGAATCATCCACTGTACCCCTGCTTCATTGACTTTACAAAAGCTTTTGACATGATTCAACACGATCAACTATGGATAACCATGATGGAGATGGGTTTCGCACCCCACCTCATTCAGCTATTGCAAAATATCTACAAACAACAACGAGCTACTGTCAAGACAGACGGAATTATGTCGACATGGTTTAGTATCAAGAAAGGAGTCCAACAAGGATGTAATTTATCCCCAAGCCTGTTTAAAATTCTGACAGAACAGGTAATGCGAAATGCACTACTAGACTACAACAAGGGATTCAGTATTGGAGGAAGACTATTAAGAACCTTAGATATGCTGATGACATCGTGCTAGTGGCCACTTCACCAGAGGATTCACAGGAGTTGGTGCAACGTGTTGAGACAGCAGCAAAAGAATACAGTATGCTGATTCATGTAGCAAAGACAAAAGTAATGACAAATAGCAATGACGCACTTTTGATCAAAGTGGACGGATACAAACTGAAACAAGTGGACTCATTTACATACTTGGGGAACAGAGTAACGAAGAACGGGGACTGCGCGAGTGAGGTAAAATCAAGATTAGCCATGATTAGTCATGTTTAAGTTGGTAAGCATCTGGAAAAATAAATCAGTCAGTACTAAAACCAAACTGAGACTCATGAAGGTCCTGTCGTGGCCAGTAGCAACGTATGGTTGTGAGGCGTGGACAATAAAGAAAGAAGAAGAGAAACGCATACAAGCATTTGAGAACAAGTGCATGAGGAAACTGCTCAGAATTCCATGGACAGCAATGGTGACCACCGAACAAGTGTATCAAATGGCGAAAGTTGACTGCAAACTGTTGGGCCACATCAAATCCTGAAAACTGCGGTACTTCGGGCACATCGTGAGACAGCCTAAAGACGGTATTGAGAACAGTGTGATGTTGGGTATAGTGGAAGGAAGCCGAAGTCGTGGAAGACCCAGAATCTGCTGGTTTGACAATGTCATGGGGTGGACTGGCTTAAAAGGCACAAGCTTAATGAACATCGTACGAGACAGAAAGCATTGGACATCACTCTCCCATTCATGTAGTCAACCGTCGCGAAGCGACGATGTGACATGACATGACATGACAACATCGAGCAAGTCCTTCGCACACAATTGCTCGAGATCTGCTGTTTCGTCGTCGAGGCGTGTGTGTGCACTTCTGAGCAGAAAATGTTGGAAGAAGGGCAATATCAAATTGCAGTTGTATTGTATTGTATTGATAAAAGTTAACACCTCAATGACAGTTAGTCTAAGTGAATCAAGAAATATTTTTTACCAATTAACCAGTTGGCCTTCTAGTCGTAACTGAAGCGCCTACTGGCTGGCCAGTCAATCGAAATTGACTCCATATAAAATTTACATAGCGAGTGAGTGAATGAGTTAGTCGGTTAGTCAGTTGATCAGTAAGTCAGCCAGTACGACTGAAAAACAGATGCGGTGGCTTTTGAGCCAGATGCTTGCTTACCTTCCGCCTCGTTGACTGACTAACGAACTGACTCACTGACTGACCGACTGATTGAACGGCACTGCTTATAAGACTGATAGATCTATCGATAGACCAAACGACATATGAACTTAGAGATCAATTATTGAAGCACTTGTTCTGAATGTCATGTATGAGAATGCTTTTGTGAATGTGCTTTCGTTCAGAAAAGCTGTTCGTAGACTCCGCCTTTTACGACGATCCGCAGCACAAATACCCAACGGTCGAGGAGCAAGTCCAGCTGGCTCGCCAGGTGGCGCAATCGGTTCTGTCGCCTGCGAATCTCAAGTCGAAAGGTCACCGGATGTTCGTGAGGCGTAAGGAGCGCGCCTTCCGCTGGACGACTGGCCTCACGGACGAAGAGAAGGCCGAACTGGTCAGTCAGATGGCCGATTCGAAGGCTGCCGCAGCGGAGGGGGTTGAGGGAGCGACCGAGGCCACGACGCAGGGATCGGGGTCACCCCAGACAGCGCCACACAGCATGCCGACCTCCGTTATGTTCGCTCCAAAGCTTCCGACGGAGAAGGACGTAGACAGACTGAACGCAATGAGCAACGATGAGCTGGACAGGATGATACTGTTGGAGAGGAAGACAACGCACACGAACGTCTCTCCTCAGATGTGTTTCAGCCTAGTAGACGACCTTAGGAACATGAAGGGCAAGGGCGGAAAGCTCTTTGCCAAGCGCCAGGCCAAGTCAGAGACGTGGGATAAGTCATCCGGAGACCAACCCCCACCAATGGATGAAGGTGAAGAGTCGACGCCCGACCCAGGCACCGAACTCGACCCACGCATCGGCGCGAAGCTCACGGCCGCTCACAAAATGAACGCAGCGGCGGCAGCCAAGAGGGAACCAGAGTCCGTTTCGGGCGCAGTGGCACCAGTCAACCGTTTGAAGGACTTGGTAGAGATCCAGAAGGCGGCGATGACTCCGTGGGACGCGGCCGCACAGTTCGGATCCGTAGAGAAAGCGTTTGAACATCTGGACAGCAGCAACCCCACAACAGCAGGAAGACAAAAGCAGCCGTTGTTGGGTCAACAGAACATCGTCGACAGCCTACAGCAGCAGCAGAGGAGGAGGGAAGGTGGAGCAGGAGGAGGGATGGGAAGGGCAGCAGCCGTGCGCCCCAAATCGACGATCGGGTGTGTGGGAAGAACTGGAGAAGAGGCGAGGAATGCTGACGAAAAGCAATCAAGAGCCAAGATCGAAGCTCTGGGAGGAAATCCAAATGCAACCGGTGAGTCAGTCAAGTAGCATCAGATGCAAAACATAAAACATTACAACGTCAGCACTCGACATCCAACACACAACCAGAGAGACAACTGATACAACCGATGACTGTTTATTACTCAGAACATAAAATATTGTAGCCAAAGTGGATGTAAGGTGATAGCTATAACAGAGCGTATTCAGTGTAACCGGAATCCAGATGGTTCTAAGATTAGGTTTATGTGAAACGTCAAAATTCCATTCGCAATTCACTGAATTCACCAAAAAAGCAAGGACTTTCACACAGGTCATCTGTGTTGAATGTCGTCTCAATAATCGATCTAAGAAAATCAACACCCGCTGAACTTATCTGAGTCATATTCACCTCAATCCGTACAAGCTTTTTACTTACACGCAGGTCAATCAATCGAGTAACTTACGGTTAGGAAACACTATTACCACTGCAAGTTAAACTACACGCCAATTCCAGTTTGTCCATCTTTACAGGTCTCGCATCAGCGATGACGGCGTCTTTGGCCGCTGCAAGGTCATCGGCTGTAGGATATCATCGGTCGGTCAAGCAGAGAACGACGACGTCATCCAAACCTGGTGAAGCGGAAACACCGTGCTCCAACGACCGCTCTTGTAGTCCTAAAGCTCCTCTGCATGCCTGACCAGATCAAAATCTTCGATAGAATCTAATGCTTGAAAATAAATTATACATGTATGGAGAAGTTCGTTTGCCGCCATCTTCGTTTATCTGCCTAAATCACTCGTTGCTAGAAACGATGACGTCATTGTTTACGTTTGAAGAATGTGACATCTTAGCCTAAACAGCGACAGAGTTAAAGATCAAAAGATCGTTTTAATGATAAGATAATGTCAGAATATGTGCAAGCCAATATTATGTCGATTACGAGTGCTACTAGCCATTAGAAAGACGTTTATGATTATGCCATAGGCCTACCAAGGACGCCTGTAGTAGTGGAGTCATGCCTTGCAACCGTCATTGCCCATAGGCACCTTGAGAACAGTACTGTTAAAATCACGGCCTTTGTTGCCATAATATCCAGAGTTAATATTCTGGTGCTCTGCGAGACTGCGCCTGGCTTTAATTAAGTAGCATTTTAGATTTCGGAGTTTTCAATAGAGAGTGACGCGGGACTATTTTCCCGTGGTAAATATCGCCGTAATGGCGGACAGCAATCGCGGTATTGGTGTCCGTCATTTGGTGTCTGCTGTAACACCGCAGTGATGGAGGATGAGCTAGCCGGCTATAAAACCACGTTGATGTGACTATTATAGCTCTGAAATCTAAATATAGCCTTGTATATACAGTAGATTACAGCTACTTGCTCACCTAACTTAAATTACTAGGTCGAGTTTCACAAGCTTTCGATGCTACCGGCTCACTTCATTACCTCCCATTTACGACATTAAAGCGGCATGGATAAGTGCTATATAAATAGACTGTTAAAACGAAACAGCGACTGAAATTGTTTAAGAGTTACTGCAGTTCAGCTAAAACTATTTTACAATCCTGTCGATGCTGATGAAGAGTTGAAAGGTTTCGTGATCTGCCGTCCATAGGCTAGATATAGTCTAGAGCGATCTTATGAAATGGTATTTTCGAAACGGAACTAGTGAGGTAACATCACGCGTTAAATCACGCGGCCATCAGATCTTGAACCCAAGGGTCAACCAGTTGTGTCTTCTTTTGACAAATAAATCCTAGCAGATAAGGCAATTAATAACAATTAAACCGAACGGAACTTGGAACTGTAGCCTACATGTATATTTCTGAAATGGCATTGTGTATTACTGGCAAAAACAAATAGGCACTGCGACCGAATTTTATTTGATTGAGAAAGTAATTGTAGTTCAAGTAATAAGCAACAATAATTTTTCCTTGATTAATTTAAACTGACACAAACACATTATGAATACTAGTCATCGTATTATCGGATGATCGCGTGAGTCCAAGGGTCCACATCCCGAGAGGCTGAGTTGACCTTTGGTAGGGCTACTTCTGCGTCTATGCTGATCTTCTGCTCTTCCGAGTGTTCACATCGTCAGAAACCAATCCTCAAAAGCTGATAGTTGGCCGTCTAAACAGCTTGTCGATTGTAATGAATTAATTGAACGCCGTAGTCACTAGTTATTCTTGTGGCTAAAAGTACCATTTCAAATGTAGTTCTCGGTGATGTTCATAACTTCAGATGGGAATTTTTCTGAAGCTATTAACTAGTCCGGAATAGTCAGGAATAGTCAGGACATAGTTACTGAAAACTGTAGATAAGATGTTTTTGTGTGTACCAAAGTAACTCAATCAGTAATACAGATAGCTTTGCAAGTTAAAAGTTGTTTTTTAATGGTGAGAACTTTTTGCGTAGGCCTATAGCTCTATTAGGATGGGGCGGGCGGGCGGGTGGGTATGTGGGATTGGGGAAGACTTCATTGTTGCAGCGGGGTGATGTGGATGAGATTGACTGTCCACATCACTCTGTTTCAAGGCAATTTCATAGATCAAACGTCCAAAGATGTCCTGTCATTTGATCTCTGTGGTCCATGCATTTGTCGTGTTTGCGCCTAAGTCTGAAGACCTTCAGACTATGTTTATGAATAGGATTCTCTGCAGAAGCGTGCAAGCCTTGGAATTTCATAAACCATCATAGCGACTGTAGCAAGTTATAACTTTCTTAGCAAAGCAGTTGGCTCGATTGCGCAAATTCTAGGATACGATCTGTTACTTTGTCCGTAAGAGAACGTTATTTGGTTCAGCCAAAAAACCGCTTTTGAATCCAACTCTGTTCCAACAATTATACTGGACAGAGGATTTGAACCTTCTGTATCGATGTCGAAGAGGCGTGAAATACAAGAGCGATTACTATGCTAATTGCCTATACATGCATGAACCGTGGACGGTTCATGCATGTATCCATACCTCTGCGTCCGCAATGTGTGGATGCATACATAACGATCTTCCAAGCGACATATATATTTATATATGTGTGTCGCTTGGAAGATATATATATATATACATATATATATATGAACACTTTCCAGGTTATGCAGATCTCTGTTAGTGATACTATATATAAGAAGCGATTTACACAAAACAAGAACAAAATGAACACGTTACATTACTGTCATGTGACAATGCAGAGTGGAGTATCAAGCAACTACTTTACAGGCCTTTGGTCGGATTCCTGGTTCGAAGGATCGCGCGCTTTATTAATTATTGCGAATTTAATTAGTAATCCTGCAAGAAGAAAATACCCAGAACAGCCCATGGATGTATGAAATATCAGCGACTGCATTTTCTTAGCCTCGGAGTATGAAGGTAGTGGTTTTCGTCCTTTACCTCGCCACAACTGTTGTTTACACTAATGAATAATGTAGGCCTACAAGTGCAGAACTAGTTTATTATAACGAAACAATTTATGGAGTAAAATGACGATGGTCATGTACAAGGCTAAAGAGAATGGAAAGCAGGTAGATTAATACTACCTTGTTTTGCTTGTACTACAAATAAATTAGTAATAGTTGTGTTGAAAGAGCAATTTACAACAGACAACGTACACTGTAGATCTTGATCGATCGACTGTTCACTGATACCACTCTGTCCATCGCCAGTCCTTCATTGAGCAAACGCTTCTGTCGTCATCATATTGTTCTCTTGTCTTCCGGTCCGTTCACCCATTGACGCGCTGTTCCCATGGCAGCGGTAAAGTTTGGACGCGATTTGAGTTGTGCAAGATAGGCTTGGACTCGAGGGCAGTCGGCTAGAATCCTTCCGCCTTTGATCGTTGACATCCACATGACGCAATATCCGGTCACAACGTCAGCCGCAGCGAAACTTAAAAAAAACGATCAAACAATTGTGTTACTGCTGTGTAAAACAATCGGTTTAGGAAAAGAGCTTGCGCAATTTTGAGCATTTGATGCCAATAAAATGGAGTTCATTTTGGGCTCTTGTTTACCTCACATTTTTCAACTATGACATCGAAATAAAAATAGGCCTACCTAAATCATCTTGATGTGTGAAAATTTTTTACTGTATTATATCACAGAATACCAAAGGAACTGAGAATTTAGATCTTAGAGGAACACCGCGTTCGCGGTCGATGCAGACTGTTGCCTTTCTAGACTTCAACTGCAAGCGACAGACAGATTCATAAAAGAGAGATGGAGTTAAGTTTTAAGTAAAACTTGCCGAGCAACCCAACTACGCCTGTAGTTGAATTCTTAACTCAATTCTGCCCTTGAGATTGTTTCCGTGTGGCTCTATCCGGTGATCATTAATTATTGTGTGATGAAAAGTAATGTTTACCTATGCAAATTTGCATAAAAACCTTAGTTTATAAACATTCTTATCACCAGAGCGTTCTGTTGGAGAACCTTTGTTAGTATGGAGAAATAAATTGTCCGCTTTATATCTAGTTACTATTAAAGGCCATTCAGGAAGATTCCGACTGAATTCCTATAGGCCCTAGACTTGAACATCTACTTTATCAACAGTCTGCAGGGTCAACAATTTATAATTGCTGAGAAGAACGGTTATGAAATTTAAATTTTAACTGATGAAAACATCAAATCGAAACATGAGAATATTAAAGGAACATCAAAACTCATGCAAAAGTCAATTGATATCGCCAAAGATTAGTTTCTGTGACTGGCATTACGGTGTCTGACATCACAAATTAGCTGAAAAAATGTCAAATCACAAACCACGTAGGGTACCCCTCGTCCCCAATAAAAAAAACTTATCGGATTAGCACGAATCCCAAGACCAAGCCTGGGCAGGGACAAGGCCAGCTGCCCTTTACCCCCGTGGCGACGTTAATGGAAGTTGCATCAGCAGAAGGGAAGGATGACGATGACGAGCTTTTGAGGCACTGAAAAGACGGTTTACACACATACACCAATACACTGTATATGCTTGTATGTCACATGTACAGTTTATACAGTTGTACACGCATAAAATGTATGTGGGTATTAAAGCATTTGATGCATAAATACACACGTGTATGATGATGGTGATGACTGTGGTGATGGTGACGATGACGATGGTTATAGTGAAGACCTTTTGCCGCAAATGTAGTCCTTGTGTTCGAGATGTTTTTCGAAGTATCGGGCGAACTGATCTGCCTTGTCGAAGGCAGCAGCCATTTCCACAGCAGCTTCCCTCTCTTCTTCGGGCTTCTCAAGATTCCTCTCCATGATGGACAGAAAAGGATCGATTGTCGCAACAGAATAGAATATCCAACTATAAAAGAATCAGAGCCAAACAATCATTACTAAACACTGAGTGAATAATGCGTTTGACACAATACAACCATATATAGCATTGCCTTCATCGTCATCCGTGTAGTGATGGGCAGGACGTACACTGGCCTTCAGAAGCAGACGAAGCCAGTTCGATTTCCGCGAACCCTTAAGGTTGACTAGTCCTTCTATCGCTAGGCGGCGTTTGTTAAAATGAGATGTACAATGTAATGGGCGCCTTGCATGACAGATGACAGTAAAAATCGACTCCTGCAATAACTTGACTTGTCATCCGCTCATACTGAGCTTGCAATCGTACTGCAGTTTGTCAGTTTCAAATTAAGTGATTATATATATAGAGAGAGAAAGCATTGCATTCTTATATAATAATCATCTCATGATTTCTATCTTTCGACGGTTGTATGATAGTCTTGTGTGTGCATGTGCATGTATTAGGTGTCTTTGGGTTCACCCGACCAGCGTTACAGTATGTTTGTTTTGTTGTACTCTCGGATAGGGTAGCGTAAGGGCCCTACGGGGTACGTATTTTGCGGGTCAGGTCGGGTACTGGTAGAGTGATAACGGGTAGGGTCTGGCGGTTTTACCGGTGTTAACGTCAAGTTTTGGGGCTACAATGTCACCTTTTAATATAGTGTGACACAAAAGTTCGTTTACCGTTTTCAAAATGCGTTTTCTCAGGAAGGGCCTAATATTTTTTCTAATATTTTGTCAGTGCACACACTGGTCAAATTAAAGGTAATGTCACAAATTTGACTTTGACCCTGCTCGTTGGTTGCCATTATATATAAAAAAAATTAAAGAGGACCATTTTCCGGAAAAGCTATATATATATATAAAATATTTCGCCTAGTAGACCACAAAAAAATTGCTACCTACATGTATGTCTTACAGACGTTGGCTGTTAGCGTGTAGTATTTTCGTTCTGCGTAATGACAGCACAGATTCGATAAGCGACTGAAGTGTCCCGACGTCTATCGATCTCTAGGCTCGTTGGAGGCAGCGTTGCAGTTGATCAACGTTTATTGACTCAGGATCTTTATAAACTCTGAGACAAAATGATCTGCAAGTTCGCAATAGGAGAGAGATCTAGAGAGTTTTGGTGGCTAATCCTGTTGCTTTATGCGCGACGCGAGTTTGTAGTCTAGCCACTTTGTCGTCATAGCTGTATTGCTTGCACCATTCTGCTGAAATACTCCCAAGATCATTGTCAACAAATAAGTTTCGTTGCATAAGCTTAACACTGCCGTTGTCTCTCGAACGCTAGCTTCGCGTATTGCTCGAGAACGTTTGTAATGTAGGAGTGCAAATTCAGTCTGGTACCATTTGCCACAAAATGAAGGCGTATGAGGGAAATCTCTGGCCGTCAACATGCCTCGCATCTTATGTGGAGCAGACGGAACGTTCTCCTCCTGTGAGTCTCAAACTGTAGCGTTTTGTACATTCGGTACATAAACTTAACACCTTGAATGGGGACTCATCGGCAAACAAAACATTACACCAGGCTACCACAGTCCAGTGTTCATACTCCTATTGTATTCAATTAGGCGACGTGAATAACGGTCAAGTCACATCCAGGGACGAGCCAGAAACACACCTCTCGCGCCGCAGTTTATACTGTCACTTCATTTAATGCATGTTCCACTTAACATTTTATATGCAAGGGTTATTTAATACTTGAGTTCTGTATACGCTTCAAAAATATTTAAGAGATACGAATAATTTTGACCGAGGTATTTCAGTTTGAAAACGGTGAACAAACTTTTGTGTCACCCTGCTTTGGATCCGTCCTTTTCTTCTTCCTCTTCCTGTTTTCTCCTTATGCTTCTGCTTCCTCTACTGCCCTGTTCTGCCTAGTCTTTATTCATCGTCTTTCCCTTCATTCTCTTCTTCATATTCCCCTTCCTCTTCCTCATCTTCCTTATTCATTTATTTCTCCTGCTTCTCCGTATGCAAACTGCCAAAACTAAAATCAAGACAGTATGAGACCTTTTTAAATATTCGAAACTCGGACTCGGTACAACTCACTCGTAAAAGTCTGTGCTCGGTACTCGGCAGGAAACTGACAATGGGTTCAACCCTAGTTTTATGCGCGTTTATGTATCATTGTATAATTATAGTAAGCCATGTGTGTTGGGATTATTATTAAGGTTGTGTACGTGTGATGCTTTTGAGGCTCTTACTCGTAGTAGACAGGCAAGAGGGATCATCGTCATCTGGAGTCAGATGTTGATGAAGTCTGGCCAGGTAGAGGCAGATGGCGCCACTCTCGATCAGAACTAGTACACTGCTGCTGTCGACCAGAGCAGGAACTGTGCCATGAGGATTGAGGATGGACGTTCGTTCGATACCAGATCAACTCATCGTCATCAGCCGTGTATGGATTGAAATCAACGAACTCAAACGATTCTCTCAGACCAAGTTCTGTCAAGCAATGCACTGGTTAAGAGGCTATTAATTAATTAACTAACTTATTTATTTATTTGCTGCTCAACGACGCCTCAAAAGGCAGAGTATATATATGGCTACACCAGGGGCGGTATTCACGAGACAGGGTTAACGCTAATACCCGTATCAAATGGCCTATACCCGACCAGTGGGTTATATCGCTATTCATGAGACGGTATTAGCCCTCTAGTCGTGGTATAAGTCTAATCCCACTTAGAGGTAGGTTTAAGTCCGTTAATACCAGCTTAAGGAGAAAAACAAGATGGCAGCCCTTAATTGTGCTTCGTCGCATTCGACGTCGATTCAGACGTTGAAAGGTGTTTGAGAGGCACTATATTTACTCGCCTCTTTCACCGAGCGCCATAATTATATTGCTTCTAATTTTGGGGTCAAACATGTTTCAGATTTCACGAGATGCCTGACGATATTGCATGCGAAATGTCACCACTGTAGCGCCGTGTGTGTAATAAGGATATAGGCCTACCATTTAGTGGCTGGGATTGGTTTGTTCTCACAATAAAGTCTACAACGTACGTAGCACCAGCTTATTCACGAACGCTGCGTCCAATCGGAGTGATTGTCCTAAGGGTAGTTCCGATAACGGTCAAGGTCCGGTTTCCAGAGGGATCAGAGTAACTTTACGGCGAGAGTTGGGAAGCGGAGGAATATCATTTATTGTGCCTAAGCCACTGCTGATAGTTATAGGCTTAGGGCCTATTGGCAATTTCCAGACAAACGCAGTTTTAATAAACGGGTAATGCAGTCGTTCCTGTTGACGTATTGATCAACAAAATTCTTTGCACTTGTGAACGTTCTTATCTTTAGCAGTATCATAGCGCATAAACACTTTTACGCATGCGCAGTAGTCCGTCATCTACAGCTATACGGTACTTATACCCAGACTAACTATTCCGCCCGCTAAGTCGGGCTCGTGAATAGCTACCACGGGTTAGTTTTAGCCAGGGTATAGCTAACCCCGAACTAGGCTCTAATACCGTTTTACCTTAACTCTGTCTTGTGAATACCGCCCCAGAGGTGTAACAAAGTTTCAAAAAGTGGAGGGGGCATAATTTGCAAAATATTGCGCGAAGATTGTCCCCCACTTTTTGAATTTTGCCCTCACCCAGAAATTCGAAAAATGGGGGGTACGAATAATTTTAACAAAAGTTATTTTAAAGTGCCATTGGAGAAATATGAAAAGAACCGATTTGGGGGGCACATGGGAGGGCACTGAGCACTAAGGCTAGGGGGGAGGGCAAAGCCCCCCAGTTTTGAAACAGGGGCCGGTGCCCCCTTGCCCCCCCCGCTTGTTACACCTCTGGCCTACACTACAGAGTGACGCTGAAAAGTCTCCTCGTCCAAATCCTCGTCCTGCAACAAGTTAAGTCTTCCCATCACCTCCGCAGGTTTTCTCCCATCTCCATCCCATCGATACAGGACTATGTCACACTACCCGCAGAAAAAGATATGTAGGCCTAGGTGATAATTATAGGCTACGGTTATTACTGATGGCATTTCAAACCTTCGACGAGCCATGTGACTCTGGCCGAGCGAAATATCCTCGTGTGGCAAACTTTGATCTTCGTTGTCATCCGTCCATTCCGTATCGTCGTCCACGTCCTTCGTCATCTGGATCTGAGGAAGCAGAAGAGTCCAAGGCAGCCGATGACCACGGCCCCTCCGGCAGCCACTGATGTCAAGACTACAGACCAGTCAGCGCTCAGGCGAACTGACATCTTCTCAAACGCTAAATGTCTTGCAACGTACATGTACACATGTATGTAGCCCTACACATGCACGCATTCCGTGGTCTACATATCTGGGCCACTTAGGTAACGTACTTTCTAAAGCAGATAAGCGTACAACCACTCTTCCACTCTACTCGACCAGGGTCCAATATAGACAGAGGCATGAGAGACGACAGATAGACCTATCATAGGCAAAGACAAAGACGTAAACAACCAGACATAGATTGTCCTACATATGTTGAGTCCTACAACTCTCAACACTTCCTGTGCTAAAGCGTCGGAAAGAGGGTCAGAAGCCCAACTCCACCGTATAGGCCTACATGCATAGCCTACGATTATACTCGATGTATACGACGATATCGTCTTTCAATAGTCGCTGACGTTGGTCGCTTTTCAATGCATTCATCGGGTGAACAACAGTTGTCAGTTTGAATGGACGTCAGTTTAGGTCTCGATGTACGTACGGACAGTAGGCAGTTGCAGTTTGACGACACTGTGTGATAACATAGATCATTAGCGTCGCCCTCCTCCTTTATCCATGCTTGGGACTGACACTGGCAGAGTGTACCCGGTGTCGGGTTCGGTCTGTACGGACCGTGCTAACCTCAGATGCATGCTTCTTCTTCCCCCCCATTTAAACGTTTGAACATAATAGGCCTGCATGTAAGTTTAAGCGCCTAATTTGTTAACAACGCCTCAAACGATATGAATAAAAAACCAAGAAAAAATAAGGCTAAAACTGACGCGCTTTCAATCTGTCCGTATTATATGGTCGATTCTGTGCCTCACTTGAGACGCATAGGCCTGTTGATAGATCACCAGTGACTCTGTCCGTTTGTCTGGCTGTCTCTATCTCTGTCTGTCTCTCTCGCTCTGTCTTTATGAGTGTGCATGCTCTATACAGGTGATGATTTTTAGCGACTCGTATTCTGAAGATGAGAAAAGAATATCGATCTGAGTTTTCTTCACTCTGTGTTTGTAATAATAGAATCGTGTACGCATACACAGGCAACTAACAAAGTAGGCCTACTCAGTGAATTTAAGTAACAGTAGATGTTTAATCGTCTTTCGCAATTGCAAGTCTGCAAGGTAAGCTCTGTTAATGTTTACACTGTTATGGTTCGTTTGTAAAAATTGTCTGGCAATGAAGTACATACGTTGTGAGTGACAAGCAGACCGCTCTTTAATTTGTAATTTCTAAAATAAATACTGTAAATTATCTTCCAAAGTCAAATGTCACTTTAACAACTAAGTAATGAAAATGTGTTAAACAGACAAGAAACGTGAATCACTTAAGGAAATACATTAGGCCAGCGTTTCCCAGTATTTTTTTGGCCGTGGAACCTTTTTGCTATTAAAATATTTGGCAGAACCCCATCCAAAACATATTCTGCTGTAGGTACATGTAGCCTACACACGCTTGAGATTGCAGACAATTATAGGTGTAGGCGTATAAATATATATATATATATATATATATATATATATATATATTAGATCAGTGATAGCACACATATCGATGACTATGACATATGAATTGTCTATATTATTGTTATATTAAGTGATAGAGTAGCCTACACAAATGTTGAGCAAAAGCCTCCTATGAGAAACTCGTATAATTTATTTTAAAGTGTTTAAAGCTTATTGTTCGGTGTTTACACCGAGTGTTTTCCACGGAACCCTTGTCTTCGCCTCACGAAACCCTAGGGTTCCGCGGAACACATTTGGGAAACGCTGCATTAGGCCTACATTCTCACTCTTCCCGTATTTACAAAGATTAGTTGCGAAGCGTAGCGGCATTTCATTCATTATTTCGGTGAATTACATAATTATGTTCGTCCTATTATTCAACCCTTGACATTCACTCCTACACAGTTCAGATTCAGATGGTAACATTTCCTCTGATCTATTAGAACATTTGCGTCTATCACAGCAGCGCATGTGAGAAGCGTCCTATCGACCCAATTAATACGACTAATCCGCGTTTAACAATGAAATTGACCTATAATAAAACGTTAGTTTACCTTCACCTTCGAAAGAGATTTTGCAATGATCAACACATACTTTAGAATTAATATTACAGTATATTATGCCATCGCTTTTTTATGCTTTAGCATTTAAAAAAATGCTTATTGCCATAACGTAGTATTGGCATAATTATGCCTATTATTGTCCAAATAATATTCAATTTTTCAATTTTTTCGTCGGCCCCAGCATACCAATAGCTCAAAAATCGTCCAGAGTGTTTGGGTTTTGTAGCATTATTTACGGAGCCTTCATGTTGCTTTTCTATGAAAGCTGCCTTAATAAGGTCAAAATAAACGCTCTCTTTGAAGAACTAAACTTTATTCATTGTATAGGCAGATTGCGGTCATGACAACGAGTTTTGATAATTGATGCTGCAGGCATAAAATATTCTCAAACGCATTGAACTTTTCTCAATATTTAGTTTAGCTTTTTTAGCGCTCAACGCCATAGGTTCAACGCATTCATAAAATGTTCACAACTTTTAAACAATGATTCTTATGTTGGACAACATTTGAGATATTATGAAATATAAAAAGACTCTAGGTCAAATTTATTATTTTACATAAATTGTGTATATGCTTATATATAGCCATAATTATGATAATTATGCTGGATTGAGATGGAGATAACATTAATATATTTTACTTTTTCTAGCAGGTACGCGTATCTAATACATGCACCAGGTTGCACCCGAATGCATTTAGTTATTATTATTATTATTATTATTATTATTATTATTATTATTATACATACATGTTTCACATTATGTTGTTATCGCCCATGATGAGCTAATGGAGTGTTGGCAATGTCCCGAAGAGGCAGACTGCGTTCCCACGCTGAAGAATAACTGAGATACGTTGGAATAATAATAATTATTATTATTATTATTATTATTATATTGATGTTATCATTAATAGTATTGTTATTGTTGTTATTATTATAATTTATCTGATCAATCTGATATCAATATTATTATTATTATTATTATTATTATTATTATTATTATTATTATATTATGCTGTTATCGCCCATGTGGGTGAGCTAAGTGAGTGGTGGCAATGTCCCGAAGAGGCAGGCGGCGTTCCCACGCTGAAGAACAACCGAGATACGTTGGAACAGAAATGACGTCTTCATTGGATCGTGGGTTGCAGCACTCGTTCGACTACCCAACTCTGAGATGAACTGCAGGCCTTCACTGCTCCAAGCGCCGCCGGATTCCAAGGAGAGGGCTACGAAGTCGTGGAATACTTGGCCCTCTTCGTCTTAGCTGCGCGTTCGGCTGCTTCGCCAGCTCTGATAGATGTGTCGACAAGATGTGACTTGGCGTAGGTGTCGGGCACTGTCACATCCCATGCCAGACATCGACCACGTGTCCAAGGAATGAGCGTGACGCCGTCCGGTCGCTTTCCATCTTCTCTTACCAAGCCGAGAGGTTCCTTTTGCGCTGGAATCTTCGCTCTGCCATGAGCTCTCCAGATGACATCGTTCAACATGCTATGTCGTTGATGTTTTCCGCTGCCTCTTCTACTTATTATTATTATTATTATTATTATTATTATTATTATTATTATTATTATTATTATTATCGTCATTGTCTAGTAATATTTTGCTTTGTAGACCTCCGAAACGCTGTCATCTCAATGGGTTCTCAATATAAAACTGACCAGAAAGATATTTATGAAAAAGATGACATTAATCCTCTCATTAAGTAATGTGGTACTATATATGTAATGCTTCGGTAGGCTATACCAACCAAGATATTTTTCGAAACTATCATGCCTCAACAAGCATCAGAATGCACGTGTTGGAGGTGCATGTCTCACACGTTTTCAATCGCGACGAGTAAAAACATGGCTGTCGAAAGTAGGCAGACTGCTCCAGGGTGGTGATCGGATATAATAACGCCCCCATTATCATCTCCAGTGCACCACGTCTTCAGATTAATCTCGAGTTTTGTCAGATCGTTGCAGTAATCTGAAGTCTTGCAGCAATACTCGCAGTACGTCGCCGCATGCACGTATTCATCTGTACAAGCATCTGGTGACGAAATGAGAGGTGTACATCCCAAGGTCACAGCCGTTATCTCAAGGTCATAGAGTGCCTAAAATATCGATAAACCACGTGGAAATGGAGAAACATCTACATATTTTACTTCTTCTACATGTATGTATGTATGTATGTATGTATGTATGTATGTATGTATGTATGTATGTATGTATGTATGTATGTATGTATGTATGTATGTATGTATGTATGTATGTATGTATGTATGTATGTATGTATGTATGTATGTATGTATGTATGTATGTATGTATGTATGTATGTATGTATGTATGTATGTATGATGTATGCAACGCATGCATCGGGTTGCACCAGTGTCCATGTAGTTGTTGTTGCTGCTGCTGCTGATGCTGAATCGGTCGCGTCGCTGTCGCCGTCGTTGTTGTTTATGTTTGTTGTTGTTATTGTTGTTGTCAGAATTCGATCAACCTAATGCGCGCCATTATAATCCCATCAAGTCTGCACGAGGTAAGTTGTGTTTGGTTCGTTTAGGTGCCACGTGAGTCAGGTCCGAGGTGAGTCAAGCCGATGAAATTAGAAGGCAGTGCTGCGGTAGGAAAGTGATGAACTGAGATTTGGACCCAAACCCATCCAGCCGGATTTCCCTTAACGCTAAGGTCAGTTCAGGGTCGTCAAATCGTAAGAGGAAGGGCCACAATTTGTCGGCATAATATTGGCCGGCGAAGGAGGGCCGTTCGCGCCCTGTTAGAACTCGATGGTACATGTATGGTTGTTCTAACGGAACTGGGACAAGCTAAGTTATCTCGAAACTCACTGCTGTGGCGATGAAACACGAGCTCATACGCTTGGCCACCGAAATAAAAGCTCGACACTATTCACAACGATCTAATCGTAATCGTAATCGTAATCTCCAAACTTCTAAATCGTCACTCGAAAGCCAAGCGCAGAGCAATAGCTTATTCAAGAGCGCTGCGTCAAATCAAATGGGTTATCCAAAGGGTAGTCCGAGTAAGGTCAGAGTTCGGTTTCGCGAGGGTCAGAGGAGACAGAGTAGCTGTTAAGGCGGGTGTCGCTTTGGTCGAGGATTGATCGGTGGATGGATCAAGGGATTGTTGGTCAGAGTTCTTGAAGAGGTGAGACTTGAGTTTCGAGAGGAAAGCGCGAAGAGCGATTGATAGAGGAGCCTAAGATCGATGATGGTGGGTGATAGACAATGATGGTGGAGGAGCCAAAAAAGTGAGGAATTCAGGAGGCAGATTGTTCCAGAGACGTGGTGCGGTTATGGATATGGCTCGGTTGAACAATTTGAGATGAGTGGTGACTGGGGGTCGAGTAAGACTGAGGCATAAGGATGACCGGGTAGAACGGGTTGGATGGATGGTGAAGAAATCGCGAAGATATTTGGGCAGGGAGTATTGTAGGGAGTTGTAGGTTCGCGACAGGACTTTGAAACGGATGCGCTTTAATATGTTTAGCCAATGGAGTGATATGCGATCATTGCGATGATGCTTAGGCATTCTGGTGACGGTTCTGGCCTGTGAGTTTTGGATAAGTTGTAGACGCCTGAGTTGTGGAGCTTCGAAGTTGAGGAAAAGGGAATTGCAGTACCTGGTAATTGACATTCGAGTGGGCAATGGGGCAACGGTGAAGGCAGTTTTGAAGTCGCGCATGGGTCGGACGCGGCGAAGGTCACGGATTGCATGAAGCAAGAGCGCGAGAGGTTGGAGATGTGGTTAAAGAAAAGAGATGAGGATCAAAGGTGACACCAAGATTGCGGACAGAGGTATCAGAGGTAAAGGAAAGGGATGAATATATGGTGTACAGGTGAATTGAGAAATCAAAGATTTTCTTGATTAGGTCAGGTAGGTCTGTGATTACGAATTTTGTTTTGAATGGCTGACAGGGATGTAATCTCGAGACCGCGGTCTTGGTCTCGAGACCGAAAAACTGCGGTCTTGGTGTTGGTCTTGGTCTCGAGTGCATCGGTCTTGGTGTTGGTCTTGGTCTCGAATGCGTCGGTCTTGGTCTTAAAGGAACGGTCTTGGGATTGGTCTCCGTCTTAGGTTAGCGTTCTTGGTCATTTGTCGTAGCATAGTAATTTCTTTGATATTTGTCGGTTATTTTCGATTAGAGACACCGGTATTTAGGCCCTATCGATTGTAATCGATTTATGACGTGTTGGCCATTTATATATACATGTTACTGTGGGCAAAAAATGCATTTGCAACGGAACCAGACATTTCAAAATTAGCTTTCACAAATTCAAAGGTTTTGGAACAATCTAATAATTATGTGCTCGGCCACGTATAACCACCATTAACCTTCAATTTTCAGTACACATAGGTCTACATCATTCAAACGGAACGTTAATCTACTTGTCTTAAAGTATTTACCTATCGTATGCTGTAAGTAATTTATAGTGTGATATTCTCAGTCCGAAGCCAAGGGACGAACCCGCAAAAGTTCAGACTGGCCGGTAAAACTGTTTCTGAACCGTTATTAAGATTAGCATTCTTCAGCAATAAAATTAATGTTTTAAGCGTGGTATTCCGTTTTAGCGTCTTAATAAATTCAATTGTCTATAAAAAGAGCATCGGTCTTGGTCTTGGTCTTGGTCTCGGACCCTCTGTCGTGGTCTTGGTCACGGACGACTCGGTCTTGGTCTCGGTCTTGGTCTCGAGATTTTGGTCTCGTGGCCAACATTGATGGCTGAGGCAGATGAGGTTGGACGACATTCGTTGAGATAATTGCATGGATTAAGCCACATCAGGTAACTGTGCGATGGAGACGGAGAAGGGTCTTCGGAGAAGGGTCTTCGGAGACGGGTACTTAGAGTTGGGTGTCGTCTGCGTACTGGTGGTAGTCAACAGAGGGTGATTTCATAAGATGTGGTATGCAGGATGAAGAGGAACAATCTGATCAGCAATTGCAAATTTAAATTAGTTCTTCACGGCGTTGAAAAATAATGCTCAATACAAACACAACGAAAGAAGCCGCAGAAGAAGTCACCATCGATGAAGAGATAGAAAAAACTGTAAAACGAGGTAAAATCATTACGCGCAAAATTAGGAAAAACGACCCCTCGGTCGGCGCTTCATGATTGCAATGACTTAGAGGCTGAAAACATTTACGTACGTTTTGCGCTGTAAATAGGTCAACCATAATTATTGGATTGTTATAAATGTTGAATAGGAGTAGAGGTAAATCTAGGCGTCTAGCGCATAACCATTCAGCGATGCACATTTTGTCACGTAACCTTCTTGGACACCCAATCAGCGTCGAGCATTCTTGTCACGTGACCTTCTGAGACCACAACCAATCAGCGATGAACATTCTTGTCACGTGACCTTCTTGTCGCGATGACTCGTGAAGTCACGACGTGCACGCATCGACCCGCGCGTGACCGTGACGTGCCAAGCCTATTTATAGAACGCCGCGTAAGCGACGGGTAATTTCCCGAAGTATCGATGATGCGGTCGAGCGAGATCGACCGAGCGTGACCATGCACACAATGACGTAGGCTGAGACGTAAACAGCGTGTTCTTTCCTATGGTTTCGGTGATTAGTCATCACGCGTGCACGAGTTATCACAACGTCGTCAAGTCTTCGTTAACGACCCAGGAATTAAACGAATCTGGGTAACCTAGCCATTTAACCAGCGACTTGTTTCCGCGTTTCCTGATTATCTTTTCGACTCTAAATATTTCTTGCGTAGTCATTTGAATCTTCTGTTCGTAGAACGAGCCCTATATTTCTTCACCGTTATAATCAGCAATCTTATAAGTTGAAGGACATGTGTATTGAATTTTAGTAATTGTAAAGACTTCTTCAGTCCATCTAGGTGTATAACCCTTTTCAAAGGTCGAATTTTTCTTCGTTATTCTTAACTTATCACCGATCGAGAATTTAAGTTTAATGGGTTAAGGAGTTTCGCGGCCGTATAGATTCATCCAGACGACCTTTTCGTTTTTCTTTCATGCTCGCTTTAGCAGGCGTCATTCTAAGGGAAGAATGTGTAGTTTCGTTATAACTGTTAACCATAACGTCCAACACGTCGATATATCTTCTAGTCGAATTAGCCGAGAAATATTTAAACATCTTTTCTCTCATCGTTCTATTCCATCGCTCGACGACGCATGACTTTTCTTCGTTCTCGGTAGAATACAATTCGACCAGTTTTTTAAAGTCTTTATTGTAAAATTCTGTACCTTTATCTACCCAAAGTTTCCCCGATTTCCTACCGCTGTTCGCGAGTATCTTAGCGAATCCTTCAGCTTTTCCGCTCTTATCCTTTAACGGAACGATCCAACCGTATTTGGAAAATACGTCTATTACGGTCAACAGGTATTTAACATTATCGTTATCTTCGGCGAAAGACTGTATATCGACTAAATCAGCTGCCCAGATTTCATCGATACTTCCAGCGTACACCTTCCTTTTATCGAAATTGCCTTACAGCGGGACGGTGTAATTCTTCAGCGAGTTGATCAGTCCATTTCAACGGAGACTTTTTTCTTGTAATTATTGAGTTTTTTTAAATTGGAAGCCCCTAAACCGAGACTCGCTTTATAGGCTAAGATAGGTTTGACTATTGACCGTTCAATCCGCTCCCGTACGCTAGGATTAGGAATGTTGTTTAATTCGTTTACCGTCGCTTTATCGGCGACATTCCTAGACGCTGTGTCGGAATACTGATCGTAAGCTAAATCGTGGCGATAAGCGACGTTATCGACTCTGTCAACTGGCTTTGTCCAATCTTTCGGTGTCCCGTCGGGGTTCAATCGCAAATCTAATCTAGTTCCTGGTCCCGTAAACGAGTGACCTGGAAGATGCATTTCACCGGGAAATTTGGCCGAAGGCAATTTTGTATTACGAGTGAACGAGTTTATAGACCCGACAAGATCACCGCCGTCTGCGGCTTTCACGAATTGCGTCTTTGTTAATCCGCACACGGCGCACGTGCCTCTGAGCATTGGACGACCATTTTTGCTAAAGACGCTCTGGATATTTTTAGTATCGGTTTGTGTCTTACATTTAACGAAGAACATTCCTTTTTAAATACAATGTTATTTATATTTAAAACGACAACGATGGAAGTGAAAGATTTATTGTGGAACGATTCGTTATCGAAAAGATTCAATAATCCTCTGTTACCGAGAAGTTTAAGAGGACTGATCGTAGGGAAATCTGGATGCGGTAAGACGACTCTGCTGCTTAATTTACTTCTTGGACCCGGATGGTTAGGCTACGATAACCTACAAGTCTTCGGTAGATCTCTCTTTCAACCAGAGTATAAAATACTTAAGAAAGCATTCGAAGAAAAAATACCAAAAGAATCGATCATCCGATTATTCGGATGTCAAGACGAGATCATGAGAGTAAATATTTCACCAGCATTTGTGGTCGAGGAAATGGCTAAATAATCAGATAAAAAATTCGATATGGATTGTAAATTCTTCGAATCGTCGGAAGAAGTAGCAGATCCGAGAGACTTAAATCGCGAAAAGAAGAACCCGATGATTCTCGATGATTTACAGTTAGAAAAACAAAACAAATGCGAAACTTACTACATCCGAGGAAGGCATAGTAACGTTGACTGCTTTTATCTCGCACAGAATTATTTCAAACTGCCTAGACAGACGATCAGAGAGAATGCAAACTTTATCTGCTTATTTCCCCAAGACCTGAAAAATATGAATCACTTCTACAACGATCAAGTGAGTCCGGACATGCCAAAGGAGGAGTTTAAAAAACTATGCGAAAGAGCGTGGAAGCTACCTCACGGTTTTGTAGTGATTGCTCAGACGAGTGAAAAGAACAAGGGAAAGTATAGATGCGAATTCGATGAATTCTACATTCCGTCATAAATGAATAAAAATAGAGTATAATAAAAGCAATGGAATCTCTTCTACAAAAGATCGTCGACATCACGGAAAGGACGGCTCGTAACACGGAGCCGAAGTCGTCGTTTCACATTTTGTTGAGCGAAAAGAGCACGCGAATAAGGACTCGGTTCAATCCGTTGATCGAGCTCAACAAAAACAAAAAGTATGAAATGGCTCTTGTCAATCTCGAAACGTACTACTCTTGGCCTAATATCGACGCGACGAACAACAACTTAAGATATTCTCCGGATAATGGACGACGTGGTTTAACTTGGACATTCCAGAAGGCTGCTACGAAATCTCGAATATAAACGAATACGTGCAGAGAGTCGTGAAAGAAGATGGCCATTACGACATTCAAAGCGATAGTCACACTATCGGGTTGGAAGCGAGCAACAATACGCTGAAGCTTGTCTTGAACGTAGCGGAGAATTACGTGGTCGATTTTACTACTTCGAACTCTATCAGAACGATTCTCGGATTCAACAACCAAAGATACACGTCGTTTTACAACGAATCGGAGAACTTGGTCGATATAATGAGTATTACGAGTTTGAGGATAACGAGCGCTATCATCGGAGCCTCGTATACGAATGGAACCACTGAAAACGTTATCTAATCCTTTTTTCCAAACGTGGGATCCGGGTACAAGATCGTCGAAGTACCGACAAATTTGATATACCTCCTCGTCACTCTGTCAACGATTTCGTCGATGGAAACGACGCTTACAGATCAAAATGGAAAACTGATCAACCTAACAGGAGAGGAGCTATCTATAAGATTTCACATCAGAGAAGCGTGAGAGTGTTAAAAGTTTATATCTGTTATATGTAAAATGAGTCGATACGTAAACGTAAAAGTTAATCTTTCGGAGGGACAAGAGACTAACATTGCAAGATCCATTCAAGCGGGAACCGCCGTTAGCATCCGATTAACTCACGGAGATATACACGGCGAACACGATTTAGCTCTTACTCGGGCGCAGGACAATAAGTTGACCAAAGCGTATCAAGGTGGAAAGGGCACGACGATTAAAATGAGTAAAACGCAACTGTTGTATAACGCGAAAGTCGAAGGTGGATTTATCGGCGCCATAGTACCCTTTCTAACTAGTGCCGGTAAATTACTTCTTTCGAGCGCGTTACCGACTTTGGCAACGGGAGCTTCAACCGGTATAGGCGCAGCGGCTGGGTGGAAAGTCACAGATAAAATAAGCGGTTCAGGAGGTGGGGCTACATACATCAAAAGAGGAGGTGACAACGTAAAGATTGTACGTCACGCCGAGGGTCTTTACTTGAAACCGTGGACGGGAAAAAGATTAGAGAACGCAGGTGAAAGAATTTATATCCGTAATGGCCCTGGGTTCGCAAAAGCGGGAAAAGGACTTATACTCGGTCCTAATTCGCCGTTCCAAAACATTCCTATTCTCGGGTGGTTGCTATAAAACTTAATTTTCTATAAATAAAAATGTCACGACCAATACATAAAATGGGCTTTACAAAACCCGTTCGTCCGAGTTCGGTTAGGACTCATCCGGATTGGAAGCCAGAAGCAGAACTGGTACACAAGCCATATAGACAACAAGGAGGACAAAGGTGGGAGATATTTGCTCAAAACGATATTACGATTAAATCTAGAGAAACGATCACGCTAGCGCTAGGATTAGGAGTGCGAATGGCTAGAGGAGTGTGCCTGGTTTCGTTGAGACAGAATATCAAAACAGCCGGATGCATCATTCATGATGGAACCTTTGCTGAAACCGTTGACGATTTCACGATTGCGATTCAAAACAACTCAGATTTCGTAGTTATTATAATCGAAAGAGACCTTGCTACATTTGCTACGTTAATTATCTCGTTCATTACTTCGATTGATATTTAAGAAAATGTATCGACTATTAAAAAAATGGAAAACCGCGAGAAACCATGCTTTACGACAGACGAAGTCGACGGACTCGCGCACAAGTATCGACTTAACAAAATCACGGAAATTCGAGAAGAGATAACTCGAGAACGCGATAAAAGGGCAACGTTGAGTAGAAACTACTGTAGAGGTGTAAAAATAATCAATGCATTGAATTGGTCGGTTTGCTGGGTATTTGGATCGCAGCATCGATTGCGATGGTCGCCGGAGTTACGGTTTCGGCAGCTGGCACGTTGGGTGTCGTTGGTGGTCTAATAAACCAAAAACTCAAGCCGAAATTGAAGAAACACAAAAAGATCGAGACGCTAACGGATTCAAAACTCAATACGATCGGCGGGTTCGTTTCGAATGCTTTGGAAGACGGAAGTATCTCGAATGAGGAATATTCGTTAATACTACGCGAACTCGAGACATTTATCGCGTTGAAAAAGGGGGAACGTAGAACGCGTTCTACGTTTACGTTCTACGTTTACGTTCTACGTAGAGTTTTACGTTCGGTTTTAAGTTCGGGTTTACGTTCTGCGTTGAGTTTTACGTTCGGTTTTAAGTTCGGGTTTACGTTCTGCGTTTGTGTTAAAGCATTATGATACCAAATTAATAATGTCGTTTTTAAAAATTACCGATCCTGCGAAACGAGACTTTATCGTTAAACAGTACAATGAATTAAAAAGAATATAAAGCAAGACTCGTTATCTGAGAAATTGGGGGATATGGGGCTACAGCGAGAATTGAAAAAAGCGTACAAACCCCTCATCGACTCTCAGTCTGAAATTTTCAAGGAGCTAGGTAATATAAAACGAAGCTCAACGGCAACTGTCGATGCGCTCCGGGCGTTACCAGCCTCTTTATCTAAGTCGATAAAAGCTGTCCAATTTCCGCAGTACCCGTCGATCAAAGCTTACGACGATGATCCCGCATCGGATATCAGAACTCTAGAATTAGGAGACATCGCGACAAAGTATTTAAAGGAACACGCCTCGAACAGAAAGTCGACGGATACTACTTTCGGCATAAAAGACGGAAAGTTTTTCATCGGAGACAGTCCAATTTTGATTCAAGGAAACAATATAACTGTGGGCGAATCGACGTACTCGGGAACTCCTGGACTCTGGGAGTTATTAACGATGAAGAGTCCTAACAAGTCGATATGCGGGGAAAACGATCTAGAAGAGTACGAGGATATTCTTGAATTGACGAACGCCATCAGACAACCGGATAATCCGAACAGACCTAAATCGTCCAAGAGCAGAAAGTATAGAAATATCATTAAGCCGATATGGGATGCGAAGACAAAAGGCATCGCTACAGGTAAAGGAGTCGTCGTTCTCCCGCAAGATCCTAATGCGTTGGTAGACATGCTTGGTCTACGAATGGCTAACTTCGAAGCGGGAAATACGGGATTAAGAAACGAAATTGTCGATATATGCGATGAATTGCTACGGCAAAGCTATATCGATAAAGACGGATATAGAAACATAATGATGCGATTGTAAAAATGCTGATCGTTACCAGAGGAAGGTTTAAGAAACGATACGTTATCGGTGGAGCGGGAATATTCGACACGATAACCGGATTTTTTAAAAGAATGTTCGCATCTGATGCGGCAAAACGGATTGCATCGTCCGCGTTAAATGCTGGAAAAGATGCCGCGAAACAGATAGGAAAGCAGGCAATATCGACGTCGATCGACGTCGGTAAGACTGCAGCTATCGAAGCGGGAAAGCGATTGGTGGATAATGCCGCGGCTAACCTTTCAAATCCTAAATTACCGCCACCACAGGAAAATGCTGTCCACCGCTTACTCAAAAGAGCGTGGAAACTTTAGCGCGATTGATCGGTGAGTGAGGCATCAACATCAATGATGCATAAATAATTTACTGGCTGGTTACGGTTCTGGAATTTCGAACCAAAAATCTAACGCTATAGCTATCCAAGATCTTGTGCGACGTTTAACTGGAGCTGGGATGAAAGTCGTTTAAAATAATATCCTATCTTATTAAAAAGATGCAATCGGATATTCTAAGATTTACCAACGTTCCCTTAATCCAGGAGGGAATCGAGAGAAACGAATGGCACGAGTACGAGCCGGTAGCGAGAACAAATCTAAACAGCGCCGGTGAGATTCGTATAAATATCGAACTTCAAGATCTATTTAGTCTTCCGTCCGAGTCGTACCTGTTATTCGAAAGTAGGCTGACTAAAGCAGACGGAACCGCGTACGTCGATGCCGACACCGTAGCCATCACCAATAACGGACCCATGCGCCTATTCAACTAGATATCGTATGCCCTTTCGAGTCAAGACATCGAATCGGTTTATCATCCGGGTCAAGCCACGACGATGCTCGGGTTACTGAAATATCCCAACGACTTTGCTCTCGCGCAAGGTCTAAACCAACTGTGGACAAAAGATACCACGGCAACTGCCGTTATAGCGAATAACTCGGGATTCTCGATCAGACAAGCGTATCTCATTCGAAAACCGACGGCTAAAGGCACGTATGGTTTCGTCGTGCCTCTCAACCACATTTTTGGATGCTGCGAAGATTACGATAAGGTCAGCTACGGTATGAAACAGACTTTAAATCTAGTTCGCAAATCCGACGACGATGCTATTTATAGAGCTAACAGAGTCGATGCCCGAAAGGTAAACATCGATAAAATCTCGTGGTTTATGCCGCACGTGACTCCATCTGACACGGAAAGAATGCAGCTGTATAAAACGATCGAAGCAAAATCGACGGAGCCCGTAGCTTATCGCGCCCATCAATGCGAAACCATATCGCTTCCTCAAACGACCACGTATAGTTTAGTTTAGCGTCTAGGAGTTAAGACGGCTCCGGAGAAACCGAGGTATATCATCGTTGGATTTCAGACGAATCGGAGCGGTGATCAAGGAGCCAATCCATAGATTTTCGATCATTGCGATCTCAAAAACATGTACGTGATGATGAACCAGGAAAGATACCCGGTGGTCGACAACAACCTCTCGTTCCCTAATCAACAGTTCTCGAGAGTGTACAGAGATGCGGCGACGTTTAGCCAGAAATTATACGGAATGGATCAACTTATTACTCAGAGCAATATGACATCGGCCGATCATAAAAATCTTTTCCCTCTGTTCGTTTTCGAAGTCAGCAAACAATCGGAGCGGGTAAAATCATCGGTCGTCGATATCCAGATCAAGCTTAGTTTCAATGCCGCTGTCCCTGCCGAGATGGAGGCTTACGCCGTAGTCATTTCGGATAAGCTGTTAAACTTCCAATCCGATGGACAGAAAATGAACGTGGTGTTCTAACGAAGCTATCTAGCATGGGAAGGTATATTTACGAAAATGGTTTAAGAAAAAGATTTTCATATTATAAAATATGAAACTCTCAGAAGTGAAATCGGTAATGAAACAAAATAACATCGTGGGTGCTTCCTATATGAAGAAACCCGAAATGATCGCCGTTCTCGTTGAAAAAAGACTTCTACCCAAAGAAGAACTACCGGAAGAGAAGAATAAGCACGAAGCAGTGAACACTGATGATAAAAGCGGAAAATACTCCTATCTTCAAGGAATCCGTAACAATCCGATTCGCGTAGAAATCTTGGACAGAGATACTAAAAAAGTCGTTGAGTACTCGTCGATGTACAAAGCGACTAGAGCGCATAAGACGAGCGCAAAAAACTATCAGGGCGTACCACGGAAAAGTATGGAGAAAAAGATACGATATCAACATATTCGAGACGATTAACGGAACCGAGACTCCATGACAGAGTTTCCGATTGCCGTCTTAAAGTTTTTTCTAGCTATACGTAAAAATGAGTACTGGCAAATTTTTGGATTTGGTTAGTCTAGAAGAAGACGTCGTTTATACGGTAAAAACGATGCAGATCATATACGGTTCGGAAGGATATTTCTATCTAATAGCCGTAGAGGCTCCAAAAGACACATCTTCGAATGCGGATGAATCAACTTATTATATGAGCGTGTACGGTGAATCGCCTGAAACTGCCATTTACGAAAAGTTGGAGAAGAATAGAAAGCTAGTTCGGAATGAACGGTTTACGTTTAAGAAAATGACTGTCGAAATTGATCCGAATTATCGCAAGCCGTGTATATTAGTCATGAGGGACAACGACGTTATTCGTCTGGAGTAAAGTTCTAAAGCACGATTTTCAATGATGATATCATTGAAAATCATCAACTCGTAGCAATAAATTATCGATAATTGTCGTAGAACAACTTGACGTTTTTTTATTATTTCAGATATACCTTAATAGTGGATATAGTTTTAAGATATATATTACTCGTTGTAAACGAAAAACTGCATCGTACTCAATCCCGGCTTGGTCCCTTCGGCGCTCACGCAATACAACCTAAAAAGTCGATATTTTGTATGGGATTCTATTACAAATTCTTGATAAGTATTGCCTAAATAGGAAGGACTAGGTGGAGCGTACAGAGTGGTAAAGAATCCGTTTTCATTTTCCGCCTCAAACCTCCAGTGGTATATTCTGTCGGTATTTTTACTTCTTCCTTTCAATCAGATTTTCCAGATCCTCCAGCTGTTGGACACTCAACTCGTAGCTGGAAGTCCTCGTTACCGTTAACAACCCATTCTCCTTCGTCTTTGAAAGCATTGAATGCCTTGTTACTATGCAATTCCGTACTCGCGTTTACAAAGAAACCGCAGTTGTTTTGGTTGGATGTTAATCGTGGTATGTAACCGACGTGACATTTTCTTCCTACCCGGTAATAGGCAACGGATGGAATCCACTGCAACATCGAGGTATCCGTCCAGCCCGCATCAGTTCCCATGGATATGATATGAAATCTCCAGTACGCATAATTGGACGAAGCCGGAAATGTAAATTTATTTAAAATTACATTGTTGAAGACGACTGAATTGGAAGAAGGCACGATATCGGTGAATACGTTTCCATCGTTACTCGCTTGAACTTTCCAACTCTTAATTTGTGTATTCTGGACGTCAAGGTCATCATGGCCAATAAAATAAAACCCAGACATAGACAAAGGAACGGAATATTTCATCTGAATCCAAGCATTAGTTAATGTATCGGCGACCCAACAGTGAGGGTAAGAATTGACGTTTTGAAACGCTTTCCAAGGCTCAAATTCATGACCAGCCGAGCTTCGATATTCACTCGCACTCTCCACATAAGTAAAACCATCGATAGTCGTTTCGTTCGAAGTCATGGTAGAGGTCGCGGTCACGTATTGCCTATCGATCATTTCGTCGACGTATCTCCTATTAACCAGCTGGTTATCGCTTGTCGAGGAAGCGTTATTATTCGTTCTCGCATCGTTGACTAGAGCGGTAACTCGAGCCCAGCTTACGGCTTCGTCACCGTTACTCAGAGGATTGCCGGTACCGTCTAACGGAGGATTATACGTTGTCGGTAAACCTTTAATCGAATTAACGTGCATGTTTAAATCACCATCCATAGCGTTTGTGCCATCTCGTCGTAGACAGGTATTACTCGCTTGAGATAGGGTAACGCCTCCTGAAACGACTCTTTGCGTCGATTCCGCATCCGTACGTCCAAACTTATCGACTGGCATGTTTGTTTTAATATACGAGCATATATATTTATGAAAGGTCAATGCAGGTCGTTCACAAATTCCGGAAAATGACGGCTGTCGGTCATCATACGCTTTAACACGTACAAACACAAATGTCTGCAAAACACTTCCCCGTCCGGATGTATTCGTTAACTATTGTAATACACGGGTCTTTGTAAATACCGCAGTCGTTCATTCGTAGGACTTAATCCGTAACTGTCGAAATAGATCTTGTCGTTTGCGCGTTTGATCCAACACGTCCAATGAGTGCCTTTCCCACCTGAATCGTCTAGGTTAAGGATACCGCACTCGTTCGCTCGCGGCGGTCTCTTCGGTAGTTCGTCTCGTAAGAACACGCCTCTAAAATGACGAATGTTTAATCGCTTCGCAGCCTCGATCAGCTGTACGTTCGACAAGGGAATATTTGGTAACTCCACGCCGCTGACATCGATTATTTTATCAATGTTAATACTCATTTTATATATTCGGCGGGTATATTCATTATGAGCTCAGAGAGTAATGACCGTATGCCAACGTACTAATTCCATCTTCCCGAATTACCCATTTATCGTCGTCCGCCGACAAAGCTACCTTGTTTACTTCTTCGGTATAGACGTCGTGAAGTTGCGACCGTATGACATTCATTTTTCTCGATTGTTCTCTTTTGGTGAACAGACAGTCCTTGTAATCGTCGTGAGTAATTGTCCTCTGGACGACGATCTTCTTAACTCCTTTACAATTTTTATAGTACTCTTCAGCCATTCTGTACGAATACAGCTTCGATCTCAAACCGATAACTCTTCGACCTGTTTTCCACCGGCTTCGTCTTGAACATACCGATGACCTTCTTGTTGATTCCGGTTTCGATACCAGAAGGATGGTCTCTGAGATAATCGCTGGTATCGAATCTACTTCGAACATCATCTACAATATCCGCGTAAAAGTCGTCGGTCTTGATTTCTTAAGCCAGCGAATTCGTATCAATAAAAAGCAATTTAGCTTTATGGTCATATTTCTTCTTGATGTAGCTGTAGTGAAAATCGTACATCAACGTTTTGCTCAAATCGAGGATACACATACCTTGATGTATCGGTTTGTCGTAATACAGTTTCGTCTTTTTCATGTGAATGGCGATTAGATTCTCGTCGAAAACGGTTCGCATATCGTAATTCGGTTTTGCCGCTAGCTTGATGGCTTTCTTATCGTCGCATACCTACCTTATGTCAACACGATTATATTTTCACAAGTTTTCCCAAACACGCTATTATTCATCAGTTTGAAAAAGTCTTTCTCGAAATCGTTGGCGGCTATCGTTCGCAACTCGGTATTCAGATCGATATACTTTTTCAGCCATGCGCTTTCTTCGAATTTGATCCCTCGATGAATTTTGGTTACCTTCAAACAGATTGTTCGCGTCTTGGTTAGGTTACAAACGATGACGGTTTACTACCGTCGAATGCTTCTCCCATGTACTTGTTATTTGCTCTACCGTAACGATTCGAAATCATGCTGATACCTTCTCTAATCCCATTCTTTATCATTAGAATCATGTCGTAATCGCTCAACAACTCCAAATTAACTCCGGTTAACTTCAAAGTGGCGTCCCAAGCAAGACCCGGAGATGTATAATACCAAGCAGGATCTAAGCCGTAGTGTTCGCTGCAAATGTCTCTAAAATTCTCGAAAACATCGGAAAGTAGGAGAACATCGAAAACGTTGTATAAATTGTGATATTCTCTCAACGTCTTGAATCCGAATTATTTCCATACCGTTCGTGCTTGCTCGTAATCTTCGTCGCTAATGTCCGAGCCGTTAAGTTTAGAATAGAATGCCGACTTCGGTGGTAGTTCTGTTTCGTTCAATCGTTCGACGGAATCAACGTAATTGTAAGGATAAATTCCTTTTCGAAGCAAGAGATCAAACTGATTACCATCGTAAAACTCGCATAGGCTCTTACACTGATCTTAGCGTCAAGACTCGATGCCATGGATCTGAAACTATCGATAAAACGTAAAGTGCGCTTAACGATGATTTCTTTGTTTTCTTTATTTACAAACTTATCAACTACAGCCTCTCTGCTAAACGATATATACTTTTCTTCGTTGCAGGGAATGCAGGTAATATTCTCGTTATTGTTTCCTCGTAACTTCTTAACAAATAACTGGCTATCCTATCCGAATAGGTTGTGAAAGACCACCGGAATAAACTTTGGAACTTTGTAATTTAGATTGCACTTACTGTGAACGTCGCCTCTAAATTTACCGGTCAGATGACAATGATCTCTTACTCGATCTTTTCCCAACTCATCTCCACATATATGACAATTGGTAGCTGAGTCGTATAGTGCCTCGTATTCCTCTCCGAATATAATTTTCTTTGGAAATTTAAATCGATTATAAATAACTTTTATATTATCTATAAGAGTGTCTACAAATATCTGAGCTACATCACCATCTTCGCTTTTAGCCGTGAAAGTCACGGGAGCTTGCGAATACAAGCCGTCGTTAAAACATTTAATATTATAGCAGAAGGAACTTGGGACATTTTTTTGATATCTGTTGGTGTAAGACATGCTGGGATCTGGTTGACAAGTGTCAATAGGTTTGATGAATGACTCGAAATCGGCGTATACGATAAAAGGAACTCTCATCTTTCTATAATAATTTTTGAAACTCAGCATAGTTCCCGATTTTGGAAGTTCTATTCTTTGAGCGTTGTTCTGCGAACAGTAATCGTCGTGTCTATTCAACGACTCTATCTCTCTGTAACCGGTAAAACATCTTTTATAGTAATGCATCGAATTATGGAATTTTTTCGTTCGTGCAGCCATGAGTCTGTTCAAGTTCTTTATTCAACAGTAATGCTTCTTTTGCTCATCTGAAATTAGCAACAGGTCGACTTCTGGCGTACCCCGCGGCTGATTCGACACATAAATCGGGAATATTCCGCTTTCGTATCCGAAAACGTTAACCCTAACATTATTATTTCTCTCAAACGTATTTATCACATTGGCATCTGCAGCTACGGGAAATTCTTTGCTGGTCCAATCAACTTCCTCAAACTGCTTGATTAATTTTTTCGTAATTCTTTCTGAATCTCTCGCAACGGGATTTAAGGCTCTCGCTACACACCACTTGAAATATTCTTCGTCTTCGCTCTCCAGATTGATGATAGCCTTTTTACTCGCTAGAAATGGCGGTAGTTTAATAGTTTAATATAAGAACTACCTTTAAACGGTTTATAAACGACTGTGTTGATATCCAATTTCACAACCGCTCTCAGTCTCCAGTTACTGCCTCGCATCTGGAAGGCTGCCATAGACTCTAGGATTTTATCTTTCTCCTTATTAAAAATTTCTTTCGAATCGGTTGCGTCTAAAACGACTTCAGTGTTAGAGAATCTACATGCCCGGTTTTCATGTCCGTACGCTCCATACTACAGGTGAGGACCATATTACTTTTGTCTGCCGATTTCCCGACAACAGACTAACTACCTGCGGTCGAACGATGTTAAGAAAAGACGTGGCGTATATTCCTTCTGCTCCATAAAGCCTTTAATGGCTGACGCCGTCTGTTGAATCTCAAAATTATGTTTATTATTTTGACTGAATATAGATTTAAGTTTTGTTTTCAATGCTTTTAACTTCTCACTCACCTTTCTCTTTGATTTTTTGGGGATGTACCCTTCTACCCACTTCGCGAATTTATTAATCACCGAATTGGACTTTTTGTAGATTTTATGAGACGTGGTTTTTGTCCTATCCCATAATTTACCTGTAGCAGAGATTGGACCAGATGTTAATATATTAAACGCGGTTTTTGTCCTGTCCCATAATGTACTTTTCGATGAGTTCGGAACAGAAGGTAATGGCACTGGGACGTTTGAAAAGGTGGTCTTCGTATTATGAGCACCACCTAAGGCAGCACCGTTAGACTCGTAAGCTTTGCCAAGTGCCACTATCAAATGCGCTTTAAGTAGTCTCGAATAACCAACCAATACCTTTCTGTTTAGCGATATTTCGCAATTAACTCACCGTCTTCGACGTGTAGTCCATTTTACAATGGAAATTCATCTCTTTATATATAGTCAAAAAGATATTTTCAGAGCTGTCCATTTTATATACAAACTTTATTTCTTTAAACCGACAAGAATATCAAATTTCGTGAGGTCAAAGGTCATATCACGTCACAAGTTCATAGGTCACGGCATCGAAACCATAGGAAAGAACACGATGTTTACGGGTCAACCTACTCCATTGACCCGTATGTGTGCACGGTCACGCTTGGTCGGTCACGGTTCGACGGAATTCATCTCTTTATATATATATAGTCAAGAAAATAGTTTTAGAGCTGTCCATTTTATATACGAAACTTATTTCTTTAAACCGACAATAAAATCAAATTTTGTGAGGCTAAAGGTCGTGTGACGTTATATCGAAATCATAGGAAAGAACACGCTGTTTACGTCTCAGCCTACGTCCTTGTGTGCACGGTCACGCTCGGTCGGTCTCGCTCGACCGCGTCATCGATACTTCGGGAAATTACCCGTCGTTTACGCCGCGTTCTATAAATAGGCTCGGCACGTCACGGTCACGCGCGGGTCGATGCGTGCACGTCGTGACTTCACGAGTCATCGCGACAAGAAGGTCACGTGACAAGAATGTTCATCGCTGATTGGTTGTGGTCTCAGAAGGTCACGTGACATGAATGCTCGACGCTGATTGGGTGTCCAAGAAGGTTACGTGACAGAAATGCGTCGCTGATTGGTTTTGCGCTAGACTCCTAGATTTACCTCTACTAATAGGATTTCATCAGTTACACGTATTTGAATTTCACGCTTTATCTGACAGCAGATGTCACATTTTTTTTCATTTTTCCTAATGTGATTAAACCTAAATTTTAAGGATAAAAGCAAGGATAAAACCAAAGTGAAACTAAAGCCACAATACGACCCATTATGTTAACGTATTTATAAAAATGCTACTTACTTAATTGCATCTTTATTCTGCATGCGTGGATGAATTTATTGTATCGTATCGTATCTGAGAATTTATTTATTCAGCTCTTCATACAGTATCATATATATTCAGTGGCACTCAGAGCGTGACAGCTGCGAGAAAATAAGTGTCTTATACAACAGAGTTGAAATAAAATGTATGTATTTCAAAAGAGAAGCTCACGTAGCAGGTCTTGGTGACACTTTGACAAGTGCGTGCATTCG
The DNA here is from genome assembly GCA_959347315.1 of Bimastos eiseni. Classification (NCBI taxonomy): domain Eukaryota; kingdom Metazoa; phylum Annelida; class Clitellata; order Crassiclitellata; family Lumbricidae; genus Bimastos; species Bimastos eiseni. Next base: position 30,134,447 of record OY365812.1, on the reverse strand, counting down.
TCAGATTTTGGCATTCGCTGCCATGACACTGGTGACATGTAAGCATCTATTCAAAGAAAAGAATCACTGTTAATTCAGCCTATTGCTGTATGGCACTGGTGACATATGCTATCGTCTGTTAAGAGCAGAAAATCACTGTTAATGTAACCTATCATTGTATTATCATTAGGCGTCAAGTCATTGAAGACAATTGAAGACAACATGGCTACTCTAGGCGTCATAACTCAAGAAAACTATGTTCCAGTTGAGAAAACAATTATTCCTATTCATCTTATTGGTATTATTGCTACTACTACTTTTATAAATTTTATCATATTTCTACAACAGGGATATTGTCACTTTGATTAAGGACATGTTTACCACGCAGAGCTTTATATATTAAAAACGATGCTCTGACTATTTATACCTCTCGCTGAGACGTTCCGGAAATGTGCATCATATAATCTTCACATCCACGAAAGCCATGCACAGGGCAACAACAGCTAGATCAAGCTATAGGGGTTAACCAAATGACGATACTAGAGAGGTCCCAGTCCGATTTCCAGGTGGTCATATGAGCTTTGTAGATGTCAAGGTGGATGTCGTTTAGGTCGAGAATTAAAATGTGGAGGGCCAGTGCTTGTGCGTCGGGGTGAGGGATTTTGAAGAGACTTTAGTTTCAAGTGAAAGTCCGAGGCAAGATGATGATGATGATGACGACGACGACGATGATGATGATGAGGAAGATGATGGGTTATTGACAACGATAGTGTGTGCTCCGAAAATGTGCGGAATTCAGAAAGTAGATCGTTCCAAAAGATATGGTCAGTGAGGGAAGAGATATAACTCGGTTGGAGAACTTAAGATGAGAGGTGAACACCGTGAACGGTAGTTAATTCTTCATGGAACAAATTGAATCGTGGATCTTCCTAGATCAAATGATTCGAGAAGCTAATTCTTCTTAAAACCAGATGAAGGGGAGTATATATTTCCTTAACCTAATTACTCATGAATTTTATTGTTCCTAGCGAATATATCGAATCGTTGAGTAAATTCTTCCTGGGAACAAGTCACTGGAAGAAGTATTTACAGCATATTGCAAGCAATCACTATGACTATGTGATTGATATCTGACTTTTTCATATGATTCAGTAAGTTTCGGATAAGTTTTCTTATTAGGAGTCATTCGGGAATGGTTTATTACTGTCTAAATTAAATAGTTTCAATTTTTTAGCCTGAAACATTGCAGCTCCATTCCTGGTTTAATATAGCCAGATAACTAGTTAAACCATAAATTGTGACGCCAGAGTTTTTGCCAGACTTCAAAAGTTCTCGCACATCTCGGCTTATGTAAGGGACACGCTACACTGGCTGCCAGTGGATGACAGGATCGTCTTCAAGATCGACCTCATGGGGCGTTCGTCGCTGGCTGGTGCCGCCTGGGTTACATGTGCGACCTGTGTATTCCAGTTGCCAGCCAGTCGGGGCCATTTTGCGTCCCGTGGGATCTGGTGGTTCCCTTGGCTTCGGCCTGAGAAAATCACACTATAAATTACTTACAGTATACGATACGTAAATACTTTGAGACATCTGAACAAGTAGATTAAAGTTCCGTTTGAATGATGTAGGCCTACTTGTACTCGGAATTGTAGGCTAACAGCGTTTACACGTGGCCGACCATATAATTATCAGATTGTTCCAAAACCTTGGAATTTGTGAAAACAAATTTTGAAATGGCTGGTTCCGTTGCAAATGCATGTTTTTTTGCCCATAGTAACATGTATACATAGATTGTCAACACGTCATAAATCGATAACAATCACGTAGGGCCTAAACACCGGTGTCTCTAATCGAAAATATCAAAGAAATTGCTCTGATACGGCAAATGACCAAGAGTGCTAACCTAAGACGAAGACCAATCCCAAGACCGTTCCTTCAAGACCAAGACCGACGCATTCGAGACCATGACCAAGACCGATGTATTCGAGACCAAGACCAAGACCGCAGTTTCGCAGACCCCATCCCTGCTCTACGATTCAATTTGTCTTAGGAATAAGTGACTCCTCGATGCATTTTATCCTATGAAGAAAGAATTCCCCAGGCATTTGGTCCTTTCTGAAACAATGAAACTCTCCCTGGAGTGCTTGTGCGCCTGATGGGTGAAGCTTTGTCCGTGTTAGAATCAACTCCACCATGGTTGCTGTTTTTCATCTTCTTCATCTTCTTCTCCTTTTGTTTCTGATATAATAAAAATCGGAGCATCGACACTGGAGTGCGGAAGACTCGTCTAGTGTTTGATGAGTCGCCGTTCAGGGTATTTTTATGTATACAATGTCATACATACTGAATGCGCAAAACGATACAGTGGGTTTCACAAAAGGAGGAGGAGGAGGAGAAGGAGGAGGAGAAGGAGGAGGAGAAGGAGGAGGAGAAGGAGGAGGAGAAGGAGGAGGAGAAGGAGGAGGAGAAGGAGGAGGAGAAGGAGGAGGAGAAGGAGGAGGAGAAGGAGGAGTGTGTTCCACAGATGAAGTTTAGTCCGTCAGTGATGGTGTGGAGTGGGATGACGGCCATGGGTCTCACGAGCCTTCACTTTGTGCCAAATGGTGCAAGTCTGAACTCGCATTGTTGCATTACATAGGCCCTACATTCTCGAGCAATACGCGAAGCCAGCGTTTGAGAGACAATGAGAGTGTTATGCAAAAGAAAGTTACTTGTTGACAATGATCTTGGAAGTATTTCAGCAAGACGGTGCACGCTGTTATATATCAGCTCTGACGACGAAGCGGCTAGACTACAGTTTTTCCGTCATGAATAAAGCCAAAAGATTGGGCCACTAAAAACTCTCCGGATCTCACTCCTATTGGAGAACATGTGGAGTGCTTAGTCTCGCAGCGTTTAAGAAGATCCTGAGTAAAAAAGCGCTGATCAGCTAAAACGAGCGTGGAGATCGATAGAAGTTGGGACCCTTCAGTCGTTGATCCAGTCTATGCCGTGTGCCCCAACTAGTAAGTATATAAATATATGGTGACACAAAATTTCGTTCACCTTTTTAAAAATGCCTTTTTTCAGTAATTGCTTCACGGTTTGTCATTAAGCCATTACTGAAAAAACTCATTTTGAAAACGGTGAACGAACTTTTGTGTCACCATATATTCATATACTTACTAGTTGGGGCAAATGGCGATCGCCCGGTTGAGACAGGTTGTTGGACCTGGAGATTAGGAAGACGGCGGCCGCGGGTTCACCAACCCTTTACTGGTTGTCCGAGGTGTTCCCCGAACGAACGGCGAAGGTTTCGAATCAGAAGGTCTAAAAGTGTGCAAATGCGCACAGCGGCCGCGGGCTTCACCAACCTCTCTACTGGTTGTCGGAGGTGTTTCCCGAGATAACAGCGAAGGTTTCGAGTCACCATGTCTAACAGTGTGCAAATGCGAAAAAAGTACATATCCACGTGACCGACTGTGCAAACGTATATCTCCAAAACTGTATATTCATTCATGACGGTGTAAAAGAAGAAAAGATGTGGCGCTCCTGGCGAATGAGAAGGAAACCTTGGAATAATAGTCCAGAGGCAGGATTTTTGGCCTTGAGACCTGGAAGACGGCGTCCGCAGAGTTCACGAACCTCTCGTCTTCGTGTCCCAGGTGTTCCACGAGCGAATTCCACGGTGAAGGCTTCGAGTGAATAGTTCTAAAACTGCGCAAATGCATCGCCGGACAGAGAGACACACAGACAGACAGAATACCCTCTTTATATATATATATATTCTAAAATATGCAATATCATTGGATCAGAGATCTGCGCCAAATCGTCGTGCCCCAAAACGTCGTGAGCCAAACCGTCCTGCGCAAAACCTCGTGCGCCAAAACGTCATTAGCCAAAACGTTCTGCGCCAAAACGTTCTGCGCCAAAACGTCCTGTGCTAAAACGTCCTGCGCCAAAACGTCCTGCGCCAAAACGTCGTGAGCCAAAGCGTCCTGCGCCAAAACGTTGTGCGCTAAAATGTCGTAAGCCAAAGCTTCCTGCGCCAAAACGTGGTGAGCCAAACCGTCCTGCGCCAAAACGTCCTATAACGCCGGTTCACGGTATTACCCATACTCAGTCGACTCACAAAATGTTCGTCATTTTGTCATTAAATCTGGTTGGATAGACAGGTGTATAGAAGCATCAGACGCAGAAAAAACATAATGACAAACATAAATTATTTTATTGGCTGCTGCTTATGACATCTTGTTGACCTTAAAACAGGTCTTAGGATCAAAGGCCGGTGCGCTAATATAAGCGGTATGATCAAGAGCAGTTACTGAAAAATAGAAACCGAATAATGGACCTACATTAGGCAAAATAGAAGCCTCGGTAGAGTTTTCCAACAACGATGAGGATGTGGTGTAGTTTTCGGAAGGCTCGCCCAACGAGTAAGGTGTTGTATAGTTGTCCGTTACATTGATACTTTCCAATCCAGTTCCGGTTCTTGTACTAATCGTCTGATTTCCGTTTCCACCTGGACTTACTACTACGGATTTATCACCAGGTGCATACGTAGTAGAGAGCGAGACACTTTCACCGTCAGTCCCTCCTCCCGTTCCACCTCTCGTTCCACCTCCCGTTCCACCTCCTGTTCCACCTCCCGTTCCACCTTCAGTTCCACCTCCCGTTGCACCTCCCGTCTCACCTCCAGTTCCGTCTCCAGTTCCACCTCCCGTCCCACCTCCAGTTCCACCTCCAATTCCAGTTCCACCTCCAGCTCCTCCACCCGTGGATGCACTAGTTCCATACTCTCCTAGGCTTACAGATGCGGTTGTTTTGGCCGCAGAGCTTCGTTCCATTGTAGCATTCCAATTAGCGTATGTCAGAGGTTCACCTGGGCTTCCACCGTTTTCTGCACCATCTGTCGTAGTTTCTCCACCACTTCCACCTCCATCATCCCTAGCAATCACCGTTCTATCCTGGGCAACTGATTGCAGACTTGTCTCAGTAGCAGCTGCTGGAGCCGGAGTTGCATGCTTCTCCATCCCACTATTATTTAAAGCGCCGTTGAAACCCTCGTCTCCGGAAGGTGAAGTAGTCAGCGCAGAATACAGCGTCGTCATGTCCTCTGATCTGCCACCATTTCCCTGATTTGGCAACTCAGTCGTGTAGGGTTCGGACCCTGCTGCCTCTTCCATCGTAGGACCAGTGCTCAGCGCCTCCGCTGCTGCTGTTATGGCCAAACAGACCTTCGCAAACACTAAAAAAACAGTATAACGAATGATTGCGTTGATAAACGAGGAACTTCTTCGGCTATAATATAGAAATCATGCACGTAAGCTAGCTTAAGTAAGATAATTCATTTGCCATTATTTCTGACCTCAAAGAAGTATGTCAAAGAAGTATGTCAAAGAAGTATGTCAAAGGAGTTTGTCACATGGGAGTTATGCAAATTATATGATTATATGAGACACAAGCTGACTGGATAATGCGTCAAGTTCGGCTTTCCCAAGGTGCCTTGGAAAGTATTCGTCAGATGGTTTTGGAGAAGCTTTTAAACAGAAATCTTCTTTTTCAATAGTCTAACGCCGTGCTAAGCCTATTGTCGTACTGCAATCAATTCTTCAATTTAGACTTGTGCCTCATGATATTATTTCACTCGCCTCACAACGGGAATTGTCAAAAGCTGCGGCCAGCCAGCCATGCTCTCAAACAGCGACTGCTCTTCCCAAATTCTATACTTATTCTACTCCTTAAGCTTACCTCCCTAGATCGGCGCGTCGATTCTAAACACCGTTGACCTTGATCGTCTGAACCCTTTGCATCTGGAACCAATTTAAGCCTATCTGCTTACCGATTTTGTTTCGGCTGAAGTCACTGAACGTCTTTGGATAAGCTGCTTCCAGTGATTTCGCTTTTTGACACTGTAGCAGTAATGCCTATTGGTAGAAATCATGAAATTGGGATGACAGTTTCCAAGTAGAATTCGTTTGTCTGGTTTTTAAGTCATTGCTAATAAATTGTCATACTTACAAACAAGAATCAGTGCACATCCTGAGCGCTGTTTATGCAAGCGCTTCTCCATTTGGCAAGAAATCAGCTCTACCTCTCGAAAAATCTATAATTATTCAGAACGAAATTAAACATTTGCCAAAACATCATTCACTTAGCGTGCTCATCTATGTAAAGGTCCATGTTATTTTAGAATGATCTAACTGCAATAATTCGAAAATAAAAACAAATAACGGATATTTATTATTCCGGTCTATACCGTTCAGACTGAGGCTATACGTAGTCCCTGGCGCCGTGAGCTTCAATAGAACGATTTTTGGATTTCCAAGATGAGACCAAACAAGACCGAAACGAGACCAAGAATAAATTACTATTATTAGTTAGAGTTTCAATGTAGGTCTGCAGGTCGCTTTTGAACAGCTAATCCTATAAGAGGTGGTTTATAATTTCTCAGATAAGACGATAATTATAGTTACAGACGAAACGGTGCTCATAACAAGACTAATCATTGCGATCCTGAGTAACAGTCGCTTGAAATATGGTTTGGTCCGTGTTGGCTTTGCTAGCCTGGCAGGAATTGAAAATTGAAATTACTGAAATTACTGAAATTTTATATCATCCTTCTTCCAACATCTTTTGCTCAGAAGTGCACACGCCTCGACGGCACAATTGCAGCTCTACTGCAGAGCAATTGTGCGCGAAGGACTTGCCCGTGCAGTTCCCTACATAGTGACTGACGCCTCGGACGAGGGTCGAACTCGCTCATTCAGCGCACACTGAGTGTTACGGGCCGACCGCTCTAACCGATCAGGCACCGTGATTGTCATTGACTCTGTGGGTGAGCGCTAGGACTTCGGTCGAAGAGTACCAATTGTGGGAGGCCAATCGGCGGAATAAATCGCGAGGAAAAAAAGCTCACGTGCCTGTAATGTATTAAGGACTAGAAAGGTTCCACACTTATGTCATTCCAAAAGTACGTGCAAGGACCGATCGCAAGAAATTTCCCCACCAAAACACAGGCGGAGGGTGGGCCGCTAGTGCCGCTTGCTTTTGAGTACAGTTGGACTGACTCCATATGCTTCAGACAGAGCTGGGCTGAGACCCATCATGCTGTTTGATTGTGGGTCAGTCAAAATCACGGTCGTTAGATTTCAAATGAATGAGTAGGCCTAAATAGCTCGAATAGACCGATATAGAGATAATGAACCCATACTTATGTATCAAAATAGGGTGAGTGAAACCCCTTTGGTGCCGTTCGATTGATGCGATGCAATTTTCTTCTTGGTGTTGTTCGCTAACTACCAGGGGGGAGACGAACCCGCTGCTGTCGTTTGATCAATAGCCCTACAATGAAAGTTTGGAAAAGACGTGGAAAGTTCCCAATGGGTGTCCTTAACAGAATCGAGTGCGTGTGCTCCCAGGAAAAGATTCAACCGTAACGTCGACCTCGCACACAATTGGCCAAACGACTATTTTCATGCAGAATTATTTGAGTTGTTTTGACGCTGCAATTAGAACTTATGTCAACCATCATATTTTCCGGTCTGTTGATTTCGATCGAACCAATAAATTTCAAAATCAAAAAAGTTCTTGAGTTTGTATCTATTGGCAGTCATTCTATCACTCTAGAATCTAAGCATTATTAAAAATAGTAAAAGATTTAGCCACCATAAGTTCTGTTTTTTCTGCACACTGTGTCCTTCGGAATGTGTCCCACGTCTCGGGAAGTTAGTAAATGCGACGTCCAATTAGTAAATTAGGCAGCTGGGAGATGAATGAGAAAAACAAAGCTTACATTTGTTTTGTTTCTTTTCTGTCGCTGATCCTAAGCCATCCGATGTTGCATCGAAAATGTTCGAAATGCTTCAGGTAAGTTTAGATCAATATCTTTCACTTCTGTCCCGTGTACAGGTGGCCGCCTCCGTTCTGCATAGGTAATTGATTGCGTTGAGTGGGTTGACACAATGAACTCATACAAATTGTGGGCTGCCTGGTTCTATACATGGCTCTGTTTGAATTGATAATAGTAATGCCTGTCGGCAACGACAAAGTATGGATTGGTTGATTTCGTAACACAGTATCTCCTTCACGGCCTTTAATGCTGAGAGTTCGGCATGCAACGGTAAAGCAAATCTCGGGCTGCGATTGGTCGATATTCACCAACGCCATCTTTGTTTGAATAAATTATCGGTCAAGAGCTTAATTGATTTCTTATGGTAAATTTCGTTTTCCCTTTTAACATCTTTATATTTGAGAGGATAAGCAGGTGCACCTCTGTGTAAATTATGATGTTAGGATGGCTTTATACTCATATTAAGTACTTGTAGAGTACTTAATATGAGTATAAAGCCATCCTAACAGCGTTGTCACTTTGATGTTATGGAATCATCCTTCTTTTCTAAAATAAATGAAACAGTTGCATATGAAATGGTTGAGGGATATGTGTCTACGAAACTCGTCATATGTTAACTTGAGACAAACTCCCTTTGAAATAAACTACATTCAGTTTCCAAAAAATCTAATTTTCACGGGATCCGTTGAGCACGCATTCAGACTCACATTACACTGGACAACAAACTATCATGAAAGTCCTATATTAAATTTGTATTTTCTTATGCGTTTCAGAGTGCTTGACACGAATAACAAAATGAAATCAATTAATTTGTTCCAGTTATTAAGATATGAGCAAAAGTTTCTATTGTCATTGAAATGCATATTGCATATAAAGTAAAGGTTCAGTTTCTTATACAGATGCTCAGGATTATCTATGCCAGAGGTGTCAAAGAACAGGCCAGCGAGCCATTTCTAGCCTACCAATGATACTTGCATGGCCCAGAGACCCTTGGATAAAGACTACAAAATTTGAGAATCAGAGTTATAATTTGTCATATTTAGGGTTAATGAGTCACGTTTTCCGTAATTCTTGTAATGGTAATCGAGATCTAAATTGAGATTTGTGAAGCCCAATTTACTGTGCATGCTAGAAATGCACTATAGAAGAGTTAGTTTTGCAAAACATTTATGAGAATCGGCTCACCATGTCCCATCTCAGATCGCTACCCTCATTTTGCTCAATCGCATTCTGCACCCTGACCTGCCAATTGTTCCAAAAATATTGCTACTGGCCCGCCTTTAACGAATGATTTGATACTCTTTATCTATGGTTAGCGTTCAACAGTAGTCAGCCAACACGGACGTGGACAAGATTCTCTGGTATTGTTTCTCCATAATAGCAATTTTTTGGTGGAAATGTGTGGTTAAAGCTGTTAAATTTTTAACGACTCTGATCAACGTGTTAGAACCCGTAACTCTGTCGCCGCAAATGCATATATATAGATATATATTGAAATGCAGAATAACACAGAAAACCGGCGCTGAATCCAAATGAATAATGTTGCGCTTTCGGCGAGCGCCACAATGCTCATGAGTTCAAGCTGCTCTGGTCTGCGAGCAAACAGCTGAATAGAGACAAAAAGCCTTCGCGAAAGGTGGTTCGACAGATTCCACTGTGTCTACTGTACGTTCATCGTGCTCATCACTAGCCATGCCGCAGCTATGGGAGAAAATCCAAGTGGAAATGGAGTAAGAGGATCTTTAAGGACTATTGCAGCCAAGTTTGTGTTCCATTCTCTCTTACCTCTATTATGCAGTCTCGTGCTTTTTGGTTATGGGCTCGGAATCTTTGACTCTTGCCTAGGCACTCTCTGTCCCATTTCCATTCTACTCTGAAATCTGTCTGCTTTGGTCGAGATAGGACTGGGAGCGCCTCTGAGTAGATTTATTGAAGAAGCTCTTTGTCAAGTTTCATTGATTGCTTGATTGATGTCCTCAACCAATTTATTATAATTTTCTGCCCTGACATTACCGAGGAAGTAAGTTGATAACTGACGAAATGATCCACTTTCTCCATTTCCACTTATATTTTTTCAAGGTGCTGTGCCTTTTCAGTAATGAAGTAATGACCTTTTCTGCCTTGCTTCCGTCCCCACAAATATAATAATTTATAATAATTTAACTTAAGTAATCTGAACTACTAACACAGTGATTAGGCATCTTTGCACTTCCGATATACTAGTATGTCTCTTTCAGGCTTGAATTGATCCTTTATAGGAGAGGGGTCAGCCACACTTCCGTCATACTATAGTTACTCGTACTAAATGGTAGTAACTTAAACGGTTTACAAACTCTTCGAAACTTTCCTTTTAACCACTACGCCTGCGTCATCTGTCGTCGGCGATCATGATGCCGTGATGTCTTGATTCACACGCATTACAGCAGACAATAATGCGCTGCCTCCTGGGGCATGTCTATGGCAATACGATGGAATATGCCAAAAACGTCTTGTGCCAAAAGCCATGCGCCAAAATGGCTGAGCCAAAAACGTCAATTTCCGGGCCTTGCCTATCTGTACAATATGTTTCGAAGTTAAAGCGATATGGATTAAGTAGCAAAGCAACAAGGGTAAGGAAAAGATTGAACGTGCTGAATGATTTGGACATTGAAGAAACTAATGTAGCAACGAAGAGGAAATCGAGCGACAGACGGAGCTGGAGAGAAAGGAGGGGAGACTAGAATCGTCCATGTAACCTGCTCATCGGCAGAAGAGTGAGAAGACTGACGATGAAGTAGCAAAGAGCACGAAAGTGGAGCCAAAATAATGTTATAAGCGCAGAAAGAGATGAAGCTAGGACTGGCTTCAAAATCCTATAGTCAGAAATACAGTCCATATGACAAAATTATTTGGAATGTCGCCAGTATAACAGAGGCGAACAGTCTAATATTTGGTAAACACTGTTGGTCACTACGAAGTTCAATCCTAGCTGTGGAACAGTCTAACTTTATGACGTCTATGTCATTCGACCAATCAAAGGGATGGAATCCAATTACGATTCTGTGTTACAATTGCTCCCTAGAAAGAATCTGCCAGCCTTCTATCGTATCCTCGAGTCATTTTTGTTTGGTCGCAGCCTGGCTGAGAGCGCCTCTGACTATGGGTAGGTTTCTTGAAGGGGCGCTATATAAATTTTCGAAATGAATGAAAATAACTGAACGTACAATAGACAGAGTGGAATCTTTCGAACCACCTTTCGCGAAGGCTTTTTGTCTCTATTCAGCTGTTTGCTCGCAGACCAGAGCAGCTTGAACTCATGAGCATTGTGGCGCTCGCCGAAAGCGCAACATTATTCATTTGGATTCAGCGCCGGTTTTCTGTGTTATTCTGCATTTCAATTATGCGTTTGCGGCGACAGAGTTACGGGTTCTAACACGTTGATCAGAGTCGTTAAAAATTTTACAGTTTTAACCACACATTTTCAGACGTTAATGTCAGATAATGTAAGTCTCTTGTCAATGAGCATTTACACAACGCCTATTCAGAACCTCCCGAAACACGGCGTCCACACGATAGCAACCACAACATAGGCTTTGAAACTAGCTGGGTCTGACGTCGGTTGTTATCAATATTGTTATTATCTCGATAGTTGTGATACGCTGAGCTGAAGAAGTCAGGCAAAGCAACCGGTGACTTTTTGCCTCGTGGCTGTAGAAGTCGAATGCATGCCGTTTATGGATGCCTTGTGCCAGTCAAAATAGAGCATCTAGTCACTCGATCGGATATTGCTGGTCACTCGACAGAAATGCGACGAATGCCGGACCCCCAAGCAGAGAAATTCATGCAGGGCCCCTTAGACAAAGCAGTCATGAGGCACCTCGATCATAGACGGATTGAGTGGATTAAGTGGGTGCACCTTTGTTCCATAACAAAAATGATAAGTACGGCAATAACTATTCAGATGCCTGAAGTTAAAACTTAATTTAGTTCTGTCAGTATAATGTTACATTTGAAAAACATACATCACAAACTTTGTGTAACTAATCATAATATTTTTCATGAGTCGATTGTGAGCTTGCTCTGTCTTTGGACATTTGCCCCACTCTGTTCTTCATCTATCGGCGTGACTGCGCTTGACTGAATCCTTGGACGCAGCACGTTTATACGTGCCAAAAAGACGAGTTTTTAAAACAGTATGGTCAACATGCTCGATCGTTATTATGAATTCTATAATACGTTTCTTCGTCATCAACATGTCTGCTTAAATCATGATCACTCAATATAAAAAATGACCATTGCTGAGGCATCTGTGCGCAGTATGCAGAAACCCGTGTCATATAAAAATGCTTATGATATGCCAAATAGTTATGTATTGTAGCTCTATGATGTTCTGGGCTCCCAGTATCCGTTCTCTGCAGCTCTAGTTTCTCACGACACTGACTCCTCTGAATTTCTACGAAGAGTCTGTATCGATTATAAGAATTCCATTCATTCATTCATTCATTTCAAACTCACGAAGAAGGCACCGCCAAACTAGCACTGTTGTCTTACAGAAGCGCCGTTATGAAAAGGAGCGAGATTATAACCCGTAAAACTTGCTAAGCTGGAATAGCAGCCACGGGTGAGAGTTGATTTCTGTGCAGAGATAAGCCATAGGCTCCGTGTCTAGTATGATCTCCAAGACCATCTCCAGACGCCAACTTCTACGCTGAACGACCCTGGACTCAGCTAGCATTGAACCACGAAGAAAAGGTGACGACTGTGTTCCCAAATACAGCAGCTGTCAATTGTAATTGAAACTGGTGGCCTGAACCTCAATATTGAGTACCACCCATACTTCAAGATGACAACGATGTCCAACATCTAAGCTTGGCTTACCACGCAACAGCCAATTATTGTGATTATTATCATGATTACACTCTGTAGTAATGGTCTTTTTGTTTCTGGATAATATGTGTTAACTTATAATGACTATGTCTCAACATTTAAAAGTTTAGAAATTGTCATTTTCTTCTCCCACAGACTTTGTCTTATGGGACCCCAGCAGAGATGTTTCTGAATAGTAAGTGTCTTTAAATCTAATGACTACTATAGCGCCATAATAATGTCCAAGACATTAGTCAACTGTCCCTTAGAATGTAATCGCAATAGCATGTGTACTATTTAAGCTCATTAGAATGCAATCGCATCAGATTATAACTGTATTACAAAATCATCGATCTGATGAGAGTAATTTACGAGTCAAAGAGAAATGTCAATAATAATAACAATATGATTAAATAATGATGTTTATAGACCCTTATTAATTTATTTTATTTTATTAATTAATTGATATCTAAATGCATTGTAATAAGTAATTTCTTTCACAATATGCAACGTTTTTGTTTTTATCGAATGTCAGATGATTGTGTTTGCACGTCGGCATTCACCGTGTGCCTTAATAGCTTTAGTCACATCAAGACCACACGGGGGACACACACGTACAAACAGTACTTGTCTCTGTCCCTGTCTCTCTCTCTGTGTCTCTTTCTCTCAATTTATCTGGGTTGCATGTATAGGTGCGTGCATATACGTAAACGCATGTATAGTCCCTGTGTATGTACATGTCAGGATGTTTAAGTACCTGGAGGCTGGTGAAAGTCATTCACATTACAGTTGCTATGACGATATAACGACGCTAAATTATAATATTTAACCGTTAAACAACATAATTATTTTTAATCTTCGCTCATGAATTTAACCAGATCTATTGACTTCTATGATGTGACGACGACCAAGAAACGAATCGAGACACTCCACAGCCGCCATTGATCCAGCTTCATTCCATTATATTCATTCCTGGATACATTCGCAATCAGGTTGCATGCTCAAACATCTACAACAGAAAGTTAACAAAATCCATAGCATTGGAACAACGTATCTCATCTTTACTACTCTTAGTAGCTTTCTACTTTCTCAGAATTCTTCCCACCAATCTGCGCACAATTACCCTCCTTCCTTCAACTCACTTCTCTCCTTACAGGCTTGTGTGTGTGTGTGTGTGTGTCTATCTTTGGGCAGTGCGCCTGTCTATCTTCGGGATCTGTTCATTTTAACTCTGGCTTGCTCTGATGGCCGATCTCTTCGCTCGGTCTCCAGAGGTGACTTTGTAGTTCCACATGCTCGCACTGCCACGATGCAGAATATAGCTTCCTCAATTGTGGGTCCCCGTGTGCTTGGAATAGCCTCCCATATGACCTGCGCTTTCTTTCGCGGTACCTGTCTGCCTCTTTCTATAAACTTATCAACACTTTCCTCTTTGAACGGTCTTGGGTCGGAAGCGCCTCTGAAATTATAATTATAGCGCTTTGAGACGCCAAGTAAAATTGCATTAATTCAATGATTGGCTAAGTCACTATTATTTAAAAACTCCACAAAATCAAATCATATATATATTATATATATGTATATATATACTATACATATAGTATATAGTATATGCCATATATGTATTGGTCAAAATATGCTAAATCAATCGTCAATTCCAAATTAACCCGACCTATTCTGACCTTTGATGACCTCTTCTGATCTTCTTCCATGATTTTGTTTTTCTGTCACTTCCTAATTTTCTCTCTTTTATCTCAATTCTATTTCTTCTCTCGTCTTTGCATCTATTTTACTTTCGTCTTTCTTATTTTCTTTTCTCTTTCTCGATTACCCATCGCATCTATTCACTCCGTCTCTTTCTTTTGTTGGACCTCTCTTCTGTTGCTTCTCACCTCTAAATATCCAACCTTGTCTATATAGTATTAGCTACCTTATTTTACTCAGAGGTGTAACTTAGACTGTCTACAGTGGCTAAATATAACATATCATTCTTTAACTTCGTAGATAGGAAGGAGTGGTTTTGGGGCGCATCTCTTAGTCCATATAAAGCTCTGTTCTGAAGGAACAGGAGTAGTGGTAGAAAGGGTCCTTCTGAGCCACTGGACGCACATGAAAAAATATTTCTTACTTTAAGCGCCTACTCGTGTTGAAATTTTTGAAAAGGAGAGCTCGATTATGGATCTCGTTCTAATCTTAGACGCTCAATTACATTCAGTTTTCCTTCTTTCGCTAGTTGCCAATGACAACCGATATTATAATTTTATACGCGCAAGCAGCTGCGAACCGCCCTAGGGAAGGGGAGGGTCATCCTTATCAAATAGAGCTATATCATGCTTCATCCAATAGGAGCGATAGAAAAGTCGTATTTAAGTGATGGGCTGTTCGCCTCTTTATCCGTTTGTATGTCTGTCCGTGTGTATGTATATGACTAGATATACATGTCCGTGTGCTTGTGCGTGTCCGTGTGTTTGTATGTGCATGTGTATATGTCTGGATGTGAATGGGTGGTTGGATGGCTGGATGAACGCACGGATGGATGGGTGGATGGATGAAGATAGAGGAATGGACTGATAGAGGCATGGATGGTTGGACGTATTGAGAAATGTAAGATACCCTCCTCAACTCTATAAGATTTAGACAGGCGCATAGCCGAGATCTGTATTTCAAACCAAAGAAATAGTCAGTCGCTGTAGTTACCCTCCATCGTAGTGCGCTAAGTAAATAATATATATATATATATATACACTTGAAAGGTATTAATTCTGGTCACCGATGTAGATCGAAAGGATTAAACGAATCATCTCGAAACAGCTGGGATCTGTAAAGATACATTAGGAAGAGCCATAGCCGACCTGTTTACGCCGGACAAGCCTTCAAACGAAGCATTACTGGCGAATGTTTACTACCCATAAATCGGCTCCATGTATAATGTATGCAAATAGTTCGACCAGACCGATGGACTTCAAAGCCCAGTGTCTAATATACATCCTATAGGCTGCCATCAAAATTAAAATGATGAAGGCGACGACGACGAAGATGATGAAGGTGAGGACGACGAAGATGATGAAGATGATGATAGTGAGGACGACAACGACGATGATTAAGTTGACGACGCCGATGAGGCAGGCTCTCAAAACTCGACGCCGGTGATAGATATAATATAGGCCTATAGATAGACTACGTTTCTAGAATAGATGATAGGCCTAACGTTTGTATAAATTCCAGTTCTCACGTCAATGACTGAACACAAAACCCAATCAAACAACCGATGATATAGCGCCTCTTCAAGAATTCTACTTAGTGGTCCAAGCTAGGACATCTAAGACCTGTTTCAGCGAGGAATAAAAGTAGCGTAGAGTTTAGATAAGAATCCAATCATTTCTATAACACTGATGGAGGCATGGATGGGCTCCCTATTTCTGGTGCCTTTGGACTAGCAGAGTCAAGCGATGCGTTTAACATCTGCCAAGAGCCTTCGTTACAAGCTTAATTTATATGCATGCGGGAAGCTTCAAGGCGGATTTGTGTATAACTAGCTTCTCGACTTCAAAGCGCGTGTTTACGGTATAGCAACGCGCCTCGGAGACCAGATGCGTGTCTGCAAATATATATATATATACATACAAGTAACTGGCATCTTCGTGTAATGATATATATATATATATTTGCGTAGACGCATAGTTATACTTAATGCATTAACTAGTACCGTTCCTGAGCGGTCAATTGTAAAGCGTTTGATAAAATAATTGGCCGCGTAAGGGTTAAGGCTGGCATATAAATCCATGTGTACTTCATTTCGCTCCACATGTCTACAGTTATTCGTTCGATGAACTTCGTTGAAGAAACTTCGCCTAGTATCATGGATTCTCAGCGAGTTGGCGACGATGGAAAACGTAAGTAGGCCTACTCTATCATAAAACGTGTATAGTCTTAAAAATAATGGATTGTAATCTTCTCTTGCTTACAAATGCATTTACATAGTATGAATTTCACTACGACTCGCCTCATCGATCAATATATGCACTATTATATTAAATAAATAGATAATATAAATATTCAGCGCAATTAAATAATATGAACAAGCATATATGCATGCATGCATGTATGCATATATGACTTAATTAAATGTATACATCTATCGGTCGAAATTACGAGGACATGCCAAAGCAGAGAGGTAAGACTTTTTCCTTTTCCACACGCCTTATATATATATACATATATATAATTAAATCCCTTGTATATACACACGCGGTATAGAAAACTTTGGAATGATGAGACGGTTTGAATTTGCAAGTAACACAGATATATATTTCTACGAGTGTTGCACGCTAGGAGCTGACTTGCGCATGAATATCTATGTTACCTATATTCAGCTCAACACAACCGACTTAAACTCTTGGCTTATAAAAATTAATTATATTATTTTCATATGGAAAGAGACCTTTTGAGCCGCAGGCCAGCACGTCACGCGCAGATCCTGAAGCCTCAACAACCGGGGCAGCCTCGTATCCCAGTTTCTACGCAGAACGCGGTAAGTTAATATAATTCTTTCGAGATTCCCTGCTCTAAGTCAAATAATTGCTTGCGAAGGGCTGATCATGGTTTGACCGTTTTCGGTACACGTCTCATTACACATAGTTTAGCTTTTGATGCGAAGGAAATGGATTGATGAATAAATGGAGACCTAAGAAATCGATTATCACGAAAAAAACGTTTTCAGGAATGTTCGAGTACTTAACGATATGCTGAGACAGGCGCTGGGCGGGGGTGCCGAGATAATTTTTTCTTCGATTTTAAATTTGATAAAAACGAACGTTTGGTAACCAGTAGTATGAAGTTTGGCGCAGTTTGGTTTAATTATACGCTATTTTCCTCGATTTCGATGTAGGAATGCGATGCAAGTCTTGTCAAGCATCAAAGCAGATCTATATAACGGAGGACGGTTATTGCGATCCCTGCGTCACGCGAAAGACGTGTCGTTCCTGTCTGTATCGACGTCAGTGGCGGTTCTTTCCCGACCTCGAAGACGATATCTGTGTGACGTGTCTTCGCAAAGCCTTGCAACCAGTCTTTCGGACCTTTGTGCGAAATGTGTTTTCCGAACAGACTTTGACCAACGACGTCGGCACGACCGACGTAGGGAGGACTACCTCGAGTCTCGAAGAAGAAATCCGGAGCAGCTTGGATCGACGACTAGAGGAAGAAGGGTAATTGTTTTTGAGAAATTAGACCGGTTTACTTTGAATTTATAGTTTTAGCATTTCGGATTATCGGAAATTTTATATTTTAGCTATTTATGAAACAATTTTATACAAATATTTGTTCCAAAATTCGTTGCGAGAATTATTGTTTCAATAAATTTACGAAATCGAATAATTATATCTCATTCAAATATTCGCGACTCGTCGAAACTCTATGCCTTTATTTTATTTATATTTTTTTAAAATTTTATTTATATTTATTTTTTCTCGATGAACTAAAGGTTGGAGCGTATGTTTTAATCGTGTAGACCCTTTAAGTTGTTTCTAACGGCTGATGTGCCGTATACACGAGAAACTCCCGACGGAGACGTGGGTACGACCACCTCATACTTCAAGTCGTTTCCGGTCGTCATGGCGAACTCTAACGATTTCGATGGACATATGCAGGATGCCATGACTTGTCTGAACGCCAAGTCGGGCGCTCTTATATCATAGGGAAGTGGTTGGACGATTTCGTCCATCGATAACGTGGGTCTGCATACGGTGGCTTACGATCCGATAGGCGGGTCGTGCCACATTAAGACGCCGAAATGGATCGATGCGATAAAGGCAGTTTTAAATATTCAAAATAACGACAATAGATATATTTTATATCGACCCAAAATAATCATCCGTCTAGGATATCGAAATATCTTCCATATCTATCAGAATTAAACTTTAACAATTTGAAATTTCCCATCGAGATTGGTCAAATTTCGCTTTTCGAATAGAATAACCCGTCGTATTCGGTCAACATAATAACCGCGACGACGGAAGAAGACAAAGCTTTCCTACCGTTATGCGCCTCTCAACATCGAGGTCGAAAACACATCGCAAATCTATTGCTATTGAGCGAAGGAGAGAGACGTCATTACGCAGCAATCTGCGATCTTTCCCGTCTTCTGCACGGTCGCACTTCTTATCATGTCAAATTATTTCCATGTCCGTACTGCTTGTATTGCTTCTCTACGCTACTCCGTCTTCAGAATCACGAACCCGAATGCGGCAAAATGGGCATTCAAAAAGTCACGTATCCGAAATCTCACAATAAATTTCTATCTTACTCCAATCGAATGAACGAGATGCAAATTCCGTTCGCCATCTACTGCGATTTCGAATGTTTTCTCCAGAAATTTGACAGCGCTACTGGAACTTCTACCACTTTCTGTGATACTCACGAACCTAGCGGATTGTGTTGTTTGACGGTCTCCTCCTTCGATCGGTACAATGATCAGCGGCCATACGCTTACTGCGGCGTTAATGTGATGTATTCATTTTTCGTACATTTGAAACTGGAGCAGAATCGAATAAACGAGATTTTAAGACAAGATCTCGATATGAATCCGTTGACAAGATCTCAGCTAGACAGTTTCAACTCGTGCGAAAAATGTCCATCTTGCCTTATCGACTTTAATAAATCCAATATCACTGCCATATTACCGGAAATTTTCTCTCGGCTCTTTGCGGAAATTGCAATCTGCAAATGAAATTTAAGAAAGCGAAAAAACAGAATCGAGAGCAAGAGGCGAGCTATCTGATTCCGATCGTTTTTCACAACTTGAAAGTGTACGACGGGCATTTAATCCTGAAAAACCTTTCCACATTCATGGCTCCCGAGGACGTGTTCGTGATAGCCACCAACATGCAAAAGTATTTGGCGTTCGAGATAGATGGGCTACGTTTCGTGGGTACCTTACAATTTTTAAACCGCGGGCTCAATACACATGTCCAGAATATGGTAACAGATGGAAATTCTAAATTGTGCCATACGAGGAGACTTTCTCCCGACGACGACTGATTCGAGTTCTTTGTTCGGAAAGGAGTTTATAAGTACGAGCATATGGATGGTGTAGGCAGAATGAACGAAACTTGATCGCCAGACAAGGATGACTTTTTCAGTCGTCTGAAGGATGAAGGCGTGAGCGATGACTACTCGCATGCCCAAAGGGTCTGGTCAACCTTCGGCATGACGTCGATGCGTGAATACCACGACCTATATTTGGAAACCGATGTACCGCTGCTGGCCGACGTCTTCGAGGCATTTATTATTACATTATTTCAGCTCACCAGGTTCATCATTCGACGCGTGCCTGAAGATGATCGGCGTCACGTTGGAGTTGTTGACGAATCCCGATAAATATTTATTTATCGAAAAGGATATGCGAGGTGGCGTTTCCGCGATAAGTATCTAGCCAAAGAAAACGACGCGGCTGCAGATCCGAGTTATATAATGTACCTCAACTGCAATAATCTCCACGGATTCGCCATGTCAGCCGAACTTCCGGTCGGCAATTTTCGTTTCTTGACCCCGACGAAGTGGAGAGTTTTGATCTGGGTTCGAAACTCGACGATGCTCCAAAAGGGTACATTCTGAAGGTGGATCTGGAGTATCCGCCTCTTCTACACGACGCCCACAACGACTATCCCCTCGCTCCAGAAAAGTTGGTGGTGACTTCGGACATGATGGTAGAGGGCACATTATGTATTGTACAGAAAAGCGGTTTGCTCTATTGAGTAGAGGGGTTAGTGGTGTGTATGTGGTGTGAATGGCTTAGGCCTGTGTGCCGTCAGAGACCACCAATTTAGCTGTCAAAGTTAGGCCCTATTCCAATGCATAGGCATTATAGTGCGCTAAATAGCAAAGTTTGATCGACAGTAGAGGGTACATTATGTGTTGTACAAAAAAGTTGTTTGGTGTACTGAGAAGCGGAGTTATTGGTGTGAATGGCTTAGGCCTGTATGCCGTCAGATACCGTATGCAAAAAACTTAGCGCTAAATTTGGGGATCAATACGAACAATAAAATTGGTAAACTCATCCCTAATTTGATGCCAAAAACCGAATATGTTTTTCATTGCCGCAATGTCAAATTTTATTGGAGATGGGGTCGCGGATTACTAAAATTCACAAAATCCTTGAATTCGACCAATCTCGATGGCTCAAACCTTATATCGATTTCAATACAGTTTAGCGACAGGCGGCTAAAAACTCGTTCGAGAAGGACCTCATCAAGTTGATGAACAACTCCGTCTACGGGAAGGCGATGCAAAACAATCGTCATCGCTTGAATGTCCGGATCGTTACTAACAAGAGGCGAGCGAGGCGCCTAATTTCACATCCAACTTTTCAATCGTTCAATATAATCAACGAAGATCGTCAAATTAATTAAATCCGACGTCGTGTTGGATATGCCGATCTACGCTGGTATGTGCATCTTGGATATATCCAAGCTCTGCTTCATTAGTTTCATCAGTTTCATTAAAAAGTAATCTTGAATGTTTACGGCGATAGGGCATAGCTGCTGTTCACCGATACGGACCGTTTATGCTACCACATACAGAACGACGACGTGTACGAGGACATGCGCGACCGTTTGTTCCATTACGACACGTCCGACTACTCCCCAACTCATAAGTTGCATCGCAGAGATAACGCGAAGGTGATTGGGAAGTTCAAGGATGAGTGTAATGGAATAGCGCCTTTGGAATTTGTCGGCCTACGGTCGAAAATGTACAAAGTATTTTGGTGGAACCCGGCAAAGAAAAGAAAACTGCCAAAGGCTTCAAGCGATCGTTCGTATCTAAAGACATCTGACACGACGACTACAAAAACTGTTTGTTTGGTGAACAGCCGACCAAGGCTAAATTTTACACCATCAGAAGCCGCAAACACAGCGTGCATACCACCGAAATATTCAAATCCGCTCTTTCACCGTACGATGACAAACGCTATCTTTTGGATAGCAGCGCTTCGCTCGCATACGGCCACCGCCTTTTGCTTAACGATAATACTAATAATTCAACATAACCTAATTTCTCGACCATTCTATACATTTTTGAAACATTTATTGTCAGTGTATATAATTTATACTCTGCATCGAGAACTTTGTATATAAAATTTTAATTTGATTCTTCTAGTATATTTTTGAAACATTTATTTTCCACGTATATTTCTATCCCTATATTATTGGATACTTCGCGTCGAGAACCTTCTATATAAAACTTAGTCTTTATTCTTCTAGTATATTTATTTTCCATGTATATATTTATAATCGCTTCAGAATTCTGATTAGAGAACATTGTATGGGAAAGCAAATATAGTTTTATACGATTATTGAATAGATTGGCGGACATTGGATTGTTTTTTTATAGATACCTGTCTTGATCTGAAAAAAGCAGAGTTCCACAGGAATACGAAGAAGGTTTCAATAAACTTGATTAAATTTTGTCTTCTAATCTCGCGTTGAATGTTTCGTATTATATATTATACACACTATAGGTCTCAACTCCGAAAGGATTACATTCTGAACAGTTTATGTAGACGGATCGACTTAGGTGATCTTCCTGAGAGAAACAAGGTTTAGCGTCTTTAAGTTCTGGAAGTTGTTTATGTAGCTCGCTTATCTTATCGAGGAGAGTGTCCCATTCCCCGACGCGCAGAGAAACACCCGGCATGGGTAGCGACCCACCGGCACGGTGGGTCGCTACTTCTTACAGTCAGGTGCAAGGACAAATTTACGAATATTCACGCATTTGACGCCTTTGGAAACCGTGACATAGTATTTCCCTCCGATGTGTTGAGAACATTCGATGGGTTTTTGAGATTTCAAAAGGCGAACGGAATCGTCGATCTAATTCAGGAAAGTCGCCCATCGTGTTTTCATGAAACACGCTCCCTTTCTGGTCGGGGTATTCTCCGCCGGCGTATTCTCGAATATGGACGAAGAGCTCGTTTCTGTAAAGGCTGGCGGTCAAGTAACGATCGTTGCCGATACATGTCACGGATATAAGTTCCTTGAAGAGCTATTTCTTGGAATTTTTAGAAACGACCTACGAAGACAATAAGAGAGGTATTTAGTTTCGAATCGAATGAACTACAGAATTTCCGCCTTTAAGTTTCTATGACTCGACTTTAAGCTTCATTTACGACCCGTTCACAAACTATCGATATAGAAAATCTGACGATTTTAGTTTGGTCAGAAAATGAACCGTTTGTAAATCGAACGAGTCTTTAGTTTCAAAGAATGATACGCGAAATATATTTAGTTTCAAGGAGTCCCAATGTATAAAAGTTTGAATTTTATAATAGAAAATGTTAGGAGAGTACTTACAGATATTGCTGCGGATATAGATTTCTAAATTGTATACGTCTGTTCGAAGATTCGGATGTACTGCGAGTAGCGTAGGCACGATTGCTGATATATATATATTTCGAAAGGCCGCGCTATAGGAACCGTTGCCAATGACGACCGATATTATAATTTTATACGAGCAAGCAGCTGCGCTGCGTGCCACTTCAGACCCCAAGGGACGGGGTAAGGGACGGGGTATGTGTCTGTGTCCGTGTGCGTGTCTGTGTGCTTGTATGTGTGCGTATGTGTCTTTGTATGTGTGCGTATGCGTGTCCGTGTGATTGTCCGTGTGCGCATGCGTGTCCGTGTGGTTGTCCGTGTGCGCATGCGTGTCCGTGTGGTTGTCCGTGTGCGTATGCGTGTCCGTGTGGTTGTCCGTGTGCGTATGCCTCTTGTCCGTGTGCGTATGCCTCTTTGTACCTCCAGTGGTTCAGGAGGACCCTTTTTACCACTACTAACAGGAGAGTGTTCGCTTAGTCAGTTAAGCATCAATATATGTGTGTGGGGTTTTTTAATATCGGTAATTAATACTGGCAACACTGGGTAACCATCAATGCGCCATAACATTATTTTAGCTAAGTGGCTTGAAAAGTAGTTACCTTCCTCTTTTCTCTGTAGTTAATTGTCTGTTTTTTTACCAAAACCAGTTCTAAATACCTAGCATCTAAAGTAGTTAAATGATGGTTAAGACAACTTATTTTGAAAGTAGTTGGAAAGTTGTTTCAATTGATAATTGTTATTGAAACTACTTCCTAAGTAGTTGGTGCCATCACAGTCTTTCCCTTTACCCTCGGTGTCTGTCTCTTGCGATGCACCGTACTGTGTGAATGTCACACTGCTTGGCATCTGCTCTTCGTCTTCTTCGTTAACTTCGGAACGTAGATACACTGTAGGTCTAGTGTTGTTTTCTTTAACGAAAACTAAAACGAAAATGGCAATTAACGAAATTCAAACGTTTTCGTTAACGGAAACTAAAACTAAAACGAAATTTGTGGCAATTAACACTGAACCGAAACGAAAATAGATGCAACGAAAACTAAAACGATATTTAGCCGGAGTAAAACAAATATTTCTGCTTGAAAACTTAGGCGCCTATTCGTTGTTCGCATGATTTGTACATAATTCTGCAAGTGATGTGACGTTTTACCATACAGCACCTCTTCTAAGACATACGAGGAGAATGATATGTGTCTACCTCCGGTTACCGTTTACCGCGAATTCGAATCCTATGTTTTTTATTTAGCAAAAATGTATGGTATTATTTACTGCGAAAAGTTCACTTAATTAATTCAGAAATGTTGAAATTTCTCTCGTCTTTGGCCTCACGTGTGACGAATGTGAATGGTTGACCATAATAATTATGGTCTTCCACTGACAATTGATTAGAATTAAAATAGAATTAAAATATGATTGCTATAGCTTAAATTGATATTAAATTACTAAAGCTGTAATTAGCATACTTAAGCTAAACTATAATTATAATTACTCATAAACTATAGTTAGCTTACTTACACTAAAATCAGCTACCTAAATCAAAACTTTAATTGACAAAACTAAAACTAACTAAAACTATATTTGAGACATAGAAACTACAACAAAAACTAAAACTAGAACTGAGAAACAATCGCAACTAAAACTAAAAATGAAGACTAACTATTATAGCTAAAACTAAAACTAAATTTAAAACATTATTAAAACAACACTATGAAGGTCACATTCTGGCGTCTCTTTTGTTACACGCTTCCTTAGCAGCCCAGAGCAATCCATTCTCTTATTTCTCCTTCCATTTTCCACTTATTCAACCTCTTCCTACTCCTCTCTCTATGAATTCTTCTCGACTCTTATCTGTCCCTTGTAACAAGGGACAGATAAGAGACTTGTGGGGAGATGAGCGGAGCAGTTGTCGTTAATTCTGTCTCTACATGTATACTTTTGGCGTTTCCTTTGAGATGCTGATCCTCACGACGTTTCAATTCTTAATAGACTTAGACCTCTACAAACATATATATACCACAACCAATAGATACCACAACGAGTAAATCGCCAACTCGTCAGACCGATACATCTTCACTAATCAGACTCGTGTCCTATATGCCCAACATTTTCCCTCTCTCGGAACTTTTTCTTTCAAATTTTCGATTCTGCACCTTCGGTACTTTCATCCCATCGATCATTTTCATCCTCCTCATAAAACGCACGCATCAACGCTCGTCCCCTTCCTCCGCTCTCTCCGCTCCCTCCGCTGCATTGCGTTGCATACCCTCCCTCCCCCCCAATCCACTCATCTACGCGCAACGTGGACAACAAGCACGGCCCAATATGTAGTCAGTCCCTTGTACCATAATTTATTTCCTCACGCACCGCGCAGCTACTACAAATCTCAGAAATTATTTCCATCTCTGCTTCCTTTTCTCTTATTCGACGACGTTTAGGCGACGTTTGAACCCTAAATCCCACTGCATTCTATGCTCCCTCATCATCCCTTAGATTCTCAATCTCAACGAAAAATAATTGCACAGAGTTGCATGACCTATAATTTCATCTTCTCTCTACCGCTCTGAAGCAATCGCCTTAACCGAAACATGTAAAACACTTCATCTGTCATTTACTCTCAACTTCCCAGCTTCAAACTGGAGGGGCTAAGCCCCCCCCCCGTTTTAGTGCTCAGTGTCCCCCATGTGCCCCCCAAATCGGTTCTTTTTTCTGTTTATCCAATGGCTTTTTAAGATTACTTTTGTTAAAATAATTTGTGCTCAACCCTTTTTCAAATTTCTGGGGAGGGGCAAAATTTAAAAAGTGGGGGGGGGGTGGCAAAAATTATTTTGGGCGCTTCGCGCAATATTTTCAAAACCTTGTTGCACCTCTGGCTCCTACCATAGATTTTTGCTCGCACTAATACTCGTCTTTTTTCCATAAAATTTAATGGTGGCCGTATATGGGATGATATACTTTTGGAGATCCGTAAGTCTCCTTATTTGGCCATATTTAAGCGCAACCTGCGCTCTTATCTAATCGCCACATACTCAGATTAAACACCTCCAATTAGCATAAACTCCTCTCACCAGCTTTCATGCATTTAGCTCACCCCTAATCATCAAGTATTTCTTATTTTTGTTGTTATTTTTTTTCCATTGCTGGCTAAGCTAAGCCTACTGTTTTCTTTCATTATCATTTATCTCTAAAACTATTACTTTGCACATTGTTCTAAGCCCATCCTGTTTTGATGTATTAGCACTATTAGCTGGACGTAGGAGCCCCCTAGCTAGCGGGATCATTCGATCCCTTCAGGGACCCCTACACACTTTTTATGCTTATAGTTCGTTGTTATATTCTGTGCATATTCATGGTTCATGGTCAGAAATATTATAATTGCTATGTTCTATGAAGACTAGAAATGCAGACAAGACACGAACTATGGCTAACGGGAAAACCCACGAGCTCTGACCCCATTCAAATTAGGCATTACCTCCGTCTTAGGCGGCGTGTCACACACACACACCCACACACACACACACATATATATATATATAATTATTGGTCAAACTCTTCAACCCACTCAAGCCATGTTCATTACGTCGTATCAGCTTCATCGACCTTGACGCTTTCATACATTGATACCTCATGCGCTTTCAGACCTTGCTCCATCACAAAACATACCATGATGATCTCCGCTCTGCAAATGATTCGACAATGCCAATCATCACAAATCCTGTCATTAACGCAAAACGCATTTTCTAATCGTTTCCTTCAAACTCTCATCGCCTGAAAATATTATACATGCGTTTAGGCGACGTTTCTGTTCTTAATAGACTTAAGACGTCTACAAATAGATTCACAACCAGGTAAGAACGTTACATATCATCGCATGTCCACTCAAATTCATCCAACCTTCGAAATACCCAGAAAACTGTAAACAACCTTGTTCGCCGTAACTTCTCACCGCTTCCAAACTTTATCACACATATTTAACAATTACATTACATTGCACAACGTAATATTATTATCAATCCGCTGTCTTCGTCCGCTGTCTTATATTCCTCTTCTTTTTCAATTCCATCCCTTCTTTCCATTTCCATCTCTCCATCCCTTCTCACTCAGTTCTTTCTTTCCCCTCCCGGCGCTTCGGCACTTCCTTGGCGTTTTCTCCTTAATCTCCCTCTTTCCCTCCCTTAGTCTCCACCCTTAAATTCCTCCTTTCCTCCTTAACTCTCCCTCTTCCCCCCCCCCGAGCTGTCTGCGTCGTACTGTATAGAACCGAATACCGCCTGCAGCCATTCCAGATATTGATTTTCAGTTTGCGCAGACGACGATGACCTAACGCCAGATGGCCAATAGCATTCCCTTTTATAGCCTCATAAAATGTTCACCCATTCTCATTTCCATAGCATTCCATTCTATAGCCTCATAAAATGCTTACCCATTCTCATTTTCATAGCATTCCCTTTTATAGCCTCATAAAATGTTCACCCATTTTCATTTCCATAGCATTCCATTCTATAGCCTCATAAAATGCTTACCCATTCTCATTTTCATAGCATTCCCTTTTATAGCCTCATAAAATGTTCACCCATTTTCATTTCCATAGCATTCCATTCTATAGCCTCATAAAATGCTTACACATTCTCATTTTCATAGCATTCCCTTTTATAGCCTCATAAAATGTTCACCCATTTTCATTTCCATAGCATTCCATTCTATAGCCTCATAAAATGCTTACCCATTCTCATTTTCATAGCATTCCCTTTTATAGCCTCATAAAATGTTCAACCATTTTCATTTCCATAGCATTCCATTCTATAGCCTCATAAAATGCTTACCCATTCTCATTTTCATAGCATTCCCTTTTATAGCCTCATAAAATGTTCACCCATTTTCATTTCCATAGCATTCCATTCTATAGCCTCATAAAATGCTTACCCATTCTCATTTTCATAGCATTCCCTTTTATAGCCTCATAAAATGTTCACCCATTTTCATTTCCATAGCATTCCATTCTATAGCCTCATAAAATGCTTACCCATTCTCATTTTCATAGCATTCCCTTTTATAGCCTCATAAAATGTTCACCCATTCTCATTTCTATAGCATTCCATTCTATAGCCTCATAAAATGCTTACCCATTCTCATTTTCATAGCATTCCCTTCTATAGCCTCATAAAATGTTCACCCATTCTCATTTCTATAGCATTTCATTCTATAGCCTCATAAAATGCTTACCCATTCTCATTTTCATAGCATTCCCTTCTATAGCCTCATAAAATGTTCACCCATTCTCATTTCTATAGCATTCCATTCTATAGCCTCATAAAATGCTTACCCATTCTCATTTTCATAGCATTCCCTTCTATAGCCTCATAAAATGTTCACCCATTCTCATTTCTATAGCATTCCCTGGACGGATGGATGGTTGGTTGGATGGATGGATGGGTAGGTGGATGGGTAGGGTGGGTGGGAGGATAGATGGATGGGTGGATGGATGGATGGATGGATGTATGGGTCGATGGATGGATGGATGGATGGACGGATGAGTGGATGGAAGAGTTGGATGAAGGGTGGCATCCACAGATGATTTTGCATGCGGTCACTGATCGATAGACAACCCTTGTGAATAGACTGATCTCGTGCTCTTGGCTTTCGAGTGGCTCTTTAGAAGTTATGAGCTTGCGATAACTGTCACGATAAGGACCGATGCTTTCTCAAATTTTTCACGCCAATAGTCTTTACAAGCATCTTGATTTATAAACGCATTTGCAATACGTAATTTAGCAAAGTTGTTTGCAATGTGGAAAAGTAATAAGTGCCAGAACCTGATTTCTCTTCGAACTGCAATTACGATTTAGATGGATCTGTCAACGAGCCACCGTCGCTGTCTCGTTTTCTAATTATGTTCACCAGGATTACATGGATTTATTCGTTGAGACCAGTTTCATTATATTCAGCAGAGCAGTGAAGCATCGAGGTGTGTAGAAGGCGTTTTATATGCATGCAATGCCACTTATAAGACTAAATAATGGACTGCAGTTCCTATATATAGACTGATAGGCATAATTATTTAGACTATTTTATAAATTATGGGAACGCATTGCAAAGACTCGAGAATTTCCTATGGCGATCATAGGAGAAATTATATAGCGCAAAGTTTCTAGAATATATATATATACATATATATACGTGAGCGTGTTTGGTTGCGTGTGATGTCATTTTATGTAATAAGGCGTACTGTACTGGGTGAAGTTTGTTTTATAACAATCACTTGAAATGTGATGTCGATATGAGATGTGCTCATTTTTAGACCATTAAAAATTGGTGGTTGTACTCATTAAAAGTGATATAACTTTGTTCTAATTAAATATTGTAACCAATTTGAGCCGTTATGTGCAAATATGAATTGATTTTGCGCGTGTAAAATGTCATTCGATAAATTAATTCCTACTTTGGCTGAAATATTAGCAAAAACCCGCGTAGGTCACTTTCTTGGCTCACTGTGTTAATATATTGAAGCGCGCACACACGCGCACATACGCATACGTACGCACAACATTTACGTATACAGGGCCGCTCGAATCAGTTGCAGCTCTCCCTACGGGCGTCTGTGCTTGGGTATGGGAACAGGAAAGTCTTAAGACGTCTCCGAAATTGGTAAGATCAGTAATTCCAGGCGCAGCCGCCATTTATCCCACAAGCTACATTAAACTGTTTTCACGCGACAGTGTATTAATTCATTCCCATGTAGGCCTAGAAACTAAGAAAATGAATGTGCCTATTAAATGTTTTGCTATTAAGCATGTTACCTAAATTAATTAAAGTGACAGATTTATAGGCTTTTACATGTTATCTTTAATACGGAGTTTCAATGTGTGTTTCTATGTTTATTCTGCAATTAAAATACTATACACGCGGTCGCCAATACATTACAATTAACCATGGTCGGGTGACGGCTGCCAGATCTCTCTCTAAACGGCTGCATGAGGTCATACATCCGCAGGTTGCACACTGCCGTGTTGGCGCAATTAGGACGGACTGCTGCAGTGGAACCCTTTGGGCGGGAAGCGTATTGGTTCGTGAAGTCTCGATTTGGATGTTACTCGGTCAAAAAGGCTAGGTGAAATGAAGACTAGCTAAGTAATAATTTATAGTATTCAACAAATTATATATATAGAGGCCTAATAGAATGGAATAGGAGAACAATAAAAACACAATAATTGAGAATTTACAGCGAGCTGTAACAATACAAGTCTTGCACAAGAGCACGTTTCGCTGAATTCCTAGTTATAATTAGGATGAACATTGTCTTCTTCTGGCCTAAATAGAAATTGGATCGATGAAAGAAATTTTGTTGAAATAGATGCTGGATTGATGAATGCAATTCTGCTTTAAATAAAAGTTGGATCGATGAAAGAAATTCAGTTTTCATCCTTCCAGCTCTATTTAGGCAAAATTTCTTTCATCGATCCAGCTTGCAGTTGAACATAATTCTTTGAGTCAATCCAGTCAAAAAATTTCAACTTCTATTTAAAGCAATTTCTATTTAGGCCAGAAATAGACAATGTTAAAAATTAAAATCTGTCCAGCTTCTAGTGATGCAATCACACTTTCACTAATCCAACTTATACTGAAATAAGAATATTTTTAATCAATCCAGCTTATGCAATAACAGTTTCAGAGATCCGGCTTCAATTTAAAGATGAATTGTTTTCATCTATCCAGCTTCTATTTAAGTAATATTTCTTTCGTCGGTCCAGCTTCCAGTTAAGCATAATTCTTTGTGTCAATCCAGTTTCAGCTTAAGCACGATTATTTCCATCGATCCCGCTTCAACTTAAGCAGAATTTTCTCATCATTACCGCTCCTATTTATCCATAATTCTTTTAATCAATTCAGTCCATTCGAAGTCAAATTAAACAAGATTCTATTAATTATTGCAGCTTCGATTTAAGCAAGGATTATTTTCATCAGTCCAGCTTCTGTTTCAAATTGAAGGAGCATGATAGTTGCAAGGAAATGACTTTGCCAACCTAAACTACGGGTTACCAAAGTTAGTTAAAGGCGCATAACAAATGCAGTTCGCAATATAAATAATTATTAATATAATAATAATAATTAATTAAAATGGCTAATGTAATGCGCACTTATATATACACATATATATGTATATATATATGCGACATTTTAACTGACGTGGTATCTGAATGAAGATTGCTGTGAGATGCAGCAGTTGCCGGCTATATTTCTTAGCCACGAGTAAGCGATTTCGGTTGGCCATTTGATCGTCGTATACTAATCGTGCGACGCTATTACATAACTTGCGACATTTTATTCGCGACATTTCCCATGCGACATTTTTATAGTAAACCCATATCGATACTCTTCGGACGAAGAGCAATTCAGGCAATTCATAAACCACAAAATCGTTAAAAGAAAATGAAATCC
This sequence comes from Bimastos eiseni, assembly GCA_959347315.1. Classification (NCBI taxonomy): domain Eukaryota; kingdom Metazoa; phylum Annelida; class Clitellata; order Crassiclitellata; family Lumbricidae; genus Bimastos; species Bimastos eiseni. Next base: position 30,102,992 of record OY365812.1, on the reverse strand, counting down.
CGGCATTTCTCTTTCATTTGGAGCTATTATATGATTAGCATAAGGTCAGTAGGACGATCAAATGGCCAACCGAGCTCGCTTACTCGTGGCTAAGAAGTATAGCCCGCAACTGCGGCATCTCACAGCCATCTTCATTCAGATACCACGAAAGGGTGAATTGACAATACAAACAAACATTTCCTATCGGTAGAGTGACCTGACTGACTGATATAAGTTTATTTAACGACGCATCCATAACGACGATGATATGGTAGAGTGACCTGACTGACTGATATAAGTTTGGTTATACAAGGTACATATTTACATTGTCGTTAAGTGTCTTTAAGTGTCTAATTTTTAATGTTTCATATGTAATAATGTTTTATATGTAATATAATATTGTACAGTAGTGTTCACGCTAGGTTTTTCATTGTCTATTTACTGTAGTCCTAGATCTTCCGACCAGAAACTGCCAGCCACTTGTAGATGGTGTCCAAGCAGCTGGTTTGACCGAGTGCGGTGCTCAGTTCGTACGGCCAGTTTTTCCGTGCGCATATCCGGATGAGTTCGTCCTGGAGGCCCAGCTGGGCCGGGCACTCCAGCAGGAAGTGGCGCACGGTTTCCTGGACGTCACGGTAGAGTGACCTGATATGATCTCGACTAATATTGACATCAATGAGCTTACAACTGGGGTAGCAGGACGAGCCATTGACATAAACCTATATATATTCGTTCAAATTCATTCACGGATAATTTATATGTCCTTCTCTCTAAACTTCACATCCTCCTCCTGAGTAGGTCTAGTGGACAGCACACTAGCGTGCAGAGCTGAGGAACCAAATTCGATTCCTGTTTCCCAGTAAGGTTAACTAGTCTTTCATTCGCTAGGTGGCGGCACTGTCAATCAATCAATTTTTTTATTTATATTCACAACAGTGTGCCCAATTTTCCTAGGCAAAAATAAAGAATATCAATTATAAAACAAAAGGCTACAAAGAGTTTAGAGCCCCGAAAGGGATTGAAATTCCACTAGAAGGGACACCTGAGTAACAGAATCACCAAAAGAACAGAAAAACCGCCGCATTAACATTGTTTCTATTCTAGGTGCACTGGGAGAAATCAATCAATTCCCAGAAACAAAGAGAATTCTTAACTAGTTAACTAACTATCATTGTGGATGTGTGCGCGGGCGCCAAGTGGGGGACCAACGGCCAAAGTGATAATTTTATTATCTGCTCTGCCATAGACCGATTCCGGTGGTTATCTGACATGGTCATTCAGCCATACCAATTTTATTAAGAAGGATTGCAAGTTGTTTTTAAATGAATGAGGGGTAATAGAATAACGTATTTCCAGCGAAAGAGCGTTCCAGATCAGCGGGCTTGAAGATCCAAGACTAAATTTTCGTAGGTTTGTCCGGGTTCTAATCGTAATCGTAATCTCTAAACTTCTACAGCGCCCACAAAAGCGAAGTCGCGGAACCAACTCAATCAAAGACGCTTAATCAAAACAGAATCGATAGGCAGGGAGTCAAATCCAGAGAGTCAGGCAGGCAGACAGGTAGACGGCTAAGGTGGATGGTGTTTGGAGTTTAAACGGCGAGGGAGATAGGAGGAAGAGGAGAAATCAGGATAGGATTTGCGCAAGAGCAGTGTTTGAGTTGGGAGTGAAAGGCCTTTGGGGAGGTAGCAAGAGGTGAGGTGTTTGTGAGTTCGTATGACGGATCGGATATTTGTCTTAACATTGGAGGGAGTTTGTTCCAAATAGGCGGGATAGCAATGACTATGGAGCGATTTGCAAATTTGAGTGATGATGCGACGGGAGGGCGAAGTAGTGTGAGGGTGGAAGAGGAACAGGTTGAACGATGTGACTGAATCGTGAACAACTGACGTTGATATGTGGGCTGTGAGGTTTGCAGTGTGTTGTAGGTGAGTGAAAGGACCTTATATTCTATCCGTTCAGGTACTTTGAGCCAGTGGAGTGATTTGAGGGCAGGAGTGACATGGGGCCTTGGTGACAGCACGGACGAGAGCATTCTGAATAGCTTGGAGGCGGTTTAATTTGGTGGCGTCTACATTGAGGAAAAGGGAATTACAGTAATCCAATTTAGTGTGAATTATTGATGTGGCGATTGTGAATGCAGTTTTGGAGTCAAGCATAGGGCGGATTCTACGAAGATCACGGATGTGCATGAAGCAAGAGCGAGAAAGATGGTTGATGTGATCAGCGAAGCTAAGGTTTTGGTCAAAGATTATGCGTAGGTTACGGACAGGAGAATTTGCAGTGAATGTGTAGGTGGATGCAGAATCAAGGCTCAGGGAAATAGAGGGATCGGGAATTTTCTTCAGTTTCTCACGGATGCCAATCAGAATGAATTCCGTTTTGGAGTGGTTCAGGCAGAGGAGATTTGCGGTCATCCAAGATGAGATTTGGGTGACGAAATGGAGAAAATTATCAACGAAGTTAAAGAAGCTGGTTGAGATAAAGAAATGAATAACTGGGTGTCGTCAGCGTATAGATGATGGTCAACCGAAGATGCGTTAATGAGTCAGCTGAGGGGGATAGTAAAGAGGATGAACAAGAGGGGTCCAAGAACAGAACCTTGAGGAACACCACAGGTGAGCGGGCATGATTGAGGTCTTTACTAAGAAAGAGCGGGAAGAGAGATCGGACCGGATCCAGAGAAGAGCAGTATTAGAAAAGTCGAACCAGGTAGACAGTCTCTGGAGCAATATATTGTGATCGTTGGTATCAAAGGCTGCAGAAATATCAAGGTGGCACAGACATGAGACTTGTTGATGAGAAATTGCAGAAACAAGTTTATTGTAGAGGGAGGTGAGGAGGGTTTCTGTTGAATGCCGCTTGGTAAAGTCAGACTGGTGTGAATTTAGGAGCGAGTTGGAAGTTAGATACTCATTTATCCGGGACAAGTTCGAGTAATTTAGAAATGAATGGCAGGTTGGAGACAGGTCGATAGTTTGAAAGGATTTCTTTGTCGAGCGATGGTTTCTTGAGGAGTCGAGTGACTAAAGAATGTTTGAAGAGTTGTAAAAAGTTGCCAGTAGACAGAGAGAGGTTGATTATTTTGGTAATGACAGGAACATGGATAGATTCGCAGTCGTTCAGTTAGGAGGTGGGTATAGGGTCGAGTTCGCACTGCTTATTAGGAAGAGATTGTCGCATATTGAATATTTATGTCTCTGATGTTGGTTTAAAGGTGGATAATGATGATGGAGGTGGGGTAGGAGGAGAGTCATGAATAGAGGAGGAAACTTCTGGAAGTGGATCGATTGTATTTGCGTAAATTTCTGGTGGAGTAGGCCTATGTACTCTCTATGTATGTCAGAGCCCATCGTGAAATAATTTGACAGCATCGATGGGAGAGGACTGTGCTCATAACGGTTACAAATACCGATTGGAAGTACTTTTAGTTGATCTAATTTTAGTAATTGCAGATCTTTAAAAATTGGGTCAGTGTGTTTACTTGTATAGACACCTTACTGCCGATAAGATGGCATACAATGCCCTTTTGTAGAACTACAAGCTTAGTAAGGGTAAACTTATTGAAGTTTGAAAAATCTAGGGATAGGCTAATTATGAGAAACTCTGAATAGTATGCTTATGTTTTTGCCATTTTATTGGCAATATGATTAATATGAACAGTCCAGGATCGATGGTGGTCAAAATATACCTCAAGTAACTTGGCGGACTGTATACCTGACTAATGGGTACCCGGTACGCCTTTTATGTGGAGACTTATATCCTTTGGTAAAATTTTTCCATTGTAACTGAATAGAATAAAATTGGTCTTATCCAGGATGATGGCGAGTATATTTGCGCAAAACCAATCAGCTATTTTGGATAGCTCCAAGTTAATAGTTTCATGCAGCTTTTCCCGTGATTTGTTCTTTAGAAACATATTAGTGTCATCAGCGATTAATATAATACAGATGTATACTGCGATGACGCAGTATACATCGCTTCGCTTGGCTGCCAACTGTTAAATTCGATTTGTGTGATAAAGTTTATCATTCGCTCATACTATACCTGTGATCATGCTGCATACTTTCAATTTGGATTTAAACGAAATTCATTTATTTTCATTATCATCATCATCATCATCATCATTATTATTATTGCTATTGTTGTTTCTTGTATGTCAATATATAGTATACACTTAGTCTCCATACATTTTCATGACGGCGCACCGTGAATTGGACATGAATCAATGTGATAAGGTAGAGCAACAAGCATCCAGTCGAATGTAGAAGGGTAGGGTAAGTTGAAATAAGTCAGACAAGTCAGGTTAAAGAATACGCACCTGAAACTGTAGATGGGTTCTTACGAGAGATCTGAAGAAAGGGTCTTCAGCGACTTATTGCTCCTTCCGCTCTTCTTCATTTTTTCTAGTGAAAGTAGGTAATTTCTACGACGCCATTAATCAGGGTGACATCATGCGTTCCAGAGATGTAAGATAGCGTCAGCCGTACCTTTCTTCATTTCTTCATTACTGCATTCTCATTTTGCAGCATGTTCAAAATTTTGCATTTCTTCTTCTTCCCCTTCTGCATTTCCATTTCATAGCATTCCCAACCTTTCTATTTCCTCGCATTTTCATCCTGTCCATTTTCTTGCATTATCATTATTACGCAATTTCATCATGTTCTTTTCCTTGCATTGTCATTCCTTCTGTTTCCTCGCATTTCCATCTTTTTCACTTCCATGCATCTTCATTGTTTCCATTTCCATGCATCTTCATTCTTTCTATTTCCTTGAATTTCCATCCTTTCCATTTCCTTGTAATTTCACCGCTGTATGTTTCCACTTCCTCACTGTACCAACTGTCTGACCATGCATTCTATCGTCGTCGTTTCTTTCGTCTGCCGATCCGATCCGTCTTCTGTTGAGCACCGGACGACGAAAGCACATCCTCTGCGTCGCAGTCCGTCCGGGCCGTTAGCACCGGTCTCAGCGTAGGCAGCAGCAGCAGCATCGGCATCAGCATCCTTCTTGTTCTTCTTCGTCGTCGTCGTCGTCGCCAAGCGCACTCTAATCCGAGTTTCCATGGCAACGGTGCGTGCGGAGCATAATTGACGATATAAGCTTTTCGTCGAACAATTTACGAGAAGGTAGGAAGAAGAAAAAGGAGGAAGCAGAATAGGAAGAAGAGGAGAAAGGAAGAGTAAACGGAAGACAGAGGGAAGAGAGAAACGGGGGTGGGGTTTTGATAAAGAGAGGGTCAAACAACCTCAATCATTCAGACATACTCCGTATTTTTTTATTATTTAACATGTTGATTGGCTTACTACACTGCAGCGCTCTCTGAGAGAAGGAGAAAGCAAAGAAAAGGAGAGGTGTCGAGATAGTTGAAGAAGAGCAGAAGGAAGAGAAATAGAAGTCAGATGAATTCTTAGTAAGAAAATGAAACAAAGTGAAGGAAGGTCCGAAAGAATAGTATGAAGCAACAAGAGATAGTTCCCCTGTGAAAAACAAAAAGCTAAGGAAAGAAGCTGAGACGAGTGATAGGAAGATGAACGAGAGAGAGAGAGAGAGAGAGAGAGAAGTGGAGAAGGACATTAGAATATACATACGGAACACGAGAGCTTTAGGAAATGCAAAATGAGGATGATAAAAATTCTAAAGGAATTATGCATAATTGCAAGGTGGACGATAGAATGAGATAGCGGACGGAAAAGAATTGATTTGATGATGAACCGATAATTATAGCGAAACAAGATTCCGAATTCAGCGAAGACCGAAAAGACGAGATATGGTAGTCTATCGATGAGAAATGATGAACTCTAAAGGTTCAGACAGAAAATCAAAGAGAGCAAATGTGATGCGGGAGGTCAAAACCCATCAATTGTCGTTTTTGACTTTTTTTACTAAATCATATTCATTTGCTTCAAAATACGTTTTACAGAATCGAAACAGCTTTTATCTAACTTCAGTTATATTCGTTTGACTCTTTCATTAGTAGGCATATAATCTTAATAACTGACAAAATCTAAGTCAAAGTTTCGGAATATTCATGTCATCAGATATCTTAGCAACCATTACTTGATTACTTCGCTCGCAACTCTGCTGGGCAATAAAGTGCTATATTCTGCATGAGATAAGGCATGCGGCATCAGAATCTGTTTGCTACTTTGCAAACTATGGCAGGTCGGCGTATGAAATCTTGGTCGTTCACCATTGAAAACATACATATTTCAATTAGACACCAGAAGTCATTTTAATCCAACTTAATATTTGAATTCAACATTCTTAATTTCAGATATTGAAAGTAGACATATTATTTTGTAGAAATATGCCATAAAACAATTATATTTTTTGGCCATTCTCTCAATAACTAGGAGCCGACAAACGGCCGGTTTTGACCACCGCCTCACAAATGATCTGAAGTCAAAAAGTTGAAATAATTGACGACAGTAAATGTTGAATAGTAAACGGAGAATAAATTGGTGAACGGAAAAGGAGAGGCAGAGCATTGGAAGCAGAATGATATAGAAAACAAGGATGGGATGAACAGGAATATAGAGAAGATGAGAAAGAAGAGAATACATGGAAGAATAAGGAGATAGGAGAAGGATGAAAGAGATGAACAAGTGAGGAAGAAGGATGAAGATAAGAATCAGAATGAAGAGACATAGACAGACCGACACACAGGATTAGAAACAAGAGAAGATGAAAATAGCGACGAAGGTGGTGGCAGAAGAGGGGAGGATGGTCGGTCGTACTGGTGTAGTCCTGTGTCGTCTGTAGAGTGTATACTAAGAAGAAGGAAGGAAGAAGGAAAGTAAGTAAGGAAAGAGGAAGGGTGCAAATTAAGTGGCTGTCAGAGAAATAAGAGAAAAATGGAACATTGTAGACGACATGAAACGAAGAAATGTTAAGACAAATAGGAAAGTAGGAGGAAAACGAGAGACTGGAAGATAGTAGGAAATTAGGAACATAAGTTACAAATGAGAAGATTAATCAGAAAAATAAGAAGTGGTTCTAGGACAAAATGGTAGAGGACAAAATGGTAGAGGACAAAATGGTACGGACAAAATGGTACGGACAAGATGGTAGCGGATAAAATGGTACGGACACAATGGTATGGACAAAATGGTATGAGGACAAAATGGTAGCGGACGAAATGTTACGGACAAAATGGTACGGACAAAATGGTAGCAGACAAAATGGCAAGGACAAAATGGTATTAGGACAAAATGGTGTGGATAAAATGGTACGGACAAAATGGTAGAGATATAAGGGGTCTAGGACATATTTCCACTCCCCGGCCATTTCCCCTAGGACATTTCCCCCGATTGATCACTAACATAGCGCACACATATATAAGTTGTGTATCATATTAGCCATATTAATTATGTATGATTAATGTTATATATATAACATATATATATGATTAATGTCCGGGGAGTGGAATGTCAGGGAAATATATATATATATATATCAGACTATATTTGATATGCGTATAACAAACCATATTTTAGGTTGGCAAAGTCATTTTTCTTGCAAATATCATGCTGTCTAAATTTGAAATAGAAACTGAACTGATGAACAGAATCCTTGCATAAATTTAGGCTGGATTAATTAATAGAGTCTTGTTTGACCAGAAGCTGGACTGATGAAAAGTATTATGTATAATTTGAAGTAGGACTGATGATAGGAATCCTTGCTAACATCGACTAATTGAAAGAATCTTGTTTAATCAGCAGCTGGATTGATGAAAAGAATCATGTTTGTTTATAAGGGGATTGACTAAAATGATCGCTCTTCAGATCAGAAGTGAGATCGATGAGAAAACGATGTTCAATTAGAAGTTGGATAGTTTAGAAGAATCATGCTTATAAGGCGAAGCTGGATCAACGAAAAGTTATACTTGAATGGTAGAGGGTTCGATAAGAGAATTCTGCTTTAACGAGATGGATGTTAAAAATTATGTCTAATTAGAAGCTGGATTGGTTCAAAGAATTACGCTTATTTGGAAGCTGTTATCTGTATTCCTTGAAAAGAGAGGGGCTGAAGAAGATGCTTGATTTACGAAAAGTATTATACTGAAATGGAAACTGGATTCCTATTTTAAAAGAAGCTGGATTGATAGAAAGCCGCTAGAATGGATGCGTGCTTACGTGGAAATTGAATACCATTTTGACCATACCATTTTATCCGCTACCATTTTGTCCGTCCCATTTTGTCCGCTACCATTTTGTCCCCATACCATTTTGTCCGTACCATTTTGTCCGTACCATTTCGTCCGCTACCATTTTGAACGGTCACCATAAGGAGTTAGACTTACAATGTCTGATATGGAAGTAGGAGGATGAATTAAACTGGTGGACAATGAAACAGGAAGAGGAAAGAAGGATATCCGGAACTATGGAAGAGTAAAAGAAATAGTAGCCGGAGTAACAAGAACAAACTTTTAAACCCAGGGTATAGGATGACAAGTATGGTGACCGCATACCATGCAAAAGGTAATTGTGAGAGTAAGAGAAGGAAGACCATGTAGGACCGTTTAAATGGGTCGACAAAAATGTGATTAGGATGGAAGGAAAAATGGTAAGGTATATGAACAGATGAGGAGATGGGTCTGATGGATGCAACCATAGCTAAGAATGTAGCACTAGTCTTGAGATCACATGTATGTCCAATGGACTGATTAAAGAAGCATTAGTGTGTGCTTGAGCAATTGAGTGAATAATAGAGCGATCAATAGTTGGTCAGTTGGTCTGTCCGTTGTACAATTGATCAGTTGGTCTCCCCGTTGTTCGACTGGTCAGCTGGTCAGTTGGTCTGTCCGTTGTTCGATTGTTCAGCTGGTCAGTTGGTCTGTCTGTTGTTCATTTGGTCAGTTGGTCTGGTCATTTGGTCTGTCCGTTTTTCGATTGGTCAGTTGGTCAGTTAGTCTGTCTGTTGTTCAGTTGGTCAGTTGGTCTGTCCGTTGATCGACTGGTTAGTTTGTCAGTTGGTCTGTCCGTTGTTCGACTGATCAGCTGGTCAGTTGGTCTGTCCGTTGTTCGATTGGTCAGTCTGTTGGTCAGTTGGTCTGTCCGTTGTTTGATTGGTCAGCTGGTCAGTTGATCTGTCTGTTTTTCGACTAGTCAGCTGGTCAGTTGGTCTGTTCGTTGTTCGACTGGTCAGCTGGTCTGTCCGTTGTTTGATTGGTCAGCTGGTCAGCTGGTTTGTCCATTGTTCGACCGGTCAGCTGGTCAGTTGGTCTGTCCGTTGTTCGATTGGTCAGTTGGTCTGTCCGTTGCTCGACTGTTCAGCTGGTCTGTCGTTCGTTCGCTGGTCGTGCATATGTGTGTGCGTGCGTCATTGCACGGGAGGCAGCGGTGGGTCGTGTGGCGTGAATAATGAATACGCACGTATGCGACACGCGTGACGCCTAATCTCGAACGGGTCGTAAAAGTCTCGCCGACCCTGCCAATGATTGACTACCCCACTGAAGCATCGGCCGTCTCTCTCTCTCTCTCTCTCTCTCTCTCTCTCTCTCTCTCTCTCTCTCTCTCTCTCTCTCTCTGTCCCTGCCTTCTTGTCTCACTCCGGCTGCGCGTTCGTCCTTCTGTTTCTCCGTACTTTATCGGGTCATTCGTCTGTCTACCTGTCCTTAGCAGTCAGTCATACATCCCTCTGTCTGTCTGTCCGTCAGACTGTCTCTTCCACTTTCTCCCTTTCTTCCTCCTTCCATCCGTTCGTTTGCCTTCCATTCTTCCACCCTTTGTCCGTTCCTTCGTAGCTGCTTTACGTGCTCTACTATTTACGGCCCTTAATAAATCGCCAGACCGGATGACGCTCGCCCCTCTGTCCGTCGTCGTCGGCTTATTAACGTGACCCTGGGGCGTCGGTCCCATTGCCGATGAGGGCATTAATTTAGGGGCGCCCGTGCACCGACTGTGGCCCTCTGGCTTATTCCTCACCTCCTCTGTCTATTCCGTGTCGTTGTCGTGATACCAGGATTTGCATTGGCACAGCCCACTCTGTCTGTCTGTCGGTCTATCTGTCTGTCTGTCTGTCTCTGTCTGTCTCTGCCTCTCTCTCTCTCTCTTCTCTCTCTTTGTTGGCGATTGACGATGGAGGTTCTCAATAAGAAAGGCAGACACCCGACCTATGCTCTGTCCACAGTTTCATTCACTGCTTATTTCTTTTCATCTCTCCTTCCGCCTTCTCGTCTTTTCCGATTATGTTCCTTTCCATTCCCTTCTATTGCATTCTCTCCTACTCCAGCCCATTCTCTTTTTTATGTCTGCTAATTCGCTTGACTTTCTTGTGTTTAGGTCTCTATATTAATCTATTTCTTACTGATCTCTCGTCATCTGGCCGTATTGATGAGACAGACTTTAGGTAAACCTGGCTTACTGCTTAGTTCGTTTATAGCTACACGGTCTAAACCCTGAATAAAACTAAGCCGTGGGCGGTATTCATGAACGCGACTTAGTGGGCGTACTCGTTAGTCTCGGTATAAATTTTGCGAGACTTTTGATGACGTGAGGTTTTTCCCAGCATGACGATACGCTCGTCATAATTTAAGTAACTAAGTGGTTATGGGATACAGTGCAAGCGCAAAAGTATTTATACGCTGTAGTATCGCTAAGGATACATTGGTTGTAATTAGTCGGTCCATCTGCTGATGTTCATAAGCGTTAAGAATTTTGATGATCTATAAGTCAACATGAACGATTACACTACCCGCTAATTAAAATTGCATTTGTGTAGAAATTACATTTAAACCAATAACAATCATCAGCGGCTTAGGCACGATAACTATTCTCCGCCTCCAACTCTCGCCATAAACGTCAACCGCCTTAACAGCTACTCTGATCCTTCTAGAAACCTTCTACTTCACTTAAATACCCTTTGGACAAATCCTCGGATTTGACGCCGCGTTTGTGGATGAGCTGGTTCCTTCTTCTTTACTCTTTAAAGGCATTTTAGAAGTTTGCAGATGACGATAACGATCAGCTTTATTCTGAAAGTCACCAAAATTCTTTCCCTGAGAATTTCATGAGCGCTCTTTGATTTGTTGATACTTTTCACAGTTTCACAATACACGAGTTTATTTGCAGTGGACTGACTACCAGGTTGCAGACTTGTAGCGAGAAAAACCCAATCCCTTTCCCTATAATTCTATATAATCCCTATAATCCCTATAATCCCTATAATTTTGTTTAGATAGTATGGGCATGACATTTTGTGTGTGCAACATTTTGTAAATGGTTCACAATTTTGTGCGCAGGTCCGAGCTAAATGCGATGGATAGTTGAATTAATTAAGACTATATCGACAAGATCTATGGTGATAACTGCTGATAACCTAAAAAAAGGTCTCTTGTCTATAGAGAAATAAATGGTCGTATCAGCCAAGAAACCAAATTTCTTAGAGTAAGCCGGCTAGGAGACTCGATTTACGCAGTTTCATAAAAAGAAATCGTGACTCGTTATTATGACCAAACAGATTTGTGTACACACGCAAAATTATTACGTGCGCTGGCTCCACGGCCCGTGTGCGTGCGCACATGAGCACAGCTTAGAGGGAACATTGATCCCAATAAATAATATATGCTATCTGTATTGCACATGCTATGCTACCGTACAATGACAAGACATTCGCATGCAATAATATCGTCAGGCATCTCGTTAAATTTTATCATTTTTGAACCATTAAATGAAAAGCAATATGAAGTTCACCGTCGGTGAAAGAGGCGAGCTGATTATAGAACCTCTCAAAGAGACAAAGACTTTTTGACATCTAGATCGACGTCGAATGCGACGAATCACAAGGGCTACCAGCCTGCCATACTAGGTATTGTTTGTCGCCTTCAAGTTGCTCTTAGCGGACTTAATCCTGCGCCTAAGCTCTAGGTGCATTAGTCTTATTCCCAGTCACAGATTAGAGCGATAGGCCACATTTATAGCCAGGAAACAGAGTTAAGTCTATCGCCTGAATTTTCCAATATCACCTGCTCCTGAATTTTCCTTCGTTCTTCTCAATCGTTCTATCCTCCTTTATTCACCATTGACACAATTGCCTGGTGCGTTAGGGCGACATATTCTGTGGCAAGGACCAGACACATATTCTTGCAAAAGGCCATATATTGGTTGTAACTTGTAAGCAGTCGATTAGTCTGTTGATGTCCTCGGTTATCATTGAATTTCTTGAACACGGATTTTCCAACGCGTCCACTTTACACGATGACTGGTCAACAGACTACACATAACCCACAACATATTCAACACATATTCAACACATATTCAACACATATTCAATAGTCTAACCTGTCCTGTAGTATCAGTGTATACTTCCGTATGCATCAACACTCATTGTCTATTACATGTACCAAGGAAGGAAGGGAGGAAGGCCAAGGAAGCAATGTCAGATTAATTCCTAAAGGATGTGGGCCTAGTATACTTTCTGGCAATGTTTCCTCTAATTTTGTGGAGATAGTGTGCGCAAGCAATTCTGTGCGTGCAACATTTGATGGATGGTTCAGACTTTGGGCAGGCACAGGTCCGAGCTGAATGCGACGATAGTTAAATTAAGATCATATCTAAAAGTCTATGCCTGGTGATAATTAAGTTCTGGTAAGTTGATGACCTAAGAAACAGTATAGTCTATAGACATTTGGCGGTCCTAGGCAAAGCTACATTTTGCCTGCCCGCTGATCCAATTAATATACTCACGATTAAAATGAAGTCATTAGCCCTTTTTTATTTTGGAATTTTTTGTTTCACTTAAGTATTAATAAGGGTCCGTTCACATATAATATATCTTATATAATGCATAAAATCTCATTTTTGGCTCACGCCTACCCCTAATAACGTTATATAACAGCAGTTGTGACCCCCATCCATATCTGCTACCTACCCCGCTACCCCACCCCAGTCTCTAAGCACATTGAAAGACATACAATCGACATACTTGTATTGAACACTTTGAAACTTTTTTAACAATACAACGTTAGTTAGTACTTTAATAGGAGTGATTCAACTGATAATTGCCTTTATCCATTTCAAGAACTGGAGTAAAAAATCATATGCCCAATTGGCTAAGTAACAAAAGCCATCTTAAAATTGTGTGCTCTCTCATGCCAATGATGATTAGACCGGATGTAGTATGTAGTTCCTCTGCATCTTAGGAATTGGACTTTTAATGGCGCTAAATTCACTTGTATTAACTACGGTAACTAATTGGGTAGTCGACGATTGTCACCATGTATGCCTACTAATACAGCATGATAATACATGGTAGTGATGTAAATCCTATCTAAAGACACCATTTTAGTTTCCCTTCTGTTTTGCACAAGAAATGAGAATTACAGTATCACACAGAATGGATTGGTTTAATATTGCACTATCAGGTAATTATCGATAGGTTCGCTGTACAACTCTACCTATTTAATAGCGTAAGATGTACACAGAGTGTATACTACAACTACAATTGGGTATTTAAGCAAAAACATAAACTATTTACACATATTATAGAAAATAAAATCAAACATCTCGATAATACCTACCGAAATAATTATTTGAAGTGAATTAATTTACATTTTAACCGGAATCAAAACAAATCACACAGAGTGGAATTTAAGCGCGTTTAAAGCTATGCACAAGAAATTGTTAAAATTGTAAACAGGAAATTGTTAAAAGTGGATTTATAAATAATAAGTAAGAACGTCAAATCAATTCACCAGGTGGCAGCTAATGGTGCTAGTTTTGATTCACAATGTATTGTGAACTTCGATTAAACAATGAAGGTCCGTGGTACATGGAATTTCCAATTGGCAGGCAAACAGGCTAAATAGCATAAGCTGAAAATGTTTGTTATATAACAAAACCTTCAACCTACCCCCCAACACCCTACACAATAGAACGCTAACAAAACAGGAACCACCCACTTACCCTCTGAGCGTTATATAATATGTGAACGGCCCCTAATATATATAAGTACGCTGTTAATACAACATATAAATTAACTACCACAGACAGTCAATAACGAAATAACCAATTGTTTGGTGAATTATTTATAAGGTTTTTAGGATTAATAAGAATTTTAAAGAAGCCAACGTTGTTTCATTTATGGACTTACAATAAACATTTTTATATTAGTTATGCAAAATTGGCGGCCCAAAAAAGGCCGCTGTCTAGTATGCGTACTAGACGAACCGGCCCCGCTAAGGAAAGCCCCTTGCTTTAAGATAAATAAGGGGACGTATCAGCCAAGGAACCAACGTTTCTGGAGTAAGGTAGGCCGCAACCTGCTTGGAAGTTGGAGACATATAGTTACGTCAGTTTCATAGAAGAATTGTGTGCGAACAACAAATTCTTGTGTGCGCTGGTTCCACGGCCCGTGTGCAGATGCCCTAGACGAAACAACGGTTTCCGGTAAGCAGGTAGCATAGTCATCTGCTAAAGAGTTTAGGGTAGGCCTACTTTAAATCTCAGATTCTATCGACTATAGTAGAGCTAACTTGTGAGCAATCTACTTCCTCGCCACATTGCAGACTCACATGTGTACGCCTTGGCCACATGAGTCTCTGTATGTATCAGGCATCACTTTAAAGATGGTTTGGCGCTGTTAACGCTTTTCCATAAAATGACCATCGGTTTAGTCGGTCGGCGAAAGCTTAGTCGCCGTCTGGAGCCCAGCTGTGAATACTAAACTGCCGCGTTCGTCTCCATTAATGACAAGATATCCCGGACCGAAACGCAGTAAATTATGAACGCGTATAATGTGCAAGGCACCGATGTCATTACTGACTGTATTTATGCGTTGTGTATCTCGGTAAGGCGTGAGCTTTTGGCGCCAAGAAGCGGATGGTGGACCGTGAAAATGGCGCCTCCAGAACCGCTTCATGGCTGCTCGTGTCTTACAATTCACAGCTTCTGTTCTTGCAGTTTCTGCCATTACTCAAAACCATCTATATTATAATGGCGAACGGATGCAATGACGTGGAACAAAAGATGAATATTATTATAATAATATAAACTATAGGCTGAAGATTCACAGAGTAGAGAAGATGGATTGAATGAATTGGGATGATAGTCTAAGATTGAACGACGGAACATCAATGAGTGAGGCGTTGGGGATGCGAGCGAGAATTTAGGCTGGAAGTTAAAGACCAGTCATTTTAGTCGATGCTAAAATAGGCAACCATTTATTTTAAAGATGAAGCATTTTTACTGACGCAATCGGATTACTTCGTTTGTTAAGTTTCAGTTCATTACAAAGCTTCAATCGATCGATGGTAGTTGCGCAAGAAACTGTTCATTTTTGTTGAAGAAGTCCAGTTGAGACGAGATAGACTCGTGCCCATCTTTAGGCCAAACACTATACACAGAACAAAGGTGACAAAGTTTGTCAAAGTAAAAAGATATAATAATAATTTTGTAGGCAAATTTATAAACTGGTCGTTTTAGGCTAATAAAACTAGACTAAATGAAGACGTGAAGATCGCATTGACTTCTGAATTCATTGCAGCATTAAAACATTCCGCCATCATCTACGAAGCGTGTTCTCTCTCTCTCTCTCTCTCTTTCTGTCTCTCTCTGCCTCTATATATCTCTCTTTTTCTTTCTGTCTCTCTCTCTCTCTCTTTCTCTCCCTCTCTCTCATTCTGTCTCTCTCTCTCTGCCTCTATATCTCTCTCTCTCTTTCTCTCTCTGTCTGTCTGTCTCTCTCTTTCTGTCTCTGTCTATCTGTCTCTCTCTCTGTCTATCTGTCTCTCTCTTTCTGTCTCTGTCTATCTGTCTCTCTCTCTGTCTGTCTGTCTCTCTCTCTCTGCCTCTATATCTCTCTTTCTCTTTCTCTCTCTCTCTGTCTCTCTGTCTGTCTCTGTCTGTCTGTCTCTCTCTCTGTCTCTCTCTGTCTCTCTCTCTCTCTCTCTGTCTCTCTGTCTCTGTCTATATATATATATATATATCTCTCTCGGGAAATAAAAAACCTGAAGGGACTGATGGGTCCCGCTAACCCTTTCTTACTTAACAATAAACAGCAGGTTCAGAAAACTCAAAACATAATTCCTTATCTTAACTAGTTAACTAATGCTGTCTGCACACATATTAATTACGTAGACGGGTAGTTAACACGTGTACTTTATACTTGATTTAAAAGAGTCGGATACTGCTGGATAGACGAATTTCATTTGGTGTCGTGTTCTGTGCTTAAAGTGTAAAAAAAACTTAAGTGTCTGGACGCTAGGCCGAAGTGTCAAAAATTTAAGAACTAAAGACTGCAAAGGCAGATCACAAACATAAGTCGGCGACAAATGGTTCGAATCCTATATATGGTCCACTGTATTAATTCGTCAAAATAGAAGTTGGATTGATGATATTAATGATGCTGGAAAGCCAGGAATAGAAGTTGGATTGTATACCGACATTTTTCCAAAACAGATGCTATTTACATGTAGATGAATAGATGAATACACCTCCAGATAAAAGTTGGACTATTGAAAAGATTATTTGCTTAAATAGAAATTGAATTGATACAAATAGTTCTTGCTGAAGCAGAAGCTGGATATTCAGGCATCAATCCAACTTCAATTTGACTAAATACAATGGGCGAACACTAAAATTTAGTTAGCATTCGTTAGCTCTTTTGTCCATTAACCATTATTGTGTCGCCAACTATTTGTTGGTGAAATATTTTTAAATTTAAAGCGTACAGAGAATTACCTTCCTTTGTGAAATTGTCAACAAGGGGCGAGTGGCGTTTTGAAAGTTGGGGCGATAAAGTTTGTAAACGCGCGAAGCACGAAATTTTTTCCTGCTCTTTTTCCGAGTGCTCTCTATTTACACAGAGTTATGTCTCTTTGCGGAGTAACGTACTCTAGTCAATATTGAGATAGAATTGAATTCAGTCTATACATGTACATAAAGTAGAAAAATTAGTCAAACAAAATACACCTCCAGATAGACTGATAGAGCAGTGCACCGAGAGTTGCTATAATATATAACTTCTGCCAAACAGTATCTAAAGTAGATGTGGTTCATACTTTCCTGACATATAGTGGATCGTAAGCCTTTTTGCCACATTTTCGAGTGTTGGGTCCAGTCTACACATCTGCCATTCGAGACATCAGCTACAGACTCTTTTAATCGTAGGCCTGAAGAATGTTAAGTTTTAGAAAGAGCAGGGGCATGTGCTCCTGCCAGTCATATGGTTCCAGCGCCAGTGATGGGGCCAAAAGTAAAACTCAATCGGAAAACTTTCGAAAACGCTATCTAAAATTGTCCTCCAGTCTTTCTATTCTTATCCAGAACTACATCAAGTCTGCCCTGGTGGGGCAACTGAACTGGTCTCAATTTTTTGTCGATGATCAACCCGACATCATGCACTAGCAGTAATAGTAGAGATGTGGCCTATCTAGCTAGACGTAGGCCTACTCACGTTTCATCGTTTCGCAGTTTGAAATAGAAGAATTTCAGTTCAATTTCATACGCGCTATGTTATGTGCAGCTTAAATAGTTTACTAACTTCCTAGGCCTGATCAGCTCGTCAAAAACTTCATCAAGCTAGTTAAACAACCTTTTGCTTTTTACATCTGAAGATTAATCACTAAATGCAGCAGACGCCGGAAGCGCATAGGACGAACATTAATTTGATGAAAAGGTAACTAGAATGTATAACATGAATTATAGACGTCCATTATATACATGGGATACTTAGCCTGTTTCAGTTAACAAGTAGGCCTAATTAAAATATAATTTTTTTGAATAGTAGATCATTGAAAGCTGTTGATAATAACGTACGTAGAGAAATTGCATTGTTGCATGGACACTCATGGACGGCGTACAGGCTCTGCTAGCCAAATAAGTGCCAACCGTTAAAATAAGTGCCTGGACGCCGTCCATGAACGTCCAGGCCCACTTTAAGCACTGGATGGGTTGTATAATAATTATTTTGTATCCGGTGAGCGACTATGCGCACCTTAAAATTCCAGTTCTGATCAATTCTTCTCTCACTAGATTTGTCAACAGCCGTATATACTATACAGTGTAGCCTTAAGTCTTCATGCAATTAAGGTCCACTTAATTAAACCTAATTGTCGGCCGATATAATGCGTGGCTTATAATTCTATATATAGATCAGGCACGTACTTTAGGAGTTATATACTGTAACAGTTCAAAGGTACGCCTACCTGGTGTCGGCCTGCTGTAGTGTCTGCCTGTTGTGTACGCCTGTCTACTGTGTTCTTTCTTCTGTGGTATCTACCTGCTGTATACGCCTATCTACTATCTACTGTAAATATCTACTATCTACTGTAGTCTATCTACTGTAGATATCTACTATCTACTGTATCCTATCTACTGTGTATTATCTACTATCCACTGTGTAGTCTCTACTGTCTACTATCTACTATCTACTATCTACTGTAGATATCTACTATCTACTGTATCCTATCTACTGTGTAGTCTCTACTGTCTGCTGTCTCCTATCTACTGTGTATCATCTACTATCTACGGCAAATTAGTATAAAAGGATCAGAGATTCGTCATCGGAGAGTCGTCGTAGGATCGTGTTCGTCGTCGTCATCGGGGAGTCGTCGTAGGATCGTGGTCGTCGCCGTCGTCTGGAGATTGTCATCGGGGAGCCTTGTAGATTCGGCTTCGGCCTTGCAGTCTCGGCTCCTATGAAGCACGAATAGTCGTCGTGGCTTGCGATAGTCGTCGTGGATATAGTCGTCGCAGATTTGCGATAGTCGTCGTCAGCCATTGACGTAGCATAGTAGTCGCCGTCAGCCATTGACGTAGCGTTGCAATTACTCGTTAGTTATCGACGTAGGGCGTATTGAGGGAGTGAGAAACGGACTGTTTCCGAATCGGCGCTACAGAAGTATTGTTTTCCGTGTACATTAAAAGAAGATTATCGAACAGGCGTGTCTTATTCCAAGCGTCATCCAGAAAGGAGCTATTTAAACCTTAAATGGTTAGTCTTCAGCAAACCACTGAAGCCTTACTCAGCGGACTGCAACTCGAACTACCTCCATATCGGACGGGGCTGGAAGTCGCCATCCTGGTCACTGTCGAATAGGCCCCGTTCCGTTACAATACTTATAAAACCTCGCCAAATGGAACACCTGCGATCGATCGGCTAGAACCACATTTAAAAGGATTTCAGAGGCAAAGCTCCTCCATTGAGTTTGAAATTCAATCCCAGGCGAAGCTGCATGGGCAGTCTGGGTTGTTAGCAACTAATTTCTGAGCAAATGTCCACGTATGATTATCATCGTGACAGCTATAGAGTGCCGCATACTCAATGTAATGTAGTGTACTGTAAACGAGCATTTATATAGCGCCCCTTTAAAATATTTTCTCAGAGGCGCTCTTAGCGCTAGCCTTAAATGATGCAGCTGTTAAGTGTCATAATATGATCGAATAAAATACATCATGCATATTCTAGGTCCTCCTTGGCAGTTCTTGCACTTCTACGAATAGACCTATCTAGACGAGCGTCGATCATCTTCCACCAGAAATGGACTATATAGGCCTACTCGTCGACATTGTGCCTGTGTCAGCGAATCGCTGTAGATGGTAAACATTCGTCGTTCTATCGACGCAACATAAAAGATTGTGTGCTGCTGGTTCCTTTTCGATGCCAAGATAATTAAATCATAATGTTAGAATCTTGGATGCTGTGATCGAGTTGCGAAAATCTTTGATGGCCACTTCACAGTTTACGAACACTCCCAACGTCATAGCCTACAACGGAACATTATATTGATAATTAATAAGAGTAGGCACATATGTGACGATGTTACTGCATGTAGGCCTACTGTTGCCAATCTTTGCCATGCAATCAACCAGCTGGCTGGTTTAACTGCACGCCCAGAGGCCACCACGAGGAGGTGTTGGCAAAGGTTTCCGCAGTCCGTTCACATCAGCTCCCAAGCAGTAGGCCTAGAATTTCGTCGCCCGTTGGGTTTTTATCATCAGGGCTTACAATGATTATTATAAATTAAAAATACATGAATAATTTGTATTATCCATACTAGCAATAAGTAGGCCTATTCGCATGAGCGGAGACTTGGCTCTGAGTTTGGTGGGACAGATCGACAAAATTTGGGTTGTGGACAGGTCGTAAAAAAAGTTCAATGCTCAAACTACAACAGCAGCGGTTCAGTCTAGATATTTTGCTTCAATGGGTCCCTGTCTGTGAAATGCGCTTTCTCTATCTGTTCGCTCTAAAATTCTTTCATCCTCTTTTGCATTTCTCATAACCTACTTCTTCTCGCGGGACCTTGCGCACTGGCAGCGCTTCTGAATGGTTCACCCTACTGGAGACGCATTATAACTACTTAAATACAATGCAATTGCTTGGTGATTATTGCCTCGCTTTGCCTATTAGTTTAAAGTGAAGTTGTATCGATAAAAAATAATTTGTGACTAAAAAAGAAGTTTGATTGATGCTTCAATAAATAAGTTTAATAAATAACATGTCATCGTCCATTCATGCTGTACTTGTAATCATGCCACAGCCTCTCAGTGTGAAATTAAACTAAATTATTATTATTATTATTATTATTATTATTATTATTATTCATCATTGGCATTGCCAACGGATCTGTCATCATGCTATCTGGGTCGCCGCTTGTCAGTGGACTGTAATCTTGACATGGTGCCCTGAAACGCCACCGCATTGAAACGTTGGATCAATGCCGACAAGTTCTGGAAAAGGAAGTTTGTCTCTCGGGTGTCACCGGTAGTTGTCGAAAGTCGGCGTCCAGTCTCAGACAGAAAGGCGAGGCCCTCACTATTGAGGGGACCGAAGGTTTCTATAGCGATTGGAACAAAAGTGTATTTCTTCTCTAGCTCAGAATATTTTGTGTGTTTCCTTGTGGCTGCTATCTCCGCCGCTCCTCCAGCTGTGGAAGCTGTCTCGGGGATATAAGAAGCGGCCACTGTGTCCACCACAGTTGCGTCCCAAAGTAAGGTCCGCCCCCCACTCCACGGTATCAGGGTCTGCCCGTCCGGTCTCTTTCCATCTAATCTGGAAAGACCTGACGGTTCCTTGACCGCTGGAATACCGGCTCTGTTGAGGCTGCGAGTGATAAGGTCGTTGATATTACAGTGTCTTGCTTGACGGCCAAAACCCAATGAACAGGACAGGCCATGTGCGCCTCTGGCTGAGACGAAGGCGCCGCATTGGCAGGTGTGCGGCTCACAGATGGCCACCCCTAAACGTAGGCCGACCGCCACCCTCACGGTATCGTCCTCCAGTCTGAGATCGCGAGAAACGAGCGGGAGAGCTTATAGCCAGTCCGAGGCGTGTGGTGACTGCAAGGCCCTTAGTCTCGCCTGGTCGTAGGGATCCTGTAGCTTTTCTTCTAGTGCAGACAGAACCGCGTTTAACAGCGGTCTGTCAAAGTGAGCTTGTTTATGGCCTGGCGTCGTCGGGGCAGAAGCTTCGGTAAGTTGAAGCCAGGTAGACATCGCCGAGTCGCATGCTGAGTCCGATTTCACCGCTGCTGATTCTAAGATGAGGGACTGGAACTGGAGAGTGCCCGCGGCTGAAGCCAAAAAGGCGGGAAGTGCCAGCGAGGACGCCCTCCTAATTCCCAGTCCTCCCATCCTGATCGGGAGAGTGGCCTGACTCCATTGGTCATCGGTCATCGAAATGTTGAAGATTCGCTCGATCCCTCCTCGCAGTAGATCGTCGTAAGCCCATAGACGCGGGTGGTCGTGGCAAGGGGTGCATCTCAATAAATGCATGAGTTTAGGCGAGCCGATCGAATGTCTAAGGATCAGTAGAGCGTCTTGTATAGCGATTAGTTGCAACCTGTCGAGGGCAATTCCGAGGTCGGCCACACAGGTATCGATGGCTGAAAGCAGGGCATCCGTCGTGGAAAGCGGAGCCCCTAGGAGCACGGCCGATGATGCATTGACTCGGGCGAACTGTCCTAGGAAGCCTTGACTAACGTCGTTGATATGGGCGTCGGAAGATATGAGTTCGCATTTTTTGCGGTTGAGCGTGAGGCCTAGTTGCAGACATCCCTCTTCGATCGAGTTAACATCCGCCTCCACCACCTTAGGATCTCCGCCCAAGGTGAGGTCGTCGAGGTATCCAAAGGCCAATGGTGAAAGCAGGTGGTTAAGGATCGGCTGTAGCGGTAGGCAGAAAAGGAGAGGTCCCAAGGAATCGCCCTGTTGCGAACCTTCTTGCGATTGTATCGTGAATCTCCCGAATTTCAGAGATGTCGCCTCGGCATAGGCAAGATGGCAATATGCGGATAAATCAGGAATGAGTTCGTCCACTGATGCGAGCATGAAATCTCGGTGCAAGCTATTGAAAGCGTTCGAGATGTCAAGCTTCACCATTATTGAATTCGTGTCCATGCTGGTCAGGAATCGTCTAGCGGCGTGGGTTGCCGCCTCGCAGCCTCCGGGAACGCCAACTCCCAGTTGTTTAGGGGTTAGGTACGGCGTGACACGTGGGACGGCGTATGCGTTGGCGCATTTAGATGCGAGTCGACGCCACACGTATCCAATGGCTATTGGTCTTAGACCACCACAGCTTTTACGGAGGGCGAAAAGAGTACCTCCGAATAAGATGGGCCGTACCTCTTGAGGGCAGATGCCGGCCAGTAGTAGATTGATAGGAGCAGTCGTCGCTCTCAGCAGCCCAGGTCCCGCGTCTGGATCTCCAATCAGTTCCGCCACGTGTTGGGGGCGCAGCCCATCAGGGCCGCCGGACGACCCCATCGGGAAAGAGCGCATCATTGTGCGAATCTCCAGCTCTGTCGCCTGGAAGGGTGCGCTTGAGGTCGATCGAAGGATGGCTGGGCGGTCACGCGGCGGGGCAGGATGTTTTTGGCATAGAAGTTCCAGTGTCTCTTCATTAATCGGCGCTGGGGTGTCGCCAGAACAAAGTATGCGAGCTGCCGCACTAATGTTTCCATCCTCCAGTTTTGCGGCTACCGCCGCCGCCAGTGCCTGTCTTCCATTCGAGCCCGTAGGCCTCTGCCCTTCGCGGGTGTCCGCGTCTGGTTGGAAGATAGTGTCGGCCAAAGTCAGCCATCCGTCATAAAAATCTGCAATGCGCTTCTTGACGATGGACTTAAGATTGCGGCGTCGGCCGCCCCTCAAAGGAGTTTCCAAAGTTCCAGCACCAAAGGCGAGGAGGCGCCGCCATCCTGCGAGGTTCGTAGGGTCCGCCAGAATGGACTCCATAATGTCGGTTAGAAGGCGGCCAGCTCCTGATCTAGCTCCTTTGGGAAAATGCCTGAGAAGACCTCGTGAGAGGCAAGGGTGTCGCATTGACCTGACAGGTCTCGGGTCCGAATCAGTGGCGGCATCGGTCGTCCGTTCTTCGTCAGTCGTGATTTGTTCGGGATTCGCATTTGTCGCGACGGTCACCGAGCCAAAAGGTGCCAAAGGGAATCCTGAAGATAAGGGCGGCTTATTCGAACCCGGACATGGATTGACCCTGGGCCCGTGTTGGTGGACCATGCCGTCCTTGTTATGGAGTTGGCGAACTGAATGACATACATTGCATGTCCCTTGTGCTTTCTTCTGTTTAAGTTCAAATGTCCCTATCAGGGTCGGTGAATCCGTTCCCTTAGTGATTGTGCGATGTGCTAACTTGTGATTTTGATTCATTTGAGAATTTGGGAAACAGTGATATTGTTTTAATCTTCTGGTTTGATTTCTAGAGATTCAGTTCAGTTTGTTTACAGTTGCGCCGCCATTTAAAAAATAAACGTTGCGTTGCCATTGACGACTGTGACGCAATCGGTCTTTAAACATGGCACACGGCCATCGGCGTAATTATTTAAAACTGCGGCCAATGTTGGTGTTGAAAATAAAGTTTAAAAACCCAATATTATTGAAGACTTAGCTGATCAGCTGTAGTTGAAAAAATCCATCGGGTCACGAGACGAAAATCCGTTAGAAGATATAAAAATCAAACGCTGACGATAACGCGATCCGTAGTATTTTTAATTTAAAAGTGGGACGTTTAAAATTATTATTATTATTATTATTATTATTATTATTATTATTATTATTATTCATTGGCATTGCCAACGGATCTGTCATCATGCTATCTGGGTCGCCGCTTGTCAGTGGACTGTAATCTTGACATGGTGCCCTGAAAAGCCACCGCATTGAAACGTTGGATCAATGCCGACAAGTTCTGGAAAAGGAAGTTTGTCTCTCGGGTGTCACGTGTATTATTATTATTATTATTATTAGTAGTAGTAGTAGTAGTAGTAGTAGTAGTAGTAGTAGTAGTAGTAGTAGTAGTAGTAGTAGTAGTAGTAGTAGTAGTAGTAGTAGTAGTAGTAGTAGTACTAGTATTATTGTGTTGGATTGATGATGAATATTGTTTCCATTCAACATTCGTCCCATGCATGTCAGATGTTCGGGAGGGGGAGGAATGTCCTACGCTCATTTTGGAAACATGTAGCTCACTATTTTTTAGATAAGAAGTTAGCAATCTCTGTAGCAGTAGATGGCAACAGCAACCAAAAACAAGAAAATAAACAACTTGAAGTGGTTATGTAACCAATTGCTGATTCTTTGTAGTGGGCCTAGCACCAGACTACTAACTTGTTTTTCTGAAGCTGTGAGTAACATAAATTTATAATTTATTTATTAAAATAAATACGTTATAATTAATTACATTGTTACAATAACTTAAAAGTTTGTTAAAGACTTGAAGATATCCCCCCTAAGACTCATAAATATCCTCCTACCTGAAATTGAAGCATTTGCCTCTTGTCCTGACGCCTTTGAACATAGTCATGTAAGATAAAAAAATTTGTTACCTGGTTTTTTACATTTAAAATCAATGAATTTTTGCTGAAATTCTGCACAAACGTTTTTAGACAGTCTTCGTGTTATTTTGGTGTCGCCCCTCTGATGGTTTCACCCGGTGCTGTCTGCCCCTGCCCCCACCCCCCCCCCCCCCCCTAGTGACGCCACCGACCAATTCTGCACAGAAAAATCTGATATTATTCTTATCATTATTAGAAGAAAATAGGCATCGTACAATATAACATTCAACAATCAGTTCTTATTCCTAGACTTTAAGCCTAACTCGTAGCAGTAGTCAAAGAACCGTGCGATTTCTCTCCTCCCAATTATTTTTAATTTTGTTGAAGGGTTTTATCTTTCAAATTATCAGGCCTTCTATGATTATCTCTATTGTCAGGGATTGCGCTTCCTCGTATAATCACAGATTCATATCATCCATGTATATAGCGGCGATGTGCGGTAGGAGTCTCCGACAACTATCGAACAGCTTTCTTCTTTAAAAATCGGATGGGCTGGTACTTGCAGCTTTCCTTTTTTCTGATCAGCAAAAGTGGCAGAGTCCCGTTCTGACGACTGCAGTTTACTGCACCTACTCAGTACTGTCCTTGCGGCCTGACCAATAATCGTGAACTCTGACGTCCTCATGGTTGGATTGAAGCGGCAACAGTTGCCTGCAGCATCGGCATCAGACGCATCACCCAGGGTGCACAACAGCCGGGGGGTCTGTGTTTGCTGTCTGTCTATGTTTAGGGTATAAGGTGACCTGCTATGAGTCATATCGGTCAACCGATTATACATGTATTCCCCACTTGAGCGTACAATCGCCAGTTACTAATTTAATTTTACTTTGCCCTATCTGTAAAACTTATAGTTTCATGAAACCAGTCTCAGACATAGGAAATATGACAGTAAGCACACGTTCAATTGTCTGAAAGTTTGGGGGGATATAAGCTACTCCATCCCCCGCACTTCAGATTTTGGAGGGGATCGTCCCCTGCTGTCCCCCCCCCTAAGTCTCCGCCCTTGCCTATTCGTGTGACACAGTTGCTATCGTTATTGAATTGACACCTTTAATTAAGTCACTAGGTGAAAATGGAAAGTAAAACTGCTTGAGAGACTTGCCGTGAATGGACTACCCAAATGCATTAATTTTGATTCTAAGACCCTACAGAGAAATGTGATGCATTTGGCCATCACAGTTCTCAACACACAACTATCTTCAAAATCCGAACTATCTTCGAACTCCATGATCTCTCTATTCATTTCAGCGCAAGGTGTCATTACAAACTGCCGTTGGTAATCATATAGTGTGCGCTGCACTTACCCTAACAGATTTGGCAGCAAATTTGGGTACGGTTGGTCATTCTCTTCTTCGATGTATCTAAAATGATGAAATTAATTGATTTGTTGACGTGTGGAGACAATCAACAGAAACAGAGAAAGATGCACAGATCTTAAACATATTAGGCTCGACCCTAAGCAAGGGAGCAATATGACAGAAAACTAAAACAAGAAGACAGTCAAAGAGATCAAAGAAAGGAGAAAGTAAGAGATAAAATGTAAAACTGGGAGTTGGACAGATTGTAAAGACTTCAAGTTACCCCCCATTTCAGGTTACCCCCCGGTAATCTGAAATCGATTTCAGATTACCCCCTTCGAGTTCACATTACCCCCTCTCTGAATGAGTCCAAATGTTAAATTGGTATGATTTGAACTATAATGATAATCAGTCTGCTGAATAAAACACTTGACGCATATAAGATAGAAGGCTAGTTTTAACGTGTGAAAAATAAATAAAAGTCAGAGAAATGTAAATTGTATGAAACCAGTAATACACGTGATGAAAGAGCATATGATATAGGATGATTTGATCTCAGAAGTCATCGATAATAACGAATTCTCTGTAGGTATATCTCTAGACCTTGCGAAAGCATTCGATACTGTGAATCACAACGTCCTCCTTAAAACATAGAGAACTAAGAATTGAGAGGTGTCCAATTAAATTGGCTTGTTAGTCAGTTTCATAATCGCTCCCAATGAGTTCGCTGCAATGGCACTATATCTGATAGGGCTATTATTACCTATGGAATTTCACAAGGTTATTATCGTGTGCCACTCCTATTCCTTTTTTATATAAATGACGTAGCTCATGTGTCCTCTACTATAATATTGTAGAGGACACATGAGCATATTATGCCCTATAACGTTCGCTGACGACGCTAAAATGTTTCTATCACACAAATCATGGGCAAAGCTGCTTGCAACTATTAACTTGAAGCTATCAAAAGTAGCTGATCGATTGTGTGCAAATGAACTCACGATCGACCTTGATAAGACCATGTTTATTATATTCAGTTCCCATAGGAAAATTGTACCAAAGGATAAAAGTATCCACTTAAAAGTCGCACCCATCAGCCAGGTAAAGTCCGTCAAGTTCCTTGGGGTGTATGTTGACCACCATCTATCCTGGGTCGTACAAATATGTACGTGTGGCACGGTGGCCGATTGGTTAAAGCGGTCGGCCCATAACGCTCAGTGTGCGCTGAGTGAGCGGGTTCGATCCACGTCCGAAAAGTCACTGTGCAGAGACTTGAGTAAGTCCTTCGCACACAATTGCTCTGCAGTACAATTGTAGTTGCGTCGGCGAGGCGTATGCACTTCTGACCAAAATATGTTGGAAGAAGGCCGATATCAAATTTGAGAATAAAAAAAATATTGATCTCATTGCCAATAAAATAGCCAAAAACATCGGGTTACTATCCAGAGTTTCTCACATTATCTCTAAATCTATCAGACTTCAACTATATTTGCTACACTCTGATTTAATGATTTACCAGTATTCGGTCTTCCAATTACACATCAATGCTTAAAAAACTTATGGTTCTACAAAAAGGCGATAGAAATCATCATAGTCTACGATCATAGGTCTTATATGGCAGGTGTCTATAGAAGTGAACACACTGACCCAATATTTAAGGATCTTCAATTAATAAAATTAGATTGAATAAAAATACTTCAAATCGGTATACGTTTTACCGTTAGGCACGACCCAAAGCAAGGGAGCAATATAACAGAAAACTAAAACAAGAAGACAGTCAAAGAGATCAAAGAAAGGAGAAAGTAAGAGATAAAAAGTAAAACTGGGAGTTGGACAGATTGTAAAGACTTCAAGTTATCCCCATTTCAGGTTACCCCCGGTAATCTGAAATCGATTTCAGATTACCCCCTTCGAGTTCACATTACCCCCTCTCTGAATGAGTCCAAATGTTAAATTGTTATGTCTCCTACTATTTATCCACGGGTTCAGACATCCAAACCTATTGCATCAGAACTTCCCGCGCATACCGCCTTGTTAGAACCCGGACAAACCACGTAAAATTTATTGCAGGTATTGTATTTACACATTTCTAGAGCGCTTCTAGTAGGGTGAACCATTCAGATGCGCTGCCAGTGCGCAAGTACCCGCGAGAAGTAGGTTTTAAGAAAAGCAAAAGAGAATGAGAGACTATCAGATAGAATTTTAGACCGAAAAGATGGAGAAAGCCCATTCCACAGAGAGGGACCAATTGAAGAAAAAAAGATGGAGACTGAGCCATTGCTGTTCTAGTTCGAGGATAAAATTTTGTCTTAGATCTTCGGGCCCGTTGATCTGGAACGATCTTCGGCTAGTTCTTCTATTACGCCTCAGTCACTTAAAAACAAATTGTATACTTTTTAATGACCATGTCAGATTCCCACAGGGATCGGTCTATTACATATCAGATTTTATCACTTTGGCTTTTGATCCCACACGGGTCGCCCATGCACACCTCCCAAATAGTTAAATTAGTTAACTAGTCAATTTAAGAATTCTCTTTGTTTCTAAGAACTGATTGATTTCTCCCAGTGCGCCTAGAATAAAAACAATGTGAAATTGTTAATACGGCGGATTTAATTTCTGTTGGCAATTCTGCTACTTCGATGTCCCTTCTAGCAGGATTTCAATCCCATTCGGGGCTACCTCTATAGCCTTTAGTTTTATGATTGGTGTTCTGTATTTTTGCTGCCTGTTGTGGCTACAAATAAGCAAATAAATTACTGGTGATGAGGCTGTGAAGATCAAAAAAAGAGCCAACTAAAATGTTATTCTGAATTCAACAGGAAGCAAATGCAGCTGGTGGAGTAGGACATGTAAGTGGTGGGACACTCAGCACTACTCGAGCTAAGGTGTTTTGGATACGTTGTAGCCTTTTGAGTTCCAGGTCAGACAGACAGAAAAAGGTGAATTAGCATAACAAGGGCGAGATGAGACAAGTGAACAGGCTATGGTTTCCAACATATCTTTAGTTACAGCCGATCTAATGTGACAAATTGCCCTGATGTAATTGAAGCAAGATTTACAAAGGCTTGTTATGTGAAGTCGAAATGTGAGCTTGCTGTCTAGCGTAAACCCAAGTGTTTTGACAGTTTCAGACATATCACTTGATGTATGCGTAGACCTGATTGTTAAGTATTGTTGTATAGCAAAAATCTCAACCTCATTGTCCCAGGTTCCAAGGTGGGCCATATTACTTGCGTTTATATATTCAACAATACCTGAACAACTGCCCAATTTTAGGTTGTTAGTTAAAACGAATGTAAGCACTAATGGCAAATGTATTATCTCGCTAAATAATCAATCATATGCATCTAAATAAGCAAAAGCAAAAAGTCTAACTGTTTTCAGTGGTAATTTGAGGCGGGACGAGTGGCCTTCAAGCTACCACCGTCTTGGGTAGCTTGCAGCTGATTTCATACTACCCTTGGAGTAGGCCTAATCTGAAATCGAAGGGGGTAACTTGAAATCGTCTTCAAGTTACCCGGGGGCCACTTGAAGTCGATTTCAAGTTACCGGGGGTAAGATGAATGGGGGTAATCTGAAATCGCTCATGTAAAGATTTCAGGTTGCCCCATTTCAAGTTACCCGTAATCTGAAATCGATTTCAGATTACCCCAGAGGTAATATGAAATCGATTTCATACTACCTCCCCCGTGTTCACATTATTCCCTTCGTGAAAGAGACAAAATGTTAAATTGTTCTGCTTACAAGTGAGTTACAACTATCATCTAGTCGGTTCTACACTATATATCAACTCGTTGGTTCTTTCTACACGATATGTCGTCTTGGTTAATCCTTCCTGATATATATCGTGTCACTTATCTGAATACCTAGCCAATCTATAGGTATAAGGAATTACCTTACAGACAATTAGCTAAGCCACGATATCAGCCAGACGAAGTATCTACCAACAGGAAATTATGGGTGAACTTAGCAACTCGCACGAGAGGTTTAAAATATAACGAAATAAATTGTTTTATTAACACGTAAACGATAACTCTAATAATAATCAAAAGACTTTAGAAATGAACATTAAACTTAATCTGCACAGCGTGTTTAGACGACCTAGTATACAAGCTTTAAGAGTTCTTTCACTTATACACGATCACGCTGATAATGAGTTCGTATATATAAAGTTGATAATCAATTACTCAGTTTGAGATTTCAGAATAATAATAATAAATATATGAATAATCTTATCTAGATAATGATACAGTTACCGTCTACGTTCAATAGCGGAGTTCACCAATGCATCACTAGCGGCAGTCTTCCCAAGATCTTAATCTACTTGACTATACCTTAACGAACCCACGGACAACGAGCGATTCCAACCAGACAGGCCCTTTGTCTTTAGTGCGCGGCTATTTTATACCGAATCTCGTAGTCAGACAGAGCGGCAGCGCGGTCAGACCGAGCAGCGGGATCAGCCGAATCGGAGGGACCTGATCCAAGAATACTGTTCCTCTAGTAAGCCTGACCTGTGAAACAGACTGCCAGGTCACCCAGTTCTGACCAACCAAATATAAGAACACCACCGACAATGTATCCAACGAGCCACTAGTCCTGACCTCTGAAGCCGGCCGAATACCTTTGCTAAAAATACAGGCCGTCAGACCAACTAATATCATCACTAGTGCACAAGCAATGACTACCTATAGTGACCCAGATCTAGTCTTAAGCAATGCCTCCCTGGAGTGGTCTGTCTAACTATAACGTAGCATTATATTGACCCTATGATACAACTAATGATAATATGTAGGCCCGATATTGAATAAAACAAGTGACACATACAAAACGGGAAGCTCTTTTAATATGTGAAAAATATATGAAAGTCAAATTGTATGAAACCAGTAATACACTAGATCAATGTGCATCACATACTACATACACACGTAGGATATAATAAAGATTCAGTCAAACTAGTGAAGAAATTAGTGCAATTACAACAACAATTACAACAACTAGGGACACAGAACTTCTGACTTGATAACACAATCCTCTACTTATCTCGTTAAAAGTTAAAAAAAATATTTAGCAAATTACGGGTTCAAAGTGATGCGACAGATTGCTATTCATAAGAACTTCGTAAGCGTGAATGTCTTTGACACACAATAAGCATCTGCTACTCAGATGGAGCCAGGCATGAAAGAGAAGTGGGCATAATGGTCAGCCAAAAACGATATCAGCTAACTGGATGGGAACTAGTAAGTGAAAGAATAATTACCATCAGACCACAAACAGGGCATACCAAGATGACCCTCATAGAAGTGTATGCACCAACAAGTACAGCCACGAACGAAGAAAAGATGAGCCCTCTGAACAACTGCAGAATGTCATGGAGGTGATACCAGAATAGGATCATAGGCGTCTTAAACGCATAAATAGGCAAGGACAGGACAGGATGGCTGGATGTCATGGGAACAGAGGCCGCTGGAAAGAGAGATGACATTGAAGAAAGAATGCTTGGCTACTGCAGCAACAACAAACTGAAAGTACTGTTGGTGGCAGCATGTTCAAACACAAAAACATACACATGGATACCTGGAGATCTCCAGATGGTGGAACCACACACAAAATCGATTATATATGTCTCTTCAGAAGATGGGCATCACCACTACAAGATGTAGGCGCATACAGACGAGCTGACGTCGTCTCGGATCACTACCTGGCTATCGCAACAATAAGACTGAAATTGAAAAATTTGGTAAATAGAACTGAATGTAAGACTATAGATATTGCAAAGCTGAATAAAAAAGATACCAAGCAGAAGCTCCAACTACAGCTAAAAACCGATTCAGTATGCTGGAGGAATAGGAATGCGAGACAGCAGAGGAGAACTGAATGAAAATTATATTATAGATGCAGTTATGGGCGTGGCGCAAAATGTCATCGGACCCAGGCGGGAACACGAGGAAGGAGAGATGAATTAGTGACAACACATGGAAAGCAATAGATGAACGTGAAAAGCTGAAAGGAAAGAAAGTGCATGGCTTGAGTACGAACACGGGCATAGAGGATGTTAGTTACAGCAGAATACAAAATGAAAGATAAGGAGGTCAAGAAACGAGGTAGGGCAGACAAAAAGACATGAACAGAAACAAGGCTAAGTGAACCAGAAGTGGCAGCAAAGAAAGGTGACTCCAAAACGTTACATAAAATACCGAAGAAGCTGTCTGTTAAGGGGCGCAGAAAATGTCTGTTAGAGATAAGAGCGAAACACATTTCGAACACACGAAGAACAAGAAATGAGATGGAGGGAACATTATAATAGTGTCCTTAACTGCTCAGTACCAATAATATAAAAAACAAATTCAGTTTAGACATGGATCCCCAAACAAATGATGAAGTAATCGGAGAATGGTTTTTAATTGGCTCCAAAGTACGCCAGGGATGTGTACTGTCACCAATATTATTCCCACTAGGTTTTGAATGGATAATAAGAAGAAGCACATGCCGAGATCCATGTAATAGAATACAAAGACGCTAAGAGGCTTGTCGATTTGGATTTGCGTATGACATAGCACTCCTTAAAATTTGCCACCGCAGCTCCATCGCATCTCACTCAGCCCCAATATTTCTAGTTTATATTCTTACAGCTCCCTCACCGCTTGCGCCAGCTTCCCTGTATCATATAACATTCTTACATTTCAGTATCCAATTCTTGCCTTGGATTTGGTCGTTAAGATTTGAGACTTCTGAGTCTTGGCTTCCTTTCGGCTTTCACCACGACCCTTCATAGATGAGTCCATGATCTTCCCATGTCCCGACCGACCGGCCACGACAATGAGGTTGAGCTTTTCATGTGTTTTTTCTTTTGCAAGATATGGCTTTACCTGGGAGGCCCGCAAGCTTTCTGCAGAACCTTCCTCTTTTTTCCAGGCTTGGGACTGGCACTGCTGAACTGCAAGGCAGGGGAGTAGTTAGTTGCCTAGGTGTAACTTGAAAAAATTTCAAGTTACCAGGGTGTAGCCTGAATCTGATTTTATCTTGGTAACTTGAAGACGATTTCAAGTTACCGGAGGGTAAGGTGAATGGGGGTAATCTGAAATCGCTATACCGGCGTCACTCTTATTGTCCAAGACATATCAAGATCAATCCATGGTCACATCAAGTAAACTCACCATCAAAATTCATTATCCAATTGAGGATCCAGCATAGCTCCAATTACTTACAGACCGAAAATCTGAAAGCCAGAATACAGTAGACATGCAGGTTGAAAGTGATAGTCTTAAGTTACAACAGTGTAGATTCAAGGATATTAGGATAAATAGAGAAAAGAAGACAGAGACCTAGAAAGAAGATTTAGGATGGAGACAATTAAAAACAGCGAGGCCTAAGGCATGTGTGACCTATTATTTATAATATAGTCTTTAGCATTTTCTATTTTGTCTGAAAATTCATCGGCAACCAAGCTATTGGATTCGTCCCAAACCTTCATAAGAACTCACTCTCACCTTTAGCTGCATCCACGAGTCAACTATATCGTCTTTAGACGCTCCTGTCCGGAATTGTGATCCATCGAGTAGCGAGCGTCATTCTGCCAATGCTTCACTGCATCACAGGTTTCGAAGGAAGAATTGCTGCATGAAGGATTTCGAGGACAACGGCTAGCCCGCCATGTCAGGTGACAGAGAAGCTGTGTCAGTGGCGACGGTGCTATGTCTTACGGAGCTTTCAGTTCTGGTATCCTCTCCAGAATTGAAAGATCCAAAAACAGATTAAAAGTTGTGGCACAAAGCCTATGAAAAGTATACTGACGGTCAGAAAAATGACGCTGTCAGAGATTGACGATGCCAGAGCTGACAGAGCTGATATGCGGACGGACTAGCTGTTGCCTTCGAATACAATTCGAGAGCAACAGCTAGAGCCACATGTCAGATAACAGATTTGCGGTGTCAGTGGCGGTGGTGCCTTGTCTTACGGAGCTTCCAGTCCTGGCAGCCTAGTCAGAAATGAAAGATCCAAAAACAGATTAAAAGTCTGGACAGCTATAGATCTAGAACCCTGGTCTGAGCCTATGAAAAGTATATTGACGGTCAGAAGAAATGAACCTGTCAGGGTTTGACGGTTGCCAGAGCTGACAGAGCTGACATGCGGCCAGGATGGATGGTGCCAAAACTGCCGGAGTTCTCTGGCCTGTGTAATTTATCAATACGTTGATATTGTACAATTAACATAAGGCTTTAACTGAGTTTTTAAAGTTGATAAAACATTGTAAGGAAAATAATGTACTACTAGGCCTACACGTCAAAATCTCAGACTTACCTGTATGGATTGTTTGCTAGTTGTAGTTTCAGTTTAACTACACTGTGTGATAACATAGATCATTAGCATCTCCCTCCTCCTTTATCCAGTCTAGGGACGGGCACTATCAGAGTGCAAACCAGTGGAGGAGTTTGGACTGTTTTCTAGCATTGTCTGGGTTTACCCATCCGAATGCTATTGAAACTGGACACCAGCATTAATTAGTATATCACATTCGGTCTAGAGCAAGTCAGAGTGTTATAGAATAACATATCCTGTGGATTTGCTAGTATAGACCTAGTATTATTAAAGTATTAGAGTAGTCTAGACAAAGCTTACAACCGGTAGAACGCGTATCCCTAAGGGTAAGCAAGCTGTTGCCAATTAAGGGATAGGCCTACACACGAAAAAATTTATACTTAAAATATTTTTTTGCTAAAACAGATAATAAATGCAGGTTTTGAAATGTCATATTTATGCATATTTTAGTTATACTACAACAGTAGTATACTAAATATTGTTAAATAATTTTCTTGCCATTGTTTTATTTCCATGACCATCTATTATTTCTTTGTCACAAAATGATGTCACATGCAGCTTTGTCAAATATTAAATAGATTTATAAAATAATTTAGCAAAATTCATTAATAATATTATAATTTACAACCAATTTTCTTATTCTAATAACCCTCTCTAAATAAATTACCAAAGAACGCTTCTAAAAAGTTTTTTATATTGGGATACGCCAAACAAAATTTTGATTTGTTTTGGGGTAGGCCTACAACAAAAAAGAATGTTGGTAACCGACTAACCGTTGATATAGCCTAAGTTGTTGAGTCTAAACGGACTGAAAACTATTTCAAGTAAGCCTAGCTGATAGACCCATCTGAATCTGAATCATTAGCATAATCACCTTCTGCGGCCGAGATTCTTGCGTCCTGTTCGTGCATGGGTCCAGTAGAAGTAAGCCAATCTATTGTCTTCCGATTGAAGCGACGAACAAGTCTTTCTGCATTCAGTAGAATAAAAGAAAATATTTTAATATAAAAGATATGATTGTTGCGCTTATCAGTCACCGAATCTCGATAACTTAATTAGCCTACTCATACACTCAAATAATTTATTTGGTGTAAACAATAATTATAAGAAATTAAATAAATTACCTAAAATTTCAAAGTGTAGAAATACTTTGATCAACTTATTCAAGTTAACTTAAATATTAAATTAAATTTAAAAATCAGATATATAAAAACCTTGTCTATAAAATGTATCTTGGCGTATGCAGAAGTCACTAAGTCTCAAAGCTTGCTCAAATAAAACTCAAGTAGATCTATAGGCCTATACATATAACTAGTGGCGCTACAGAGGTTATAATGAGTCTGATCGATAAAGGCGTTACTTCGAAAATGTCAGCATAGTCCCACAAATCGTTACATCGTAAATTTCGATTTAAAAAATCGTTATTTGCAATAATTTGCGTTTACCTGAAGCCCCTCGACGAAGATTCGATCGAAGCATCAGTTAGCGCAGCAGAACTAGGAAGAATTTCGATAGATATTTGCACATTTTCAGAATTTAATGCCGCGAGGCTGTCCGTAGACGTCGATCGTGCTACGGTATTATTTGCAATGACGTCAATTGGTCTGTCTCTTTCAAGCAGCTGAGCCTGAGACAATACGTAAACGCAATCAATAGCTACGTCATTTAATTGACCTTTGGTAAAGTTCACGAGTTTCTCGGATCTAAGTATGTAAGTAAGTAGGTATATTTTTTGACCAACTGTTTATCCGCACTTTGGTGCACGATAAATTTAAATGTGCAGCATACTATAACCAGAATTGGTAAAGCAACTTCAACTTCGCACTTTAGATATTTTGTTATCTGGCTGTTCGAATAACGCAATACTATGTGGGCGTCTGTACAGTCTGTTTATAGGAATGCTTTATTATTTATACACACACATCGGAACACACATAGATACCCACACACATAGTAACATACACGTATAGGGCTGCCTCGGGTACCCGGGTACTAGCGATATCGAGTACCCGACTCGTGTTGTACTCGAGTACCCGCGTGCTTCTACTTCCGGTCGGAAAATTGTAATTTCCGATTACAGTCTGTCTCGCACAAAGTATCCTCTTGCTTTGTGGAAGACAAATTCATCACGCTATAATTATTAATTAACCTCCTCGCTCCACTTGCACTTAAGCACCTCTGCTGCATACCTGACTAGATACCTTCTGAGCGCATACTTACTTTTGCAGGCCTAACTCTAAAGTCTAAACCGCTTACGGTCATCGTTGCCACATGAACGTGTTAACATGTTGGTTGTGATATATATATATATATCAATTTGCAATTTGCAACCTAGTGTATAGGCATACGTAGCTCTGGAAACGCCACTGTTTCCCTGTTCGGTTGATTTCGCTATTCTGTCAAAGACTAGATTTAAGTGCTTATAATAACGTATGATGTTTTTGATGTATGATGTATCCTCTAACTAAAATGGAGTTGAATGATGACGCTTTAACCAGTTCTTAGAACGCTTGAACCACATGCTTCCATCTTTCGATTGAATGCCAGAGGTAAAATATTGACCCTTTCAGAGTACATGTTAAAGGCAGTAATAAACTTACTTGATATAACGCGAGACTCTTAAGAATGTGTTCTATGTACATACAGAGATGAGAGAAAGAAGATAATCACTATTAGAATCCATGTCTTCCAAATGGGTCCAACTCGTCTAAAGATGTTGCAAGTGTCACCTCGCGGCCGTCTGGCTGTTCCACCCAATCCAGGATAAGGAACTCTATAAAGAAAATAGCCTGCCCAGACCTTTCTAGA
The DNA here is from genome assembly GCA_959347315.1 of Bimastos eiseni. NCBI lineage: Eukaryota > Metazoa > Annelida > Clitellata > Crassiclitellata > Lumbricidae > Bimastos > Bimastos eiseni. The sequence continues at coordinate 30,065,801 of OY365812.1, read as the reverse complement.
TAAACCTGGAGGCACAGTCTAGGACTTAATACCTGTTGTTTAATGTGCTGGTCCTGATTTTGCGGTCACGCTCACATAACCGTGTTCTTCCCAGATTTAATTCCCTTACCAGTCTCGGTCACCTGGCTTAGATGCAGTATTGTGCACGAGACCAAAAACTCAAGACCAAGACCGTTAATTCTATTGTCTCCCTTAATTCTTTTAATTCTATTAGGCCCAGATTCGAACAGTAAGTCCAAGTGTCATATTTCTGCGATGCGCCATGCAGTGATCTGTACACCACTAGCAGTAAGAGCGTAAGAGCTTGCCCTCAATGCGTTGAAGTATAGGACTCAGTGCATCACGCACGTCTCGCAGTATTGGTGTCACATGGCCAAATTTCCGCCGAATATCCTACTGTAGTCTATCGAGCAAGAACCCTGCAGGCGCTCCAGCAGCGTGCTATTGGTGCAATACCTGCGAGACAACGAAGCATCGAAGAAAAAGGCTCTCATGCAGCTTTTCAACAACCAAAGTTACTCCATAATTCCAGTTCACCGTCAGTCCCACATGACGCGCCCACGTGGACATATTTGACTCAATGAAAGCAACACATCCCCACATGACGGTAGACGGTTCAGTAGTAATCCACGAACGTTCAAAGGGTCGGTGCTATGTTGACCACTGCCTGCGAATCCCACAATGCAATGACGTCTGTCTTATAATTATCTGGACTCTACCATATTCGATTGAGCCTCATCCAGTTCGCAACAGATGCAGCTGGCGCAGTCATTGGCGGGTGCGCTGCGCACAGCTGCGAGTCGTCGACGTAAGGAAGTGCAAAGAGAGGAGCCCGATTCCAGAGACAGGTTCACCGAGACCCCCGTCGTATATATAGCAAAAGGTAACGGTCTGAGGAAGATCACTGAGGAGCGGTCGCACAGACGATCGCAGCCGATCAAGAAACATCGATTGACTCCGCACACGAAGATATGATGAGCCAATCGTTCAATGCACCACCACCGAGCCTATACGTACAACTTCTGGTCAAAGACATGCGGACGGTGTCGAATGTGGCTGACCATGCTAGAAGGGTGCTCTTTTTTCACGGGAGGAGGAGGAGGAGGCTTAGCAACGCATGGTCGCCTCTGTCTATCCGACTCTATCGACTCAACCAAACAGATGAAGGTCTTTAGTAACGCCGCCTGAGTGTAGTCCGAGAAGTGGCGCTCAATGAGGTCGATGGATGGATGGTGGGAAGAGGTCGGCTGGACACTCGTCGTGTCTCCTCCAGTGGTTTTGTTAATGTCTGGAGATTTTGAGACAATGACCGAATGCTCAAAAGATCTTCATCGCCTTGGAGCGCCGAGCGGCGGTTTCTTCAGTTGTAGTGTGACGGTGGCTTCGGTGTAGAGCGCAGGAAACACGCAAACAAGCAGATAGGAGGTAAACATAACAGATGATATTGTAACGGAACGGGGCCTATTCGACAGTGACCAGGATGACGACTTGCAGCCCCGTCCGATATGGGGGTAGTTCGTGTTGCAGTCCGCTGAGTAAGGCTTCAGTGGTTTGCTGAAGACTAACCATTTAAGGTTTAAATAGCTCCTTTCTGGGTGACGCTTGGAATAAGACACGCTTGTTCGATAATCTTCTTTTAATGTACAACGGAAAACAATACTTCTGTAGCGCCGATTCGGAAACAGTCCGTATCTCACTCCCTCAATACGCCCTACGTCGATAACTAACGAGTAATTACAACGCTACGTCAATGGCTGACGGCGACTACTATGCTACGTCAATGGCTGACGGCGACTATCGCAAAACTACGACGACTATATCCACGACGACTATCGCAAGCCACGACGACTATTCGTGCTTCCTAGGCGCCGAGACTGCAAGGCCGAAGCCGAATCTACAAGGCTCGTCGATGACGATCTCCAGACGACGACGACGACGATCACGATCCTACGACGACTCTCCGATGACGACTCTCCAGACGACGGCGACGACCACGATCCTACGACGACTCTCCGATGACGACCCTCCCCGATGACACGACTCTCTCCCTTTATACTAATTTGCCGTAGATAGTAGATGATACACAGTAGATAGGAGACAGTAGACAGTAGAGACTACACAGTAGATAGGATACAGTAGATAGTAGATATCTACAGTAGATAGTAGATAGACTACAGTAGATAGTAGACAGTAGAGACTACACAGTAGATAGGATACAGTAGATAGTAGATATCTACAGTAGATAGTAGATAGACTACAGTAGATAGGATACAGTAGATAGTAGATATCTACAGTAGATAGTAGATAGACTACAGCAGATAGTAGATAGGCGCGCACAGCAGGCAGATAGCACAGAAGAAAGAACACAGTAGACAGGCGTACACAACAGCAGGCCGACACCAGGCAGGCGTACCTCTGAACCGTTACACGCCTCCCGCAGCAACATCCCAAAAGTCTCATTTTGGGAACGCCTAATCACAAGATTCCCCTTAATTAAAACGTACATCGGCTTCCGTTCAGACAACAGTCCACAAAGCAAATCAACGGACTTAACAGTCAGATCCTATGCAACACAACATGAAAATCACGTGGACTCAATCGTCCATAGCTAATCATGAACTTAGAAATTGTCGAACAGTGCAAATAAATCATAACCACTAGGCCTACTGCATGACAATTATCGCATAACAGTACATCATACGAAACCAGTCAGCTTGACAGTTCAACAGAAAGCAGGCACGACACAATAACATTATACTAAAGTCCACGACGATCAGACAGTTGTCTGACGAGAACATTGTTCGTCCCTGAAAATAAAAGTCCTTTCGACGATTAAAACGACGACTTCGCACAGTGTATAAGACTACATCTACAGTAGATGGTAGATATCTACTCAGCATACGCAAACTGGTAAACGCTATTTTCTGGCTTTAAACGTACTGCAGCGCAATGTACACATACGCACATGCATATTCTTGCTAGAGGAGCCATTGGCTCCCTAGTCCGCAAATATTCGTAGCGTCATCTGGCGAATTCGACCGTTAACAATTTCTTTGTACGGCGTTTCATTTCTTCCATCGCCCGTTTATTTTCTTCACCACATTACTGCAGCGTCTCTTCACGTAAGCGATATGTGTTCTCTCTTTATCAACAGATGTCGTATTCATCTTTTGCTCCCTTTCGGACGTCGTATTCGTCTTTACGCTCTTTTTACCAGCGCTGCGTCACGTCTGCCAGCCGTCTTGCTCTACTGAAATCGCACAGGACGACGTAGGCATCGTCGAGGCCGATTAATCGCACCTAAGGCCGAACTTTGCACACCGTTTCCCTGTTCATCCGTTTCAGGGTCTGACGATAACCTCAGATTTTCGCCAGCGGACAATTGTCTCGTTCCATCCTCTGCCGTCGGAGCATTCTTTACTAGCGGCTTGTTCCGCGCTCGCTTCGTGTTACTTCGCCGCAAGTAACTGTCTTGATCGGCCAATACGGTTGCTGTGTCTACCACTGCTTCGGACGCACCAGGCAACTGCCACTGCCCCTTCACTCGACCATAGCAAATCCGTAGTTTATTAACATGCGCTACAAAAGCCTTAGCTTTTGGCGACTTCTCCAGGAGGATTTCCTGCAGGTTCGGAGCAGTGTCCTCATCTTGCGATCTCGAAATGTCGTTTTCCGGAAGAACGACCGCGGTTACCTCCCGCAGCAACAAGACTTTGGGGCCGATCTCTCCCTGACGACATTGGTTGCAGGTTTTCTTCGATAAAGCGTCGGCATTTTCGTGTTTACGCCTCGACCTCTGCAAAACTTCAAAATAAAATTCTGCCAACTTTTCTAACCAGCGTACTTGTTGGCCTATCGGCTTCGGAGTTTTCTGAAGCCACCTCAACGCCGCGTGATCCGTCCGAAGAGTTAACCTCCTTCCCAACAAGTACTGTCGGTAAATCTGAGTGAAGTATACTATTACCCGTAAATCCTGTCTTGTGTCACAATAGTTTCGCTCCGCTGTAGAGAGTAACCGGCTGCCATAGGCGACTACACAATTGTGTCCATCGACTCGCTGCGAACACACCGCACCAATTGCTACGTCGGGAGCGTCGCAATCCAATGTGTACACTGAATTGTCCCTGGGCAGGCTCAGTACTGGAGCAGTAGTGAGCGCTACCTTCACACGATCGAAAGCGCTTTGACATTCTTCTCCCCACACGAATGGCTGATCCTTCTTTGTGGCTAACACGACATTTGCTGCCCATTCAACAACTACCGGCTCCACTACTTCGCTTGCTACCATTTCGCTTGCTACCATTTGTTCCAACTGCGCATCTATTTCTGCTTGGTAATGCAAGGGCTGCCTTCTCAGTGGCTGTCTTATCGGCCGATCATCCCCGGTGTCAATCCGATGCCGGCAAACTTCAGTGCTCCCTAAATCTCGGTCGCTTGTCGAAAATATGTCGCTATAGTCTGTCAGCAGGGTTTGCAACCTTGCTCCTATTTCCCCGGGAACATCATCCGGTATATCTTCCACGAGCTTCTCAATCAACTGACTAGTCATCGGCGAGCTCGGTCTCGGAGTGATCTCGTCTTCACACTCTATTTCCACAGGGTGGAGATCACCGATCAACTGATTGACCGACAGCGTAGCAGGCTGATCGCTCAAATTCAAAACTCTTACACTCGCTCGGTCTGCTTCGTTACTCAATACCACTCGCGCTAAATGTACTCCTGGCTTAATCTCCTTAGCTTCAGTCATCCATGCCTGAGCCGTGCTATTGAGATTCCTGTACTGAGTTCGAAAAGGAACATCACACTGAGAATTTGGCAAAACAGTCACTTCTTCTGCGACCATCACTCGTCGGCACCACAATGAGCCATTTCCCTTAATTAATGGGATGCGTCGCCGTCCAATGAAAAGCGCACCTGTCCCAAAACCAATTCTACATTTATGCTGCCTCAACCAATCCATACCGAGCATTGGCTCGCCTACTTGATCAGATACCAGGAAATTTGTTTCAACTGCAAATCCTCTCCAAATCTGAATGTGCACACTAACTTCGCCCAAAACCCGTATTTCCGTGCCGTTGGCAGCCAACAATACACGAGTGCTAGGTTGAAGCATTAGCCCCTCTACGTCAGACAACGGTACCAAGCTTACCTCTGACCCAGTGTCCACTAAGCAGTTCCTCGAGCGTCGATTTATCGTCCCGCGTATGTAGATGGCATTGTTCGTGTCCCTGTTCTGTCCCTCACGTGTGGTATGGTTGGTAACCGTCGTTCCGTCGTTTTCGATCTCCGATGAAGACGAAGGCCGTGCGTCGTCAGGGCGGCGATAAGGCCGTTGCCGTTGCCTACACTGGCGTGCGATGTGTCCGATTCGTCCGCAGTTGAAGCAGGTTACTCCACGTCCTGGATTTCTTGTGCGATCTGCTGGTGTGGCGAAATTCGGCTCTGCGTCGATATTCGTTCGACGTGAGTTTCGTAGCTCCTCTAGCTGCCGACAGAATTTCTCCTCCATGCTTTGTTGCCACTTTTGCTGAGCAGCGATGAAGCCTTCCAATTGCGATTGAAACGCTCCACCGTTGTCGTTTCCTTGGGTGCCTCGTACTCGGTTCGCTGGCCTTCGTCGCTCTTCTAACTCAGACGTCTGCTGATACGCGGCCAGGCGTAAGGCCACTCGATACGCTTCGTCGAGCGTCTTCGGTTCGCGCTCCCTCACTTTAAGAGCCAGTTCTCGATCTCTAATCGCCTCGAGGAATGCATCTTTCGCAACAATCTCCGTCGTCTCATTCGAAGGCACTGGGTATGCGAGAACGACGAGTCTCCAGATATCATGTAAGAGATCGCTGAGACTCTCATCGCCCCTTTGTCGACGATAATAAAGTTGGGCGCGAAACGTCTCCGCCTGCCCCTCTGTTCCGTATCGTTGACGCAGTCTCTCGACGAGTTGTTCATAAGATACATCCGTACGAGCTCCAAAATCCCAGAGCAGCTGCGTGGCCGCTTTTTCCAGAGAACAGCGCAGAAAGTCCGCTTTATCGCTATCAGTCCAGCGATTATGCCGAGCGCAAACTTCAAACTGAGCCATAAACGATTCCAATGATCCCGTGCCATCGAATTTCCCAGGTTTCATCGATATCACCCGACTGGCGGGAGGAACTGCAGGGCTCTCCATCAGCGGAGGATCGTTGCGCTTCTCGACGTCGAACTTGATCGTCTTCTTCTCTCGAACGCTCGTCTTGCTCGGACCGTCGAAGACTATGCTCTCCAGAAAACTATAGTCCATGCCTCGTGCTTCGGCCGTCGTCGTCCGCCCAGGTGCGGGTGTCGAAAAGCTCGGCTGGCGAATTGGCGAATCCGCAACGTCCAGCAACGTATAAACGATCGTATCGTCCGTTTTCACGATATCCATTTTAAGTCGTCGTTCGTCTAAATTCACAGCGTCGGAACAAAAGAATTTCGTGTTCTCCGAGAATCTGGAACGGCAGAGCTTCCAAAAAAACAAACGTACGTATCACCTCCAACGTAACTGCGTTAAATCCAGCGTTCAGAAGAGCTCGTCAAACGTTACTGCGTACCCCACTTCTGGTACCAGTTTTGTAACGGAACGGGGCCTATTCGACAGTGACCAGGATGACGACTTGCAGCCCCGTCCGATATGGGGGTAGTTCGTGTTGCAGTCCGCTGAGTAAGGCTTCAGTGGTTTGCTGAAGACTAACCATTTAAGGTTTAAATAGCTCCTTTCTGGGTGACGCTTGGAATAAGACACGCTTGTTCGATAATCTTCTTTTAATGTACAACGGAAAACAATACTTCTGTAGCGCCGATTCGGAAACAGTCCGTATCTCACTCCCTCAATACGCCCTACGTCGATAACTAACGAGTAATTACAACGCTACGTCAATGGCTGACGGCGACTACTATGCTACGTCAATGGCTGACGGCGACTATCGCAAAACTACGACGACTATATTCACGACGACTATCGCAAGCCACGACGACTATTCGTGCTTCCTAGGCGCCGAGACTGCAAGGCCGAAGCCGAATCTACAAGGCTCGTCGATGACGATCTCCAGACGACGACGACGACGATCACGATCCTACGACGACTCTCCGATGACGACTCTCCAGACGACGGCGACGACCACGATCCTACGACGACTCTCCGATGACGACCCTCCCCGATGACACGACTCTCTCCCTTTATACTAATTTGCCGTAGATAGTAGATGATACACAGTAGATAGGAGACAGTAGACAGTAGAGACTACACAGTAGATAGGATACAGTAGATAGTAGATATTTACAGTAGATAGTAGATAGACTACAGTAGATAGTAGACAGTAGAGACTACACAGTAGATAGGATACAGTAGATAGCAGATATCTACAGTAGATAGTAGGTAGACTACAGTAGATTGGATACAGTAGATAGTAGATATCTACAGTAGATAGTAGATAGACTACAGCAGATAGTAGATAGGCGCGCACAGCAGGCAGATACCACAGAAGAAAGAACACAGTAGACAGGCGTACACAACAGCAGGCCGACACCAGGCAGGCGTACCCCTGAACCGTTACAATATAATTATTAGTGTGGAATGGTGCTGATCGGTTAGAGCGGTCTGCCCGTAACACTCAGTTAGAGCTGAGTGAGCGGGTTCGACCCTCGTCCGAGGCGTCAGTCACTGTGTAGGATCCTTGAGCAAGTTCTTCACACACAATTGCTCTGCAGTACAACTGCAGTTGCACCGTCGAGGCGTGTGTGCACTTCGGAACTAAACAGTTAGAAGAGAGATATCAAATAACAGTTGTATTGTATTGTACTAAAAACATTTTCTAACAAGTGCAAAGTAACACACAAATGCGAATTCAAGACTTGGTTAGTCAGTCGCCATGGCCCGTGTGTCAGAGTTAATAGCTCATTCGCCGAATAGAGCTTACACCCGAAGTAACTATTCTTCGATTAGGCCGTGGCCGTCGTTGCCATGCATGAGCGACGAGTAAGCCGCGGAATAGTTGCACCTGACATAGGACCTGCGAGACTAGGCTTTACTCATGCGTAAAGATATTTATAGCTCTTAATTCGAATTGCAACGGCTAAGATACAAAGTCCTAAATCACATTTTGTGGAAATCAACCAAATTCATTAATTGTGCCCGCATGATAAAATACAAAGAGTTCATTATCTTAATGTTAGAGCAAATAAGACGACAATTTTTTTTAAATTTGAAATTGATTATTACTGCATGGCCGTCGGCAACGAACCTATACTCGGCAATCACATGCCACATCGTCAGCCACTTCGTCCCGAATTAAGCTTGATAGCAATTTGCCATGACCAAAATGGAGGGCATAATAAAATGTATTATCTTCCGTAGATCTAGAGGATTGCGACGATGTAGAATCATCTAAAGGCGTCATAAACTTCGTCGAATGCGACGAATCATAAAAATGGTCGCCATTTTTATTAGAGCTCTATTCGGGACTAGCGGACTTGCACCTAGGGTCGACCAGGAGTAAATTTATGTCTAGGGTAACGCACAATTCCCGCCGCATGCAGAGCAGTATAACGTGCTACTCCACCGGAGGCCAGTTTTATGTCAGAGGTAAGAGTTACACACTCGCTATGCCAAGCATGGGCCCTGGTGATGAGCAGTTCAGATATCCAGATGATTCAAAGCCATGAGAAAGAGTGAGTCATAGGCGCTTTATGAAGAAAGAGCGTCTTTCCAGCGTCGAATAGGCGTTGCAGCAAACGATTCCATTTGGTAGGGGGTCAGAGATATGAAGTGAACGAGAGGATCCAGCTCACTTGGAATGGCACCAGATCTCTGCTAGCCAAGATTGATTGATAGCAGTCAGTGGACCAGCATTGCTCCATTCTGCATTCCAATGACCAACCAAGAAGTTTCCGTTATACTGACCTTATTATAAAGGCTCATAATGACCGATGTGGCTAAGGGATTTTCAGTTGCCTTGTTATCAGTTGGGCCAGTTGCGAGGAATAATATCACTGTTGATACCTGAAGCTAAAGATAGCCTTCATTGCAAACGCCTGCATACCATATTTTACTGTTTGAATGACAGGATGGACATTTGAAGAAACCTCCGTGTCAGAATGAGTGGTCAGATTCATCTCCGGTGAATGGAGATTTGATTACTATATACATCTGTGCACAAGGCTGCAAGTGGATTGCTTTTCATTTCGGACATGTTTGGTTGCATCATAATAATTGGTGACTGATTGTGTGCTGCCAAATTGGTTCTAGGAAGGTATCAGCTACAGGCAATGGAAAGCTATGCATTGGGTCTCAAGCAAGACACTCGTCATAATTATACGACTTGAGAATTATTATGCATTTTTATAACTTATACTTTTTAATCCAAAGAAATCGTTGAAGATGCCTCGACTCTGAAAACAAGTCTTTGTGTGTAATTCATTTTTAGATCCTTTGGTGCATTTTGTGGTGCATATATAGATATATATATATATGCATCCATGCGTGTGAATGCGTAAATGTATAAATATATAGACATCTATGCATACATATATATACTTAAGTGCATACATGCGCAGACATATGTATATACTTGTATGAATGCATGCATATATATGACATACGCGTTAAATATGCATACATACGTGCATCCTTGCGTACAGTATACATACATACACTTAGATATATATGTCATAGGAATACATTTTTATATAAATGTATGCATGTACACTGCACAATACATACATACATAAATAATCGAAAATCATGCATCATCATCATCGCGAATTATAACATTATCAAATAATGCATTATGGGTGACACCATAACTTAGGCAGTACTGCTGTGTTGCTTCTCTTCAAGTAAGTAAGCTGTAAACAATTTTGATGAACAGACGAACCAAATATTATTCTATGATGAATCGTAGAATGAACCAACTTAATGGCGTACACACATTGAGACGGTAGACTAGAACAGAATGACTCAACTGCAAACAATAAAAGAGTAATGGTATGATAATATATAAAAAATTTCCTTCCCTAATTTGCCCTGATGATGATGAGGCTCTGCCCGTCCATTTCTAAAGGACACTGATAACTCTAGTAAATCGCAGTATGATTGCAAGTGGGCCTATGGTACGAACCAATCCTGATGATAACATAGTTATTGATGATGATAATGAGGCTCTGCCCGTCCATTGGCTTTACGTCATCCGGGGATGAGATGAGTGAGGTGGTTTCCCGTTGCCTTTCTCACAGACAAATTATGGGTGAGCAACTTGTCCAAGGTCGCTTCGCAGTGACCTGAGGTGGGTTCGAACCTGCGATCCTCCGAACGCAAGGCACCGAACATCCCACTACGCCACCGGGCTGTCAATTTGCTCTAAATCCTCAAATTTGCTCCCACCCCCATTTCTTGGATGGAGCACTTGCTCCAAGCCTTACATGGTGTAGACGCCTCTGACCGCAAACATGTCATTCTTATGTGCCGCTGTAACCTAAACGTAGGCGTTGATTGATAGTGTAGGGTTTAGTCGCAGGTTCGAACCCACCTCAAGTCACTGCGTAGCGACCTTGGACAAGTTGCACGCTCTTATTGTCTGTGAGAAAGGCAACGGAAAAACACCTTACTCATCTCATACCCGAGTGACGTGAAACCATCATCGTCATCGTCGTCGTCATCATCATCATCATCACCATCATCGTCATCGTCATCATCATCATCAACAACAACAACAACAATAACAACAACAACGACATCGACAACGACGGCGACAACGACGACAACAACAACAACAACTGTGGTAGTTCCGGTTTATCGACACTGCGTGATAGCAAAGATCATTAGCGTAGCCTCCTCCTTAATTCAGGCTTTGGACTGGTACTATCAGAGTGCAGACCGTGGTGGAGTTCTGATTATAATACTGAGGGATTTTCTCAGTTTCTAGTATTTTGCTCATTTTCATCTGCTGACATCCGCTAAAACAGTCTCCCTCTATAATTGCTGCATACAAGATCCATCTATAACACTGCAGCAACGAATATCAATAGACCTATAAATTATATACCGATTCATCATTAAGCCTACCGACGAAGCAGGATGAACGATATAATAACGACCCTGGACAATTGACTAACACAGGCGCCTACATTATTATAGGTTCCATAGCGTTGGCTTCTCACGGGAGTTGAGCATATGTATACATTGTCAGACGGATGTGGGATCCTTTCAAACGTATATGTATGTATATATGCACATAATTATGTAAATATATTATAAGTCTATTGCTGTAGATAATTAAGTCTGATGAAATAATGTTCTGTCTGCTTTCGCAATAACCTTTGCAGCCAACCTTGGCATGTGTTTATTTTCAGACAACTGAAAACGTGTTTGCATTCGATGGCCCGGCGACAGGAATAGAAGGACGAGGAAAGACAGGAATAGAAGGACGAGGAAAGACAGGAATAGAAGGACGAGGAAAGACAGGAATAGAAGGACGAGGAAAGACAGGAATGGAAGGACGAGGAAAGACAGGAATAGAAGGACGAGGAAAGACAAGAATAGAAGGACGAGGAAAGACAGGAATAGAAGGACGAGGAAAGACAGGAATAGAAGGACGAGGAAAGACAGGAATAGAAGGACGAGGAAAGACAGGAATAGAAGGACGAGGAAGGACAGGAATTGAAGGACGAGGAAATACAGGGTGAGAAGGACAAGGAATGACAGGAATAGAAGGACGAGGAAAGACAGGAATAGAAGGACGAGGAAGGACAGGAATAGAAGGACGAGGAAGGACAGGAATAGAAGGACGAGGAAATACAGGGTGAGAAGGACAAGGAAGGACAGGAATAGAAGGACGAGGAAAGACAGGAATAGAAGGACGAGGAAAGACAGGAATAGAAGGACGAGGAAAGACAGGAATAGAAGGACGAGGATAGACAGGAATAGAAGGACGAGGAAAGACAGGAATAGAAGGACGAGGAAAGACAGGAATAGAAGGACGAGGAAAGACAGGAATAGAAGGACGAGGAAAGATAGGAATAGAAGGACGAGGAAAGACAGGAATAGAAGGACGAGGAAAGACAGGAATGGAAGGACGAGGAAAGACAGGAATAGAAGGACGAGGAAAGACAAGAATAGAAGGACGAGGACGGACAGGGTGAGAAGGACGAGGAAAGACAGGAATAGAAGGACGAGGAAAGAGGGTGAGAAGGACGATGAAAGACAGGGTGAGAAGGACGAGGAAAGACGGGAATAGAAGGACGAGGAAAGACAGGAATAGAAGGACGAGGAAAGACAAGAATAGAAGGACGATGAAAGACAGGGTGAGAAGGACGATGAAGCACAGGGTGAGAAGGACGAGGTAGCACACGAATTGAAGGACGAGGGAAGACAGGGTGAGAAGGACGAGGAAAGACAGGATGAGGAGGACGATGAAAGACAGGGTGAGGAGGACGACGAAAGACAGAGTGAGAAGGACGAGGTAGGACAGGAATAGAAGGACGAGGAAAGACAGGGTGAGAAGAACGAGGAAAGATAGGGTGAGAAGGATGATGAAAGACAGGGATAGAAGGACGATGAAAGACAGGGTGAGAAGGACAAGGAAGGACAGGAATTGAAGGACGATGAAAGACAGGAATAGAAGGACGAGGAAAGACAGGAATAGAAGGACGAGGAAAGACAGGAATAGAAGGACGAGGAAAGACAGGAATCGAAGGACGAGGAAAGACAGGAATAGAAGGACGAGGAAAGACAGGAATAGAAGGACGAGAAAAGACAGGAATAGAAGGACGAGGAAAGACAGGAATAGAAGGACGAGGAAAGACTGGAATAGAAGGACGAGGAAAGACAGGAATAGAAGGACGAGGAAAGACAGGAATAGAAGGACGAGGAAAGACAGGAATAGAAGGACGAGGAAAGACAAGAATAGAAGGACGAGGAAAGACAGGAATAGAAGGACGAGGAAAGACAGGAATAGAAGGACGAGGAAAGACAGGAATAGAAGGACGAGGAAAGACAGGAATAGAAGGACGAGGAAAGACAAGAATAGAAGGACGAGGAAAGACAGGAATAGAAGGACGAGGAAAGACAGGAATAGAAGGACGAGGAAAGACAGGAATAGAAGGACGAGGGACGAGGAATGACAGGAATAGAAGGACGAGGAAAGACAGGAATAGAAGGACGAGGAAAGACAAGAATAGAAGGACGAGGACGGACAGGGTGAGAAGGACGAGGAAAGACAGGGTGAGAAGGACGAGGAAAGAGGGTGAGAAGGACGATGAAAGACAGGGTGAGAAGGACGATGAAAGACAGGGTGAGAAGGACGATGAGGCACAGGGTGAGAAGGACGAGGTAGCACACGAATTGAAGGACGAGGGAAGACAGGGTGAGAAGGACGAGGAAAGACAGGGTGAGGAGGACGAGGAAAGACAGGGTGAGAAGGACGATGAAAGGCAGGGTGAGAAGGACAATATAAGACTGGGTGAGAAGGACGAGGAAAGACAAGAATAGAAGTACGAGGAAAGACAGGAATAGAAGGACGAGGAAAGACAGGAATAGAAGGACGAGGAAAGACAGGAATAGAAGGACGAGGAAAGACAGGAATAGAAGGACGAGGAAAGACAGGAATAGAAGGACGAGGAATGACAGGAATAGAAGGACGAGGAAAGACAGGAATAGAAGGACGAGGAAAGACAGGAATAGAAGGACGAGGAATGACAGGAATAGAAGGACGAGGAAAGACAGGAATAGAAGGACGAGGAAAGACAGGGTGAGAAGGACGAGGAAAGACAGGAATAGAAGGACGAGGAAAGACAGGAATAGAAGGACGAGGAAAGATAGGAATAGAAGGACGAGGAAAGACAGGGTGAGAAGGACAAGGAAGGACAGGAATTGAAGGACGAGGTAGCACACGAATTGAAGGACGAGGGAAGACAGGGTGAGAAGGACGAGGAAAGACAGGATGAGGAGGACGATGAAAGACAGGGTGAGGAGGACGAGGAAAGACAGGGTGAGAAGGACGAGGTAGGACAGGAATTGAAGGACGAGGAAAGACAGGGTGAGAAGAACGAGGAAAGACAGGAATAGAAGGACGAGGACGGACAGGGTGAGAAGGACGAGGAAAGACAGGGTGAGAAGGACGAGGAAAGAGGGTGAGAAGGACGATGAAAGACAGGGTGAGAAGGACGATGAAAGACAGGGTGAGAAGGACGAGGAAAGACAGGAATAGAAGGACGAGGAAAGACAGGAATAGAAGGACAAGGAAAGACAAGAATAGAAGGACGATGAAAGACAGGGTGAGAAGGACGATGAAGCACAGGGTGAGAAGGACGAGGTAGCACACGAATTGAAGGACGAGGGAAGACAGGGTGAGAAGGACGAGGAAAGACAGGATGAGGAGGACGATGAAAGACAGGGTGAGGAGGACGAGGAAAGACAGAGTGAGAAGGACGAGGTAGGACAGGAATTGAAGGACGAGGAAAGACAGGGTGAGAAGAACGAGGTAAGATAGGGTGAGAAGGATGATGAAAGACAGGGATAGAAGGACGATGAAAGACAGGGTGAGAAGGACAAGGAAGGACAGGAATTGAAGGACGAGGAAAGACAGGAATAGAAGGACGAGGAAAGACAGGAATAGAAGGACGAGGAAAGACAGGAATAGAAGGACGAGGAAAGACAGGAATAGAAGGACGAGGAAAGACAGGAATAGAAGGACGAGGAAAGACAGGAATAGAAGGACGAGGAAAGACAGGAATAGAAGGACGAGGAAAGACAGGAATAGAAGGACGAGGAAAGACAGGAATAGAAGGACGAGGAAAGACAAGAATAGAAGGACGAGGAAAGACAGGAATAGAAGGACGAGGAAAGACAGGAATAGAAGGACGAGGAAAGACAGGAATAGAAGGACGAGGAAAGACAGGAATAGAAGGACGAGGAAAGACAGGAATAGAAGGACGAGGAAAGACAGGAATAGAAGGACGAGGAATGACAGGAATAGCAGGACGAGGAAAGACAGGAATAGAAGGACGAGGAAAGACAGGAATAGAAGGACGAGGACGGACAGGGTGAGAAGGACGAGGAAAGACAGGAATAGAAGGACGAGGAAAGAGGGTGAGAAGGACGATGAAAGACAGGGTGAGAAGGACGAGGAAAGACAGGAATAGAAGGACGAGGAAAGACAGGAATAGAAGGACGAGGAAAGACAAGAATAGAAGGACGATGAAAGACAGGGTGAGAAGGACGATGAAGCACAGGGTGAGAAGGACGAGGTAGCACACGAATTGAAGGACGAGGGAAGACAGGGTGAGAAGGACGAGGAAAGACAGGATGAGGAGGACGATGAAAGACAGGGTGAGGAGGACGAGGAAAGACAGAGTGAGAAGGACGAGGTAGGACAGGAATAGAAGGACGAGGAAAGACAGGAATAGAAGGACGAGGAAAGACAGGAATAGAAGGACGAGGAAAGACAGGAATAGAAGGACGAGGAAAGACAGGAATAGAAGGACGAGGAAGGACAGGAATTGAAGGACGAGGAAATACAGGGTGAGAAGGACAAGGAATGACAGGAATAGAAGGACGAGGAAAGACAGGAATAGAAGGACGAGGAAAGACAGGAATAGAAGGACGAGGAAAGACAAGAATAGAAGGACGAGGAAAGACAGGAATAGAAGGACGAGGAAAGACAAGAATAGAAGGACGAGGAAAGACAGGAATAGAAGGACGAGGAAAGACAAGAATAGAAGGACGAGGAAAGACAGGAATAGAAGGACGAGGAAAGACAGGAATAGAAGGACGAGGAAAGACAGGAATAGAAGGACGAGGAAAGACAGGAATCGAAGGACGAGGAAAGACAGGAATAGAAGGACGATGAAGCACAGGAATAGAAGGACGATGAATCACAGGGTGAGAAGGACGAGGTAGCACACGAATTGAAGGACGAGGGAAGACAGGGTGAGAAGAACGAGGAAAGATAGGGTGAGAAGGATGATGAAAGACAGGGATAGAAGGACGATGAAAGACAGGGTGAGAAGGACAAGGAAGGACAGGAATTGAAGGACGAGGAAAGACAGGAATAGAAGGACGAGGAAAGACAGGAATAGAAGGACGAGGAAAGACAGGAATAAAAGGACGAGGAAAGACAGGAATAGAAGGACGAGGAAAGACAGGAATAGAAGGACGAGGAAAGACAGGAATAGAAGGACGAGGAAAGACAGGAATAGAAGGACGAGGAAAGACAGGAATAGAAGGACGAGGAAAGACAGGAATAGAAGGACGAGGAAAGACAGGAATAGAAGGACGAGGAAAGACAGGAATAGAAGGACGAGGAAAGACAGGAATAGAAGGACGAGGAAAGACAGGAATAGAAGGACGAGGAAAGACAGGAATAGAAGGACGAGGAAAGACAAGAATAGAAGGACGAGGAAAGACAGGAATAGAAGGACGAGGGAAGACAGGGTGAGAAGGACGAGGAAAGACAGGATGAGGAGGACGATGAAAGACAGGGTGAGGAGGACGAGGAAAGACAGAGTGAGAAGGACGAGGTAGGAGAAAGACAGGAATAGAAGGACGAGGAAAGACAAGAATGGAAGGACGAGGAAAGACAGGAATAGAAGGACGAGGAAAGACAAGAATAGAGGGACGAGGAAAGACAGGAATAGAAGGACGAGGAAAGACAGGAATAGAAGGACGAGGAAGGACAGGAATAGAAGGACGAGGAAAGACAGGAATAGAAGGACGAGGAAAGACAGGAATAGAAGGACGAGGAAAGACAGGAATAGAATGACGAGGAAAGACAGGAATAGAAGGACGAGGAAAGACAGGAATAGAAGGACGAGGAAAGACAGGAATAGAAGGACGAGGAAAGACAGGAATAGAAGGACGAGGAAAGACAGGAATAGAAGGACGACGAAAGACAGGAATAGAAGGACGAGGAAAGACAAGAATAGAAGGACGAGGAAAGACAGGAATAGAAGGACGAGGAAAGACAGGAATAGAAGGACGAGGAAAGACAGGAATAGTAGGACGAGGAAAGACAGGAATAGAAGGACGAGGAAAGACAGGAATAGAAGGACGAGGAAAGACAGGAATAGAAGGACGAGGAAAGACAAGAATAGAAGGACGAGGAAAGACAAGAATAGAAGGACGAGGAAAGACAGGAATAGAAGGACGAGGAAAGACAGGGTGAGAAGGACGAGGAAAGAAAGGAATGGAAGGACGAAGAAAGACAGGAATAGAAGGACGAGGAAAGACAGGAATAGAAGGACGAGGAAAGACAGGAATAGAAGG
Organism: Bimastos eiseni; assembly: GCA_959347315.1. NCBI lineage: Eukaryota > Metazoa > Annelida > Clitellata > Crassiclitellata > Lumbricidae > Bimastos > Bimastos eiseni. The sequence continues at coordinate 30,048,526 of OY365812.1, read as the reverse complement.
ACGAGGAAAGACAGGAATGGAAGGACGAGGAAAGACAGGAATAGAAGGACGAGGAAAGACAAGAATAGAAGGACGAGGAAAGACAGGAATAGAAGGACGAAGAAAGACAGGAATGGAAGGACGAGGAAAGACAGGAATAGAAGGACGAGGAAAGACAGGAATCGAAGGACGAGGAAAGACAGGAATAGAAGGACGAGGAAAGACAGGAATAGAAGGACGAGGAAAGACAGGAATGGAAGGACGAGGAAAGACAGGAATAGAAGGACGAGGAAAGACAAGAATAGAAGGACGAGGAAAGACAGGAATAGAAGGACGAGGAAAGACAGGAATAGAAGGACGAGGAAAGACAGGAATAGAAGGACGAGGAAAGACAGGAATAGAAGGACGAGGAAAGACAGGAATAGAAGGACGAGGAAAGACAGGAATAGAAGGACGAGGAAAGACAAGAATAGAAGGACGAGGAAAGACAAGAATAGAAGGACGAGGGAAGACAGGGTGAGAAGGACGAGGAAAGACAGGATGAGGAGGACGATGAAAGACAGGGTGAGGAGGACGAGGAAAGACAGAGTGAGAAGGACGAGGTAGGAGAAAGACAGGAATAGAAGGACGAGGAAAGACAAGAATAGAAGGACGAGTAAAGACAGGAATAGAAGGATGATGAAAGACAGGGATAGAAGGACGATGAAAGACAGGGTGAGAAGGACAAGGAAGGACCGGAATTGAAGGACGAGGAAAGACAGGAATAGAAGGACGAGGAAAGACAGGAATAGAAGGACGAGGAAAGACAGGAATAGAAGGACGAGGAAAGACAGGAATAGAAGGACGAGGTAAGACAGGAATAGAAGGACGAGGAAAGACAGGAATAGAAGGACGAGGAAAGACAGGAATAGAAGGACGAGGAAAGACAGGAATAGAAGGACGAGGAAAGACAGGAATAGAAGGACGAGGAAAGACAAGAATAGAAGGACGAGGAAAGACAGGAATAGAAGGACGAGGAAAGACAGGAATAGAAGGACGAGGAAAGACAGGAATAGAAGGACGAGGAAAGACAGGAATAGAAGGACGAGGAAAGACAGGAATAGAAGGACGAGGAAAGACAGGAATAGAAGGACGAGGAAAGACAGGAATAGAAGGACGAGGAAAGACAAGAATAGAAGGACGAGGGAAGACAGGGTGAGAAGGACGAGGAAAGACAGGAATAGAAGGACGAGGAAAGACAGGAATAGAAGGACGAGGAAAGACAGGAATAGAAGGACGAGGAAAGACAAGAATAGAGGGACGAGGAAAGACAAGAATAGAAGGACGAGGAAAGACAGGAATAGAAGGACGAGGAAAGACAGGGTGAGAAGGACGAGGAAAGAAAGGAATGGAAGGACGAAGAAAGACAGGAACAGAAGGACGAGGAAAGACAGGAATAGAAGGACGAGGAAAGACAGGAATAGAAGGACGAGGAAAGACAGGAATGGAAGGACGAGAAAAGACAAGAATAGAAGGACGAGGAATGACAAGAATAGAAGGACGAGGAAAGACAGGAATAGAAGGGCGAGGAAAGACAGGAATGGAAGGACGAGGAAAGACAGGAATAGAAGGACGAGGAAAGACAGGAATAGAAGGACGAGGAAAGACAGGAATAGAAGGACGAGGAAAGACAGGAATAGAAGGACGAGGAAAGACAGGAATGGAAGGACGAGGAAAGACAGGAATAGAAGGACGAGGAAAGACAAGAATAGAGGGACGAGGAAAGACAGGAATAGAAGGACGAGGAAAGACAGGAATAGAAGGACGAGGAATGACAGGAATAGAAGGACGATGAAATGCAGGGTGAGAAGGACGAGGAAAGACAGGAATAGAAGGACGAGGAAAGACAGGAATAGAAGGACGAGGAAAGACAGGAATAGAAGGACGAGGAAAGACAGGAATGGAAGGACGAGGAAAGACAGGAATAGAAGGACGAGGAAAGACAGGAATAGAAGGACGAGGAAAGACAGGAATAGAAGGACGAGGAAAGACAGGAATAGAAGGACGAGGAAAGACAGGAATAGAAGGACGAGGAAAGACAGGAATAGAAGGACGAGGAAAGACAGGAATAGAAGGACGAGGAAAGACAGGAATAGAAGGACGAGGAAAGACAGGAATAGAAGGACGAGGAAGGACAAGAATAGAAGGACGAGGAAAGACAGGAATAGAAGGACGAGGAAAGACAGGAATAGAAGGACGAGGAAAGACAGGAATAGAAGGACGAGGAAAGACAGGAATAGAAGGACGAGGAAAGACAGGAATAGAAGGACGAGGAAAGACAAGAATAGAAGGACGAGGAAAGACAAGAATAGAAGGACGAGGGAAGACAGGGTGAGAAGGACGAGGAAAGACAGGATGAGGAGGACGATGAAAGACAGGGTGAGGAGGACGAGGAAAGACAGAGTGAGAAGGACGAGGTAGGAGAAAGACAGGAATAGAAGGACGAGGGAAGACAGGGTGAGAAGGACGAGGAAAGACAGGGTGAGTAGGACGAGGAAAGACAGGGTGAGAAGGACGATGAAAGACAGGGTGAGGAGGACAATATAAGACTGGGTGAGAAGGACGAGGAAAGACAAGAATAGAAGGACGAGGAAAGACAGGAATAGAAGGACGAGGAAAGACAGGAATAGAAGGACGAGGAAAGACAGGAATAGAAGGACGAGGAAAGACAGGAATAGAAGGACGAGGAATGACAGGAATAGAAGGACGAGGAAAGACAGGAATAGAAGGACGAGGAAAGACAGGAATAGAAGGACGAGGAATGACAGGAATAGAAGGACGATGAAATGCAGGGTGAGAAGGACGAGGAAAGACAGGAATAGAAGGACGAGGAAAGACAGGAATAGAAGGACGAGGAAAGACAGGAATAGAAGGACGAGGAAAGACAGGAATGGAAGGACGAGGAAAGACAGGAATAGAAGGACGAGGAAAGACAGGTTGAGAAGGACGAGAAAAGACAGGGTGAGAATGACGATGAAATGCAGGGTGAGAAGGACGAGGAAGGACAGCGTGAGAAGGACGATGAAATACAGGGTGATAAGGACGAGGAAGGACAGGGTGAGAGGGACGAGGAAAGACAGGAATAGAAGGAGGAGGAAGGACAGGAATAGAAGGACGAGGACGGACAGGAATAGAAGGACGACGAAAGACAGGAATAGAAGGACGAGGAAAGACAGGGTGAGGAGGACGATGAAAGACAGGGTGAGGAGGACGAGGAAAGACAGGGTGAGAAGGACGAAGAAGAACAGGGTGAGAAGTACGAGAAGGTGAGAAGGAATAGGAATAGTATCATTTGGGATAGTTAGGAATTATCAGAACAGCAACGCTGCATTGAATTCATAAGTACACTAATAACCTAAAATAATCATAAAATTGCTCAGCGTTCAGTCCATAATGTAGATAGTTGCTTGTGTCACTTCTGACAAATATTGAATTGAAGCACCTACATTGCTTCGTTTCCGATATTTTCTCACAATTTACTGCACTGAATGACCAATTTGTTACATTTGAAAGGCTCTTGAATGTTTGTTTCTTCGCGGATTAAGAAACACGTTGCTTTATCACTCACCTTCTTCATTATGCCTACATGTACGTCTCTGTCTGTCTGTCTGTCTGTCTGTCTGTCTCTCTCTGTCTCTCTCTCTCTCTCTCACCGATCATTCATAGTCTCTTTAGCCAGTCAACCGATCATCCTTAGTTTAATACCAACGTTACCCAGCTCTACGATTCTTCGTCGCCTGCGGATCTGTCAGCCATTGTAGTCTACGTGTGGGATAACCTTCCTTCATACGGTGCGTGGAATGGACATAAACCCCTCCTGGACGAAAGTCACCCCCGGACACAGGCTCCGGATTTATATGCCGTCAGGCTTACGACACACATCAGGCTATGACATTGCATTAGCTCAACCAGCGGTCTAGTAATTTTATGCTAGTAACACGTGATACTTCCTGTTGTTAACTGACTGTAAATCTTTTGCTATATACTAATCAGCTCTTGGCAAAGACTGCATTAAACGACAGATGATGCGACGTATCACTGATGCAAGCAGCATTCATGCATCCAACAAGACAAAATAATATCTATATAAATAAACAGAGCATTCTGTATGTCTGTGTGTCTTTGTCCGACGATGGATTTGCACAGTTTCGGAGCTATTCACTCAAAACCTTCACCATTGGCTCGGGGAACACCTAACACACCTCACGGACGCCGTTTTCCAAGGTCTCCAGGACCATAAACGTCTGTAGTACCCCAATGAAAGTTTCCTTTTCAGTCGCTAGGGGCGACACACGCTGGTCCCCAACCGACGAAAGCTGTACATACTGTGCATGCTAGTTTATGGGCACATATCTGCCGCACTTACAATGTATTTCTTTTACAAATGGACGGTTTTGGAGATACAGGTAGCAGGTATGGAGTGGTCAATCGTTTGCACAGTCAGGTGGTTATGTACTTTGTACGCATCAGTGTCTATATACAATTCTGTTTACAGCTATTTACACGAAGCTTTTACCGTTAAAAGCGAGTTAGTGGAAATGCAGAAGGTTCGAGCTATCATGGGAAGAAGAAGGGTTAGGACGATGAAGAGGGCTAGGAAAGGGAACGCAGGATTGTTGAGGAGAAAGAGGAGTAGGAGTAGGAGGAAGTCGTAGGGAACTATTATGGAATAGGGGAAAGGAGAAGTGTGACGATGAGTGCATGATGAAGTGGAGAAGAGGGTGAGGTGTGTAAAAAAGAGGATGGGGTGGGATGAAAAAGCGGTTAGGATAGGGTGGGAAGTAGGAGGAAGGGGAGAAAGTTGGGAAAATGTGAGTGAGAACAAAAGGGAGTGAATAGAAATAAGATAGAACGGAGAAAGAGAAGAGGAATTAGAGATAAGGAGGAGGGATTAGATTGAGGAACGGTGAATGAAACGTAATGAACGTAAAAAGAGGTGGGACGAGATGATGCCAGGAATCAGTGGAAGAAGAAAAGGAAGGAAGGTGAGTAAGGATGAACACTAAGGAATAGGAAGAGGAGGATAACTTGAAGATACATGTATATCTAGATTCTGTGTGTGTCTGTCTGTCCGTTTATGCATTTGCACACTTTTACACCTATTCATTCGAAACCTTCGTCATTCGCTCGGGGAACACCTGGGAGACCTAGTAGAGGGGTTGGTAAACCCGCGGGCGCTATCTTCCTGCTCTCCAGGGCCAAAAACCTGTCTCAACCCGGGCAACGCCGGGTACTACAGCTAGTAAATTCATAAGTGAACTTTGTCCTTCGACAGAATGTTTGAAAAATTGTTTGCCGGATAAATTATTAAATTTGCGTTAATGAATCAACTTAATTATGCAACGATTATTGTCTCGCCTATTTTCTTGCTTAAGCACAAGTTGGACTGACAACAAATATAATTATTTTGCTATAAAATGGAAGTTACATTAATGAATGTCCATCATTCTATACTGTTCTGTTCTATTTACGGATTTATAAAGCGCCTCTTATAGTATAACCTGATCAGAGGCGCTCCCAGTGCGAAAAACCCCTAGAGAAAATTAAAGTCTTAAGAGAACGAGCAGAAACCGTTGTGCTACTAGATAAGATTGTAGCACGAGTCACTGCAGGAAGACTGTTCCATAGCAAAGGGCCAACAGAGGCATAGGCATGATGCTGAGCTGTGGCAGTTCTAGACCGAGGTGCTAGTAGGTCATGATGGGCTAAAGACCGGAGAGGACGTCCACAGGTAGTTGTGATAGGTTGCCTGATAAGATCACAAAGATTGCATGGAGATTGACCCAGAAACGCGTTGCATGTATAAAAGAGGATTTTGAACTGAATCCTATCAGTAAGTGGAAGTCAATGAAGATGTTGAATCATGAAAGTATGTGAGAAACGAGGAAGACGGGCAATCAAACGAGCAGCTGCGTTGAGTATAGCCTACGTACTCTACTTGAGCGCCACTGAGTAGATTTCTTGAAGAGGCGCTATATTAAGTTTCATTGACTGATTGTGATCATTCTGCTGTTTGTCAGTTTAAAATTAAACGAAGATATTAATATTATCATTAAGTAGCGTTGATGAAAATGTATTTTGCATTAAGCCTTTACATAGGGGAGTCCGGTGTCCGGTGGGTCGCTATCCGATGCAAAATCGGAGCTTATGTCGGGGGGCTTATGTCCTACACTCGTGCAATGTATGCATTGTTCTGCTGCAATGGTTTGACCGTAAATCCAGATAGACCTGCCCATTGCCTGCATAATTTCCCTTTTCATTCCAACATTCATCATTTTGGCACTGCTGCTCCTATAAAAATAGGGCCGCGATGTTATTAGGCCGATGTTATATCCGATTAGACGTCACCAACAATTGCGTTGCTTTTAAACAGATGCCTTGAAAATTACAGGGCTATTAATAATTTTACAATAATAATAATACAACTTATATTGCGCCACTATAATGATGATAAAGACATCAGTCGATGGTTGCGAGTCTTGCGACTAAACAAAATTGATGTCATCTAAAATTCTAGAGTCAAGAACCAGACGAGCCTTTAATACGGAAGAAATGTGTGAAGGGGGACATGCTTTTAGTCGATATATGTAGGCCAAAACAGGTGCACATGTTGCAATGTTACAACAAAGCGAACTTTTACCAAAAGAGAGGTAGGTGTCTTGAGTCGTTGACAGGAGGGGCCGTCTGCAGAAATCCCTCCTTCTTCCAATCATCACTTCGTCCGCTCTTCGACTTGGTCGAATAGAGGTAAGTGAATCATGGTATATATAGGTGGATTAGAGAAGTTGGAATTAGCAGATAGAGTTCTCGCCTTTTATTCATAGCTGTCAGATATTTGAGTTGGTCTTTTGAGCAGTTTTAGACCTATCAAATGCAGAAATGCAGAGGATTGAACTCACAGATAGCGTGCTTTAACACCGAGCTCAATTTGGAGTTGGCCCCAAGACTTTTAGTGTCAACCATTTGAATCAAAAATTTGCAATTAAGAGAATAGCAGAGAACAGTAATGCATAGTCACAGCTAGGCTTACTATAGGCCTACCTACCTTCCATGTGTGTTCCATTATCCATTAGAGCTTCACGCCGGCCGCGATTTCTCGGACTCGGCGCGCCGCCGCCGACAATTTGTCGGCGCGCCGCCGAACCCACGCTGACGTGTTCACACTCACAAACACACGCACGCACGCACGCGCACACACACATTATACACCATATGCACATCCACCTTGATATACACACGCATATGTACATAATAGTATATACATACATATATATTCGTGTATTTATATATTTGGCCACATATACCGTCTGACCTTCGTGAACTTGGCATATGTTCAATCAATCAACAACCATGGACTCATCGCCTGTAGACCTGTGTCAGATACCTTTCTAGCCACTTCTCTCCACACCGTCATTAAACTTGTGGAGACTTGTTCTTCCACCCCATTCATCAAAGTCATCTGTCATTCCCTATGTGGTCTTCCTCTTTCATATGTTCCATTCCTTATTCCATTATAGATATCAACTCACAGTTCCATTAGTAAAGTCCAGTCACTGACTTTAGATAATTTATCCCGTTGTCTGTGCACAGCCGCAAAGCGTTTTCACACAAGTCGATGTTCCTGCTGTCCGGAAAGACTATGGTCACAGGTCACTTAGCCTAGGCCCACAAAAGTCTGGTTTTCTTCATACGCAGTTTAAGCAGATACATTTCATAGGATTCTGCAGAGGACTGACTGTTAAGTATTCAATTAGCGGCTGCTGCTGCACCTGGACAAATAATGACCCACTCTGCTTTGGGTGTTAGTGGGAAATTGCAATTGCGCTGCTGCCCAACCACCGACATCCACTCCTCAATAATCCTACATAGGAAATCTGCCATAGCCACCAGTGTTACGGCAATCACTAAAAGTTTTACTGATTATCCTACGACAACACTAATTTCACTTGCGTGCTACTATAGCACCGTCTTCGCCGTGTAATCGACTGCCTGGATTATTTCAAGTAGGTCTATTCACACATCATTTTGGCGGATGACAACAAGTTTATGGAAATGTGTAAGTACCAATATACTTATATTACGTTAATAAT